>CM064535.1:5287138-5509077 GCA_032716605.1 Paralithodes platypus
CCCTGGCAGATTGGGAGCCAAAGCGTCACATTTTTCCTTTGCCCCTCAACTTTCCCTTTATAATTGCTGAGGGTCACAGGGCCCTTGGGTGGGGCTTTTGTTTTTTGGCCCGAGTCGGTTTTCCGCAGCTCCCCCGCTTTGAGTGGCTTCGGTCACCTGGGCATTATTATTGTTAAGGCTGGGAAGGGTTCTGTGGGGGCGCTCAGTTATGGCCTTGGCCTTGCTCGGGACCTTGGGGCTGCTCGGCCAGTGCAGACAGCCGGTGAGGGGAACAGCAACAACAAACAACGACCCTTCCTCTCGCCTCCCTGGTCACAGATAGACGTCCTAGCCTTATATTTGACCAGACGGAGGAAGGGAACTAAAGGCACAGTATGAAGACAATAATTAGCTAAGAACGGAAATAGGATGGGGTAAGATTTTAGTCTAGGATAATTTCCTATTAGAAAACACAGTTAACATGTGTGAATGCCCTGGTCTCTCATCTGAAGTTTTTGGCATTTGCATCCCCAGGCATCACCAGGTGAAATATCACCACCAAGATATAAGTTAATCCATTCAGTACCGGTGACGTCCTCCTCATATGCTGGCAACTATTAGGCGATTTTACTCAGCTTACAAAATGTCTTCAGCGATGAACAGCTTCAAACTATCTTACTTAACCGTTTTTTACCACCACACCGATACTTTTTTTAAAGTAACACACAATCGTCTACAATCTAGCTAGAATTACTTTTAAAAATACCTCTCTGGTCAACAGAAGGGGTTAACAATATCCATGTTTTCCTTCTAATACAACTGCCATGCCCAGGGCTCGTATTACCACCTTGATTGATTGGGAGACCTCACGGAATTACCTGGACTATACTAGGCCAACACCACTCTTAATTACAGTTGCAGAGGTGCAATACTTGTACGGAGGACCATTTTTCACATATATTGGATGTTGTACCTGAACAATATATTTCACAAATTATTGTAGGCTACTCCTGCCCCTGCTTGTAGTGCACCTCACAATCTCTACCTTTATACCTATGTATATCCTCAGAATGGATCGAAGTTCTTTTTGATATACTAACTATTCCTTGTAACTTGTAGGCTATCCCTATTACACACAATCAACCACACACACACACACACACACCCACACACACACCCACACACACACACTACTTACTGCAGAGAGCAATGTTCACTCGCGGAATTGCATCAGCATAAACGTTATCGTAGAACCGAGACAAACACACATTAAACAATGGAGGAAAGTTTTAATCACTTCTCACAATCACTGAAATAGCCCGTATATTTCAGTATGTTTGTACAATGCAGTTTTCCAGAAATTAACGATGTGTATCATTACACATGATAATGCAATTTTGAATAACATAATCTCTGGAAAGCGATTGGTCAATTATATGTGCAAGTGTCTCGATTCATCGCTATATTTTCTTTGCTGACTACCATTTGTGGTAATGTCTGCTACAGCAAATGCCCTCTATCGCTCATGTTAACATAAAATACATTACACAGACATATTTATGCAGGGGTCGTGCTCGGTTAACAGCCTGTAGTCCGGTGACGATGTTATAGTGATAAATATTCTACCTCTTTGGTTCCTGCGTTTCGTGCGGCTTCGTCGGAGAAGACTTTGGGGTTGGTGAGTAAAAATGGTTAGGTGTGGGCGTATGGGGTGGACGTCTGTTTAGTGCTGGATGCTTTTTTAAAACTGAATACAATAATTAATATTGTACCCAGCATAATTCAAAGACAACAGAAAATGCATGCGCTCAATCCGACAATGTAAGTATAAACATACAGTATCCTCTGTCCCTAACTCATCCAAAACTTAATTTCTGGAAATAAATATTTGCAGGAAAGCAGTCCTACAGCTTAGTCAGGAGGAGTTAACATAGGCGAAGTAGTCAATGGCAGCAAACCCGATAGGGTTATGAACCCTCTCCGACATCTGACGCGATTTTGATGCCTATTGGTGATACCGTGTTAAAGCCTTTGTTACCATCAGGGGTATTTAGAAATCTTTGTTTTAGTTACTTCAACCTCTGCAGTTGTCTTTGAGTTAGCTGTGGGCAAAAAACTAATTTTGGAGAGGATAATTATAAGAGTGAGAAGACTCTATCTCCTATTGCTAATCTGGCAACTTCTGCGTCATAAATGCGTGCAAGGGTTAATGTTAAGATTATAATCTACAGCATACCGCGTAATGGATGCGCAAACAAGTACAGTTTCTCCGCACATATTCTATTATGTTGGTGTCGTGATTTGGCACCGCTACACACACTTCCCCAACCCCCTTTCACTATTGGTAGGAGCTGGAATGAGGGAGGGGGATTGGGATGGGGTGCGGCCCTGCCAAGTTACGATTTGCTGGGATGGTTGAGAAATGGCTATGTGCGGCAAACTGTACAGAGGAGAAACAGGACGAGGTTATGGATAAACGGATGCCAGAACACAAAACCTGATGTACTGCAAACATAGGTTATCTAATTCCCCAGTCGTGCACATAAACCAAAGCCAACATCTACCTAAATGGGCAGGAAGCTGCAATCATAGAAAAATGCCTAGATAAACAAATGAGAAGAATTTAGGAGGTAGCACATTTAAGTGTAAACCATGGAACTAACCCTAGGGATGGGTTTCTCTGTCTATCTAAACATTCAGCAAATATAGCTTTAATGACAAGCTGGCAAGATTAACCTAGTCAGAATTAACCTAAAGGTAGCCAATCAGGACGTTCAGGCATTGCAAGGAAGTTTTCGGTTGGTATAAAGGTCTCCAGTTATGATCCTTATCACTTCAGTCTCTCTGCAACAGAAGATAAATCAGACTATAATTTATACCGAATATGTATATTAGTGACTTTCCCGGTGTTGAAAAGGGGACTTGAGAATTGTTCAATTCATGTTGGGGATCGGATCCTAGGTCTGGCATTTGTTCTCAGATTGCGTCTGTCAGGCCTCAACTTCTGTACTGAGAAATCGTTACAGTCCCTTCCCCTCTTCTTCGTGGATACTAGGCCTCAAACCAGTCGGGTTGATAACCCCGATGGTGAGCTTCGAGCCTCACAGGCATGTCGGTGTCCTACCTGACCGCTACCAGCACACTTGGCACGTCAGTCTTAGACCTGCACAGAGCCTAGTATAACACCTTAGCAGGGGCTCCGTAATCAAACCTAGCATTGGGATCAGTTGTAGCCCTGACAACGGCTAGTATCACACCTAGCAGTACCCAAATAATGCAAGGGATAATTTTTTGATATTTGTTTGCTGGTTTTGCATGGCATAGTCGTTTCATTTATCCGCCTTGATCAATTGACTGAGATTGAGAGCACGAAGGGCTTGCTCCGGCTTTGCAGTGATTCTGGCGGCTATCTACGGCATGATGTTTTGATATTGTTTACCGCGGAACCTGTTGCGTGGGTGAAAGGTGCTCTAAACACTCTTCCATGGAGTCTTCTGTGTCTTTTCTGGGCTAGTAGTTGGTGTGGTGGCGATCATTGGCTTTTTTTAACACATTGGCAAACCTTGAATCATCATTGCACAAATATAAAAGCCACATCTATTTCAAAGGGTATATAGGTCATATGATTTCTAAAAAAAAGACCTATAGGGAATCAGGAGGACAGGCCTAAAAAGAAAGTAAGATGAAATAAAAGTAGAGGTATAATACAAGCCAAATTGCGTCTAATTTAAAAAAAAAAAAATCCATCGCAAGTATTTTGATATAAACACTACTTCATAACATAATTAGTTAAACTCCTATGACAATTACAACTAGGCTGCCTTGATATAACAAATATATAGAACGCCTAGGTCGCACTCCTCATTGCAAGATTTTATGGTTCATTATTTGACATGTATGATTTGATACTGAACTGCTATGTAGTTTGTTGATACCTTATTACCTTGTTGCACTTTTGCATTACAGTATGTTAATGACCAAAAAGACCTCTGTCTATTTATTGTGAAAAAACCTGTTATCCTCCGGTAAATTGTGGGGGTGAGTGAGTGAAGTGAAGTGAGAGAAAATTTAATTATATGATGGCTACATGTTTTTTCCTAATACTTGTAGCTAGCCCCAAGAAACGCGGCGCGAAGCAACTGTGGCCTTCAACCATCACACACATCTCCTTTTATGTAATGTACGTCAAACAACATGTTAGACAC
This sequence comes from Paralithodes platypus, assembly GCA_032716605.1. Classification (NCBI taxonomy): domain Eukaryota; kingdom Metazoa; phylum Arthropoda; class Malacostraca; order Decapoda; family Lithodidae; genus Paralithodes; species Paralithodes platypus. The sequence goes on from CM064535.1 coordinate 5,291,323, forward strand.
AAATAATTTATCATTTTTACCGCCCTACCGTGTAAATAACCCCAATACAATGTCCTCATTTTCCATCATTGCCTTTCCATTCTCCTTTCATCGTGTTCATATTGTTGTTCATGCTGTTGTCGCACCACCATTTTCTTTTGTAATCTCATGTTTTCATCAAGAACAATGTGATAGTAAGAACAACGGCAGGGCCGAGGCAGTCAACCATGCGAACCAGACAAAGTTAATGAAAATGGGTGCGGAAAGAGGAGTTGGGACGGAAGGTGAAGGACACACATAGGGTGGATATAGACATAGACCACTGGTAACATGAACATTAATCAGTATAGTAAATACAAATATAGTAAATATTTGATGTTATTGGTTTTATGTAGAAACACGACAGTTTAAGGTTACTTGATTCCCTACCCCCCCCCCCCCCCCCCCCCCCCCTCAGTCGAAACAATCGTGTCTTTTTACGATACAAATTACTTGCAATCTATTTTAGATCGTCACTGCTCGTATTCATGATACTGTGAATGTTTCTACTCATATATAGCAATGCTATAGATGTCAAGGCCAACACGTATACTGTAGATATAGGGGCCGAAGATATAATCAATAATATATAGGAATAGAAGCTGAACAGAGTTAGGAATGGCAAAATATAGTTTTGCCATTAAGTTCAAGTAGTAGATAAATGGAAACTTGATGGCAATGACGAACAACAAATATTATCGAATTTACTTATAAAAGCCAGGGGGCCATCACCAGAGATACTATCCCATTGTTGTTCTATATGTGTGAGGGTAGACAAAAGGCAAAACTGCCCGTGTAACAAGTGCCTCACCCCAGAGTGTTGAAAACGTGACATGGCCAAATCATCGAGACAAGTACAAGGCAAAAATGTTTGGACACACACATCAGTTAGAAGAAATTTAATTCATAGGATTTGAGAGAAAGATGGATTCAGGGAGAATTCCAAAATTCAGCTGTTTAAATGGAAGAAGAAAGAGTGGGAATATCGCTTCACTCTTGGGTTGGAGAGTTTGCACAAAGTAGTGGTGAGATTGTGTTGCCAAGAATGGTGCTCACGTGCTTTAGCGTAGAGTAGAGTAGGTGCTATAATTATGCTGAGAAGAGCTATGAAGTAACAATGATAATTATTGTAATAGCGGTAGAATATCAAGGATATGCAACATTGCGGCGAAGAGAGAGAGAGAATTGAAGAGAATCGGTGAGTGGAAAGGAGTTAATGAGACAAAAAGGCTTTCTTTTCTAACTGTATCTAAAAGTGCTGGTGTGAGGAGAATCCTCCCAGACACATGCGAACCATACTCAATACAGTACATGGACGCACTGAAGCCCCTGTACAGATCAAGAAGTTGTGCCAGGGGTAAAGAACCCCCGTAGGTTAGTTGAGCACACCAGCTGTTGGGAGCCTGTTTTTTAGCAAGATAGGAAATATGGTCTCTCCAAGGGAGATCAGAAGAAAAACCCCCAAAAAAAAAAAATACGGAGAGAATTTGGAAAGGATTGATTTGTATAGTGGTAAAGTATAAAGGATAGACATGTGAGAGTTCTTGACGGGTATATAATGTAGACATTTGGTTTTGGAAGCATTGAAACTAAAGCGATTTCTCTGTTGCCCCAATTGGAAATGGTTGATAGATCAGAAGATAAGTGTGTTATGGCTTCATCACGTGAGTTTTTGAGCGCCTGCATGCTGGGGCCTTCTCAAATACTAGTTGAAGAGTGTAACATAGAGTCATCAGCATATGAAGGGATAGGACTGGAGGCACAGTTGAGTAGATTATTAATGAATTATTAGAAAAAAAGTGGAACACCGAAGATTGAATAGATTGAGGAAGTGAACGATAGGCCTTACACATCTGTAGCTATGGATCAGAAATGTCTCATTTTCATACGCATCTAATTTATTAAGCATGTTTTAGGGAAGAAAGAAAACATTTTTTTGGCCGGTCCCACAGTGTACATTTATTCTAAAATCAGCCAGGTACTCTGTGGGTTTCACACCAAAATGAATATATAAATAGTATAGTTAGCTTTAGAATATCACGCAATGTACAACAGGAGTACAAAGGAGTACAAAGGAAATCCAGCAACAACAGGTCTAGTGGACCCCTTCTAGGCTGCTTGTCTTCCAAAACACTGAGGATTCAAGTGTCCAAACAGTGGTTTGGAGGTGGGTAAGGAGCATTGGAAAGGGAACTAATGTCCGTGGCATGATTAGGAATTTAGTAGGGAACAGATGCGTTAGCAAATGAGGGGGGATAAAATTAAAGTTATTCACGTTACAAACGCAGTCAGTCGCGGGTTTTGTTGCGAGATATTGCTGTCTCTGCGGAGTTTAAATGAATTAACGGTGCTGCAGTCTATAACGTCTCGGGTGGAAGCCCATTCCACAGTTTTTTGTTTTTTTGGGGGCAACTCGATTGTAAGAAGAATTTCTTAGATTCGTGTCAGTGAAAAGAATATTACCAATAATTTTGCAACCGCTTCCCCGCGTGTAATTAGATTGGGTCCGATCGTGAAGTACTTACTGTACTACAGTTCATATTGTCGATCCTTTGATGATTTTGAAAAACACTTGAATTAAGTCACCTCTTAATCAGCGCTGGGTTAAAGGACATACATTTAATTCATAAGACGCTCCTTCGTATGGTTTGTTTCTTTAGGCTAGGTATCTGTTGGTACACTCTACGTTGAACCTCGTTCTAGCTTGTTTATATCTTTTTGGTAATAAGGGCACCAGGATTGAACGCAGTATTCCAGAAGAGTGGCGGACTAAGGAATTGTAAAGGGTTAGGATAACTTCTTTGGATTTTATGGCTCAAATGACCTGCCCTAAAGCCAATTATTTTTGGTTTGCCTTCTTAACAACTTCTGAACTTTGTCTGACTCGGTTTTAGGTTTACTCGATATTTGGTTACTCCCAGATCAGGTTTCTCTGTTTACATTCTTAAGCTGAGTGCCCATTCATCGAATAGTTTGCTTTCTCATTTAGGTATCCGATATGTAGTACTTTTCTAATTTTATCCGCATTGAAACTCTTGTGCCAAATTTTCGGCCAACGGACAATTTATCTAGGATTGTGGTTGCATATCGACAACATTGTTCTTTTGCGTGTCTCCTATTTTTGCAATTTTTGTATCGTCAGCAAAATTTTTGAGATTGTACAGGTGAGACCCCTCCTCTATGTCATTGCTGTATATTTAGAAAGATAAGTGGTCCCTAGTACCGATGACTGGGCTCCTTACATTGGTCCATTTAGATGCCTTACCGTTTATGACTACTCTTTGGCTTTCTGTCGCTGAAGCCAATGTTCTATCCCATTTCAACACAACAGCTTGTAGTCCATGCACTTTTAGTTTAAGCAGTAACCGTTTGTGAGGAACTTTGTCAAAGGCCTTTTGGGGGAAAATCAGAGGTTATAGAATATCTACAGCTTTTTACTCTCATCGTAGAGGCGTTGAGGATATGGTGAAAGAAGTCTAAGAGATTTGTTAAACAGGAACATTTTACGGGAAAGCGTGTGGAGTATCTTTAAGTATGTTATTTTCCATCTAAGTGATTTACCGTCTGTCTTCTTATGCACCGTTTCTAGCATTTTTACATACAACTGAGGTTTAAGCTTAATTGGACGATAGGTACTGGGTAGGGATTTGCTGCCTTTTTTTTTAAACTATCCCGGGTGTTACGTTGGCTATGTCCACTGATCAGGCATAGTTCCATACTGAAAGGATTTATTTGCAATAGTAATGTCATGGGTTAGAAGAGCTCATCCTTAGCTTCCTTTAGAAACGTATAGGCGAGATTGTATCAGGTTCAGGCGTTTTATTTACCTTGAGTTTATCTAAACAATTCAATACTTCTCTCTCTGTTCAACGGTGATATTAATTAGAACATCTGAATTATACAATCTGAATCGGCGATGGTTGTAGGGATATCACTAGAGCTCTTCTGTTGTAAAAAACTGATGCAAAGAAGGTATTGAGGGCATTACTCCTTTTGTACTTCGTCTTTGGTGTATTCTCCATTTTCATTCGGGGGGGGAGAAACTAACACGGGTCCAACCGTTGAAGTAACTACTTTATTTCGTCTGATATAACTATAGAATTCTTTCGGGTTTGTTCTACTTTGATTCGCAATATGTAAATCTAAGGTCTTTTTACTTTGCTTTCAAATTAACTTTTTTGGCTTTGCGTCGTAGCTCTACAAATTTCACAGCCGTTCTTTTCGTCATTTTGTGAGGATTTTAATCTATCATTAGCAATTTTTTTAGCAAGCAGGCAATTTGAAATATCTTTATTCAACCATTTGGGCTTATTATTATGGCCTGGACGCCGTATTTTCGATGGTATGCAGTCTTGCACTGCTTTTAGGTAAGTGGTTTCGAATAACTTCCAAGATGTATTTATGTCGTTATTGTTAATTAAAAAGCTCCAGTCAGTTTCTTTAAACATAGCTCTAAGTATATGGAAGTTTGCTTTCTTGAAATTAGGGACTTTTTCGATGCCATATTTGGTTCGTTACTAGTAAACTTTAAAGTGAAAGTTATCGTACGATGGTCGCTGGACTGAATTCATCACCAACATTCAAATTCTCTATTAATTCTTCTTTTGATGCAAGTACAATGTCAAGAAACGTTATTACCACGGGTCGGCGTTCCACAAATTGATAAAGCGAACTCTCTTGCAAGTTCGTATACAAGTCATATCCGGAGTGTGAAGTAAGAGTATCGCCCCCTTGGTCACAGGTAAATTATAATCGCCAAAAATTACGGTATCTTGTGAGTAACTTCCTTTGGCAATTTTTTCGTAAATTTCTCGGTCAGTTTGCACTGATTGAGCTGGAGGCCTGTATATTAATGCAAGTATTATTTTTGTACCTTTATTATTCTTTATTAGCACAAAAGATGCGTCGACGTTCACAATTTGAGGTTTTGACAAGAGGGTAGGGTTAAGACTTTCTTTGATATAAAGTAAAATGCCACCTCAATTTCGATTTATTCGGCTTTTCTCAAACATTAGATAACCGGGAAGTGAATACTCTGCTAAAAAGTCTCTATGTTCTGTATTGAGCCAAGATTCTGTTATGACAATCACATCATAATTTTCTGTAAACACTAGCTCCTCTAAATCTGAAAATTTATTGCGTATGCTACGAGCGTTTGCATAGAAAACCTTTAAATGTGTTATTTTAGAACTCACGGAACGCTCTTTAATAATATTTTTTTGTTCTTGTCGGATCTACATTTATGTTCATGGCTGTTCTCGGTCCTCGCTGTCTTCGGTCCTTATCGCTGGTGGTCCTCGGTTGCCTCTGGTTTTTTCTTGGCGTTGGATGATTTATGTCACTGCTACTTCTTCTCGGATGGCGTTTTTTTATCCATGGCTGCGGACTGCTTCGTGTAGGAGACGGACCATGCATGCTGAACCCACAGGGTTTAGATGAGTACCATCCTTGCGGAACAGAGTAGGCTGGTTATAGAAATTGTCCCAGAGATTGATGAATTCAACTTCTTCCCTCAGACACAAATATTTTAGTCGGCTCTTTGTGCTGGAGGCCTTGTCGTAGAATCTGTCAGGTGCGTCGATCTTGGGAAGAATGCCTGAGATGATGATATTCCTTGATTGTTTTGTAGTGCTGGATCATCTTGCGATATTTCTCCATAAACTCTTCGGATCTGGTGCGCATGAGGACATTTGAACCAGCATGGATGACAAAAAGGGTATTTTCGTTTGCATCCATTGTGGTATCTTCAAAGGCTTCCACAATGTCGTCCAGTCCAGCTCCTGGGATGCAAAATTTTTCGTCGATTTGGGACTCTGCGCGAAACATCATCGATCCTCAAAGAGATCAATTACATCATATATCACACACAGAAGAAACTATATGATGCTAAACATGCAAACAGATAATAATAATAATAATAATAATAAATACATAGATAAACATAATATAAAAACAAAAACATATGTCGCTCAATCAAGCAAACATTACAAAAATACATACTTAAATATAGCCTGAAATCAGGGTACACTCGTTCTAGATATAATGGATCTGTACCTGACACTAAAACGTAACGCAATCTTGGCACCTTTCATCTCCACTGTGTTAGGGATAGAAAGATTGTTGGAGTGCCCTTCTACCGGGTCGTAAAACTAAGTGACTGAAAGCCTCCGCCCACACAGACCCGAACTGCCTCCCGTTAACGCTGGAATAATGGGAGGGGTGAGCTACCGGGGCATAATTAACCTGACTAAAGAAATGTGTGTGTGGAGAGAGAGAGAGAGAGAGAGAGGAGAGAGAGAGAGAGAGAGACCCACTAATGATCCCTCGATGTTATCATGACCATCACTACAGCTTGGGTTATAATTTGTTCAGTAATGGTTAAATGCCTGAAACTTATTCAAAAACGAATTTTTTAACATGGCTACACAAGGTGTATTAAAAAAAATGTTACAGACTATGACGAACACAATTTAAAAAGGAAATTGAACAATATTGTAGGATCACATTTTTACCAGATATGTCTTATTAATGAGACACATGCTTATTTAGAAATGTAGCAAAACAGGGTTACGAGTAAAGCACTAAATAAATGATGGCATGATAAACATGTTTACTATGGACTTAACTAAAGGGAAAGTATAGGTTTACTAATTCACACATTAGTAATTACGATATCAAAGTTGTCTTAAAATATGGTGATGATATTATGTGGTTAGCAGAAAAATACTAATTACAAACAACAGCTTAGCGTAAACAAAATATGTAACATTTGTAACTCTGTTCACGGGGTTTAATGCTGATGCCCAAGTCTGGGTTGGGTATCCGAACGCAGCAGAGGGTAATTCAATCTTTTATGAAATATGTTCTTGATTGATAGATTCATTGGGAACTGATCGTTCCCATGTTGAATGAAATTCACGGAAATGTTTTATGTCTCGGTATAAAGATTCAATTATACATACAGTATTTTTTTTGTTTTCTATATTCCAACTACTCCCTTTCGGGCATAGGCTGATAGCCTTTACACTCTACCGCTGAACACGGTGAGGCCTGTGAGGTCTTGTTCCAGTCTAGGGAGTGAGACATGCGAAGCACCCATTCACGGCTCGAACCCAACTCCATTTCTGAAGCTGCTTCGCCTCTGTGCTTCACAGTCTCACTCCCAGTCTCGGACCCTCACTCTCAGAACGCCACCTATTGAGCAATTAACTCACTAGGCATTGCCCCCCTATGTTGGGTATAATTGATTTCTCAAAACTGTATTACATCAGTTGGTGGGAATGAACAAAAATCAATTAATCTCTTATTATTACACTGTTATGACCATGTACAGTAGTGGTAATAAATGTTGATCAATTTTGAAGTCTCGAACTGATTAAACGAATCTCTAAAATGCAAATACCTAGTACAAATTAGTAAGGAGATTCAATTCAACCGGAGACCGCTTCGAATAAGTTTGTTTCTGAATTAATGTTCATGACTGTACAATAATATACATACCATTAGGCAATAACTTTATAATGCCCACATTGTTTGGTTTTATTTATCTTTCAACATTGCTTTCTTTTACTATTATATGACAGTTATATCTGCAGACCACTTGAGGATCGTAATTTGCTTCATCCATGATTCCTTGTTGAAAGAAAAATACAATTTGTTTTGGCTTTAACCCGTACAGCCCCAGCGACGCGTCTGACGCGTCGGCAATGTATGTAACGCACAGCCCCAGAGACGCGCCTGACGCGTCACCCTAATTGCGCCGACCGTAACCTCAGGTGTAGCCACTCAAGAGGGCTCAGATTTGTATGGGAACTGTGTACGTATCCCACGCAACCGTGCCGATGGTTGAAAACTCTCAAAGTCCACGTGCGTAGATATTTATCAGGTGCGTCGATCTTGGGGAGAATGCCTGAGATGATGATATTCCTTGACTTGTTTTTGTAGTGCTGGATCACCTTGCGATATTTCTCCATCAACTCTTCGGATCTGGTACGCATGACGTCATTTGAACCAGCATGGATGACAAAAAGGGTATTTTCGTTTGCATCCTTTGTGGTATCTTCGGAGGCTTCCACAAAGTCTTCCAGTCCAGCTCCTGGGATGCAAAATCTTTTTCGTTGATTTGGGACTCTGTCGCAGAACTCTTCGACCTGTCCTCGTAGGATGGAATCCCCAACGAGCCTGATCTCTTCTGGTTCGTCTTCCATCTCTACCAATATCTCAAATCTGTTTGACATTGTGACTGGTAGATGAGAGTAGGGGGAGTGTGAGGGGAAGGAAAGTATGAGAGGAGCATAGCAAATAATATAATATACACAAAAAGTGAGGGAAGGAGGGGTAGTATGAGGGGAATAGGAAGAGTGTGAAGAGAAAAGAAGAGTGAGTAAGGGGAGGACACAATTATCTGAAGAAGGAAAAGTGTGAGGGGAGAAGGACACATGTGAGGGGAGAAGAACAGATTCTAGGCAGGAGGGCCACCGCGGGAAGGAGGGTAATACTAAAGATGAGAGGATAACCGTGAGGGGAGACGGGAAACTGTCAGGATAGGAGACATTATGATAGGGGGAGCATAAGGTAATGGCCTAGCCGAGATAATTACATAATAGTTGAAGAGGAAAATATAAGAACAAAGTTTAATGGGAAGTGGGACATCCATTTGGATAGGTAGTATAGTAAATATATAATACAATGAACCTTACATGACCTTTATAAAGACAGAAGAGCAATAATATAAATATAAAGCAGTAAACTAAAGGAAGAAAACGCATTGTTAGATTATAATAAGATGTTTGAGAAAATATGAATGTGTAAAGAGAATATGATATATGAGGAAGTGAATGAAGGAAAGATGTAACGCAGAAAGAAAGGATGCATAGGGTGAGGAATGAACGAAAAGTGCCGAGGTAGGATGATAAATGAGAGCATTGGGCAACGATAAGTCTGCTTTCTAACGTCATTCGATGGACATTTGGATATCGGAAAGGAAGAAAAGAAAGATTTTCGTGAACATTTCGCATTAGACAAAGTGAGAAGTGCTTGGTGTGGCTACAATATTATTATACATTTTCATTGTTGTGAGTAGTAAGCCAATCCATGCATCATTGCATGATTATATTCTGTAATTTAACCTGACTAAAAAGTGTGTGTGTGTATGAGAGAGAGAGAGAGAGAGAGAGAGAGAGAGAGAGAGAGAGAGAGAGAGAGAGAGAGAGAGAGAAATCACTAATGATCCTTCGATGTTATAATGACCATCACTTTCACTCGCGTTATTATCATTTCAGTAATGGTCATGCATGATAAATATAAACAAACGATATTGTTTAACATTGCTATTTAAATATTGTATCATAGTCATCACTTCTATATATTTTAATACACGGTTAACATTATATTATATTGGTATACTCACACTTAATTTGGGATACTCATTTAACGCCTCTTTGTACTATACATATCATATTCACTAAGTAATAATATTCGTATTGAGTAGATCAGTATAATTGTGTAGTTTCATAAATCACCAGTGCAATTACACACAAATACACCTGCAGTATCCGGGAGCCTGATCACACATAGCTCGTCTACACACCACCTCTCAAACAGTACAGTGATATGGCCAACCATGAGGTGTTAAGAAGAGAAGGACCGAAGAAGAAGAACTGAAGAAGCTATTATTTTATTAAGGGACCATAATGGCCCAGCAAAGCATTAAAGAAAGAACTCGACATTTCTGACTGATGGTACCAGAGGATTAAATAGATGTTGCCTTCTTGTGCAAGAACAAAGTATTTAGACAATGACAACATAAATGAGGAAATAAATATACCTAGAGTTGACTAATAATTGTATCTGGTTAGTGAAGTGAAAGCTATTAGTTAATGATAGAGTAGGCATTGTTAGATAATTGTATCTGGTTAGTGAAGTGAAAGCTATTAGTTAATGATAGAGTAGGCATTGTTAGATATATCAAGAGTGAGTTAAAGGGAATCTTAAGATATTATTTGAGCATATATAACTGGAGGTAGAGGTTGATTTTTCAGCCTACCAAAAGAGCCCAGGTATATGAAAGGAACAAATACAGAGGTAGAACCTGATGTAAGTATGTCTCCACAAGAAGGAATTAGCAAGTACAGTAATCTTGCCCACACAGTAGGGCGGGTTTATGGAATAGGTTTGTGTTAGAATAAACTAGTTTGACCTTTAGTCAGGAAAAAGACAATCAGACCTGCCATTTGGAAACACTTTCTATTAACAGAAAACTGCATTATCAAATAATTCATAAATATTTATACCTCGTCAATAGCATGTTATCGATCGCCTGTATATAGCTATTAAAAACCGAGTAAAATATTGCCATACTCCATGCAAACATTTTCCTCATGAGTTGATAGTTAGTGCGCCTTGAAACCAAAGTTGAATTAAGTCAACCTTTGAATAGCGAATGCATAGGTAATTTGTAACGAGAAATAATCCTTGCAAAGAACAAATTTATGTTGTATGGTTGTAATATATTCAGACCTCTATTTCAATTTGTTTTATCCTGACCGAGAAACACTAATCCAACGGATTATTACCTTTTCGAAGTTTATTTAATTCAAGTCGAAGCTCCTGATCAACTGTCCGATTATTCCTACCCTATTAGTAGAAGAATTGTTTTCGTATATACTACAACCACAATTGTGATAGAGCAGTTGTGTGCTAATAGAGCAGTTGTGCGAGTCACTAACATAACCTTGGTGTACGTGACAACTGGACAGATGAACGTAAACAAATAACACACCTGGCACATTATCTGAGTGAGAAAGACTGATGCAGTATCATCTTCTGTCCACCTTTGACCAATTATATGGAAAACACGATTCTCTTAAGATATATTGGAGACATAGGGTACACTATTGTAATCAGTGTTGATGCGCTTTGCTGCAAGTAAAAACTGATCAAACAGTTCTTAGATAATGTGGAATGTATATTTGTGAAATTAATTCTGTGGGCTAAAGGTGGTTGCACACTGACACGATTGCCCCTCCAGGCGAGTTCCCGACTCGAAATGTCAGCCTGATACGGCGAATCGGCAACATAATCGTGGGTATCGTAAATTAGCCGTGGGTGACTCCCACGGTCCAAGCAACGTATCGGGTACCAGGTCGTATCAAAGACGTATGTTCCGTATCAAAGCCGTATAGCCCGTATCAACGTTGTCTCGTGCGTAAGCCTGCCGTGTGGACCGGTACTCGGAAGAAAAAAACACCGGAAAAAAACGGCACAGGAAAAAAGGGCACCGGAAAAAATGTCACAAATTACGGACTAGGAAAAAATGGCACATACAACAAAATGTTGTATTAAGAAGTAATAGATCAATAAAATGTGTTTCGATGCAATATGCAATATTGCATAATGTAATTATAAATATCTGGTAGTGTACTCACCACAGGTTAGGTTAGGTTAGGTTAGGTTAGAACTTAAGAAACCAGAATTTTGCATAAGGCCGACCGGCCCACACGAAGCAGATCCCATTCACACCCAACCCATAAGAACATAAGAATGTAAGAACATATGAAAATGGGAGTCTGCAGAAAGCCGATCGGCCCACACAAGGCAGATCCCTGTCACATCCAACCTCAATTGTAAGGCCTAATTATAGACCCAACCCACCAATACCCATGAGGACTGACCCTGCCAAAACGGTCAGAGATTAACACAAGATTACTGGGGTCGGCTGATCGCCGATTGCCCCACATCCGGCAGACCCCCCTCATACCCAACTCTTCTCGTCCATATGCCTATCTAATTTTATCTAAAAGTTCCTTACTGTTCTTGAACCCACTATAGCACTTGGTAGCCTATTTCACCCATCTACAACTGTTACCAAACCAATATTTGCCTATATCTTTTCTGAAATGAAATTTATCTAAATTGAAACCATTTGTTCGAGTTCTTTCGCTATCACTGAGCTTCAGTACATTTTTCATGTCCCCTTTATTTATCCCACTAACCCACTTGAACACTTCTATCATATCCCCTCTAACTCTGCGTCTTTCTAACAAATGTAAGTCTAATTTGTTCAACCTTTCTTCATATGGTAGATTTCTAATATTATGAATTATTTTTGCAATTCTTCGCTGTACTCTCTCCAACGAATCTATGTCCATTCTGTAATAAGTCCACCAAAATTGGACAGCATACTCCATATGAGGTCTCACTAATGATAAGTAAAGTTTCAAGATAACATCGGCAGTTCTGTTACTCAAACTCCTTGAGATGAACCCTAGAATCCTATTTGCCTTGTTACGAACGCATATACACTGTTTTCTAGGCTTCAAATCGTTGCTAACAAACACACCCAAATCTTTCTCGCATTCTGAGTTTTCTAATTCCGTATTAGCTATCTTATATTTTGCATTAGTATTCGTCTTCCTATCTTTATTACCTTGCATTTGTCAATGTTAAAATTCATCTGCCAATTTACTGACCATTCGTGTAAGGTATCTAGATCCCCTTGGAGGCACTCTATGTCGCTATCTGAATCTGTTGTTCTCCCTATTTTGGTATCATCTGCAAATTTACTTATCCTACTAGTTATACCTAAGTCAAGGTCATTTATGTATATAATAAACAACAGAGGACCCAATACAGATCCCTGGGGGACACCACTTTTGACTGTTCCCCATTCTGACTTCGTACCATTTATGCCGACTCTCTGCTTCCTACCAAATAGCCATGACCTAATCCATCCCAACAACGACCCACCTATTCCATGCGCCTCAACTTTTCTCATCAGTCTCTCATGAGGGACTCTGTCGAAAGCTTTACTGAAATATAAATATATTATATCATATAACTTGTCATTGTCTACTGCTTCATATACCTCTGAGAAAAAGCTAAGCAAATTAGTAAGGCAAGAACGTCCCTGAGTGAATCCATTCTGAGAAGAATTGATTAAGTTAAATGTTTCTAAGTGGTTTCTAACTTTCCTAGCAATAATTGACTCTAGCAACTTTCCTATGATTGATGCGAGACTAATGGGACGGTAATTTGATGCTATTGATTTATCACCCTTTTTGAAGATCGGAACTACATTTGCAAGCTTCCAAGCTTCTGGAACTAAGCCTGTTTCTAATGACTTGTTAAATATAAATGTTAATGGGTAACTTAACTCATCTCTGCATTCATTTTAATACTCTAGCATATACCTCATCGGGACCAGGCGATTTATGAGGTTTCAGTCTGTCAATTTCCTTGAGCACATCATCTCTACTTATAGTAACTGTACTTAACCTATTTTGTATACTATCGCTATATACCTTACGGACTTCTGGGATCTGTGCCAAATTTTGATTAGTGAAAACAGAAAGAAATTGACACCGTGGTGGTCGAGTGGTGGTGCTCACCACTCGACACCACGGTGTCAATCTGCAAGACCCGGGATCGAATCCCTGCCACAGCGGAAATTTAGTAGATGTGGTAATACGTCCTAGCATGTTTCACATGCTTGCACCCAGTCAGGGAACATCCTGACAACGTATACAAACTAAAACACACATAACAAAGCCACTCCAACAGCTTCCTCTCTCTCCAACACCCCTTCTCCCCTCTCTACACACTTCAGACAAATGGGAAAAGTAGAATGTAAATGCGAGTTGCTGTTGTAAAGGCTTATCCCTCAATACTTCATCTGATCTGATCTGTACTGCACATTTCTAAATAATTTTCTGTAATTTCTTCTATCAAAGTTTTAAGGGGGCCTATTATATCTCTAACTTTAGATTTATATAGCTGGTAAAAAGCTTTAGGGTTATTTTTTGAGTCATTGGCTATCCTGATTTCATAATTTCTTTTGTCTGTCCTAATACTTTTTTTAACCTCTCTTGATAGATTATGATAGTAAGCAAGTAGGTGAATTTCGCCTTTCGAATTTTTCTATATATTCCTCTCTTTTTTCCTAGAAGGTCTAATAGTCTATTATTCATCCATTTGGGTTGGTTCTGTGTTGATATAAATTTTCTTTTTGGGATATATGTATTTTGCACATTGTGGAGTGAAGAAATAAAATGCTTATATGTAGCTGTCAAATTATCCTGAGTTAAGACGGGTATCTGAGAGAGAGTATGTTCATTTGAGCACCTGGGTCCACTTAATAGTTTAATCATAGGATCGTCTCTTAAGGCTCTTCTTAATCCACCATAATTGGCTTTTCTGAAATCTGGGATAAGTGTCGTATTCTCTTTAGCCTTTCCTGTCCATTGTATGTTAAAATAAATTGATTTATGATCACTATTTCCAAGTTGGTCTCCTATCTCTACATTATTTATCATATGTTCATTATTACTGAGAACTAACTCGAGGATATTATTACCTCTAGTAGGCGAGTCTATGAATTGAAATAAAAAACTATCCTGTACCGCCTCAATAAACTCTTTTGAATCTGAGTCGCCGATTTGATGCTGCCAATCAATATTCGGAAAATTAAAATCCCCCATAATGCACACATTGCTAAACCTTGATGCTATTTTCACTTCCTGCCATAAAGCTGTACCTTCGTTTCTACTCATATTTGGTGGTCTATACATAACTCCAATAATTATGGTCTCACTACCTTCGCTAACCTCTACCCAAACACTTCCGTTATAATTATTTAGTCTAATACCTGATTTAATGCAGCTTTTTAAAGAACTGACAAACACTGCTATTCCGCCGCCCCTCCTACTTGTTCGGTCCCGTTTAACCCTTGTCTAGTGGGGGTGAACTTAAGTCAGGCTAGAGAACCAAGAACTATGTGGCGGGACCCGACTTAAGTCTGTGTGCAATTTTTGAGCAATAATGGCTCTGAGAGAGAGACGGGCGATGGGAGGAGCGTAGGTCAGCTCATGACCGCTCGGCACGGGTCCCTCGCGACTACTGACATCTACTCCACACACACCCACACTTACTACCTCGCTACACAGGGAATTATGTAAGGAAATTACCGTATTTTAGTGATTTTCCCTTCGTCTTGCACGATCATTGCAAGAGAACGCGTGGTCGTAGAAGGATGGTACTGGTGTCATTCGAAAGCTCAATTAACGCCCTTTCAGGGATGCATAATTGTATTAAGCTCTGGCTCTTGTTTATGCATGAAAAAGAGCACAGAAACAAGGTCGCTTAGGGTAAAACCACCCGCTTGGCGGGTAGTAGAAGTTACTGACGGGCCCGCTCGTAAGGTGTTAAACAAACTATATCCTGGTATATGGAATTCTGCTAAGAAAAATCTTGATTCTGTATTAATCCATGTCTCAGTCAGTGCTATAATGTCTATATTTTCGTTGCTAACAAGTGCTCTAAGTTCGTCCATTTTGTTACATAAACTCCTACAGTTTGTATAATATAATCGCAATGTATTTATTTTACTGGTATCGGATTTACCTTTATTTCTAACTAAATTCCCATCTTCTGTTACACCTTCAATATTACTACTAGCAGTACAATTAAAATCCTGTGACTGAAATTTTCTATTCCTATCTGATGTACCAGTACGACAATTTACCCTATCTAGACATTTATTCTTACTCATATTCTCAGGCTTTATTTTCAGCGAAACCCGGCGACAATCCTATCTATTGACCAAACACCCATATCATTATAACTGTCTTCGTGGTGCAATGCATAAGTGTGTTGATTTTCGGTGTCAGCATCCTAGGTTCGAATCCCCGGACTGCCACATGTGTTTGTTAATTTCATTAATCAAGTTTAGGAGTAAAGTTGGTTGGTGGAGAGAACATAATAATTCATATGACTATCAAGTTTGCACTTGAAATGTTCTACCGTTCTTGAGCTAACCACACACTTCCACAACTCTGTTCCCAAATTAGTACTAACCTATATCTTTTCTAAAGCAAAACTTATCCAATTTGAAGCCATTTGAACGGTTAATCTCGCCGTTATTAAGCCTTAATACCTTATTTATATCTTCTTTGTTGATATACTTGTCATCCACTTAAACACCTATAGCATATCTCCTATACATCTTCGTCTTCTTAACGAATGCAAGCCAAGGGTAATCAGCCTCTCCTCATATGATACATTTCTAACAATATGGATAATTTGCGTCATTCTTCGTTGGACTCCCTCCAGAGAGTCAATATCCATTTTATAATAAGGACACCAACACTGAACAGCATAGTCCCAGTGAGGTCTTACATTAGGTCAGGTTAAGTTAATTAGAAATATAGTGTAATTAAAGTTAAATATAGAAGTACAATAAATATAACAAATATATTAACATTATTAAATTCTTGAATAATAATTTATTTAGGAATAAATCCTGGATAATAAAGTTGCCTAATTAAACATTTTTATAGATTTTCATAATATGCGATTTTTCCTACTCCGAAGAATATGCTTTTTTTTTTCCCAGTGCCTTTTTTTCCTACATTTGGTCCGCACAGCAGGTTTATGCACCAGACGACGTTGATGCGGGCCATACGGCTTTGATACGGACCATATGTCTTTGATACGGACCACAAGATTGTGATACGGCGAATTTGCGATGGAGACCAGACTCAGATGATTGTTTACAGTTGCCGAGGGATTCTCGCGATATTTTGAACAGCTCAAAACTTCATATCGACTCCCAATACGACGCTTGGACCGTGCGAGTCACCCACGGCTAACTTACGATACCCACGATTATGTTGCCGATTTTCCGTATCAGGCTGACATTTCGAGTCGGGAACTCGCCTGGAGGGGCAATCGTGTCAGTGTGCAGCGACCTGGTACCCGATACATTGCTTGGCCCGTGCGAGTCACCCACGGCTAATTTAAGATACCCACGATTATGTTGCCGATTCGCCGTATCAGGCTGACATTTTGAGTCGGGAACTCGCCTAGAGGGGCAATCGTGTAAGTGTGCAACGACCTTAAGTCAACTAAACATTAGATAAGAAATGATTTGTATGACAACGATTTGTATTCACTGGCCAAGAATCATAAACAAATGTATATGATAAATCAATTTATATATATTTTGTTTTTTTACTGTATATTGTCATGTACCGGTGTACCAGTCTGCTTTTCCCCCCGGGTGAAATCTGGCCCAGGATAGATTTCCCCCGGGGGGAATTTTGGCCAAGGATATTATTCCCCCCTCTTGGCCAAAATCCCCTCCCCCCCCCCCCCACCCACCCAGTTATATGGTAAGTGTATCAATGACTTTAACATGACTGAAACATCAAACAATGGCTCGACCATCACAACAAAATTACCAACATAATATTAGGTTAGGTTAGGTTAGGTTAGGTTAGGTTAGGTTAGGTTAGGTTAGGTTAGGTTAGGTTAAACTGTCCTTCAATACAGTCATTATGTCAACTAATGGTTCCTATATAAGGGGGGAAAAATGGCCAAGAGGGGTGAAAAATATCCTAGGTCTGAAATTCCCCCCTGGGGCAAAACAGCCCAGGCCACTTTTCCCGGGGGGAAATTGAGCCTAGGCTACTTTTCCCGGGGGAACTTCATTCAGGGGGGAACAGTTTCCTGCTACACCGGTATCACATAGTATTACTCCACCACTCTCCCATATTCTTGTCACACACTAAAGCTGAACATTCTTGCTTCTATTCACCTATGCAGCCAGACAGAATTTGGAATGGAAGGACTGTGCAAGCTATTCTCGTCTATTTGAGGTTCTGTAGAAATAACAGGTACGGTGCTACAAGTTGCAAAGGCGCTGCCTCTGATTATTAACTCGGTTTGCTGGTGACTCCTAGGGGAGAGCCGTTTGTGTTGTGTGTGTGTGTGTTTAACCCATTCAGTACAAGTGCCATCATTATTAATATATTCGGGCAACTACTAGACTAGTATATTCAGGTTAGGAAGGACGTATATAACCATTAATAGGTTACATAATATCTCAATTAATCCTTCTAGCTACCATATATCATTCCTAAGCTTCAAGAAATCTTTTAAATATAGCTAGAATAAAATTAAAAATACGTCGTCGTTAAAGAAGGGGTTAAATGGGTAGGTGAGGATATTTGCGTGGCATGGGAACATGCAAGCACCTGTATGCGTGAATCAATAGAACATGTTGAAAGAACTTGTGAACCTTGAGAACCCTCAGGTTGCATTTATCCGATGAAAATGTTTAAACGTAAAATCCCAAGAGACGATTTTTACCCATGCGAGTGTTTGCTTGCCTAGCGAAATTTTCAGCGAATTTCCGTGTGAGAATTGTAAGCACTTCTGTGTGTGTATAAGTGTGTATCTGAGGGTGAATAACTCCATTTGCATATTTATTTGACATTATTGTTGGGATAATTTGTGTGCATAGGCTAAATGTGTGAGTGTGCCTTTGCACATTTAAAAAAAAAAACACACAAATTGTGCATTAAAGTCCACAAAAAGCATATACATGATATCAAATATGTATGGAGAAAAAAAAATATATATACAGTATATATTTTGTTTCCTTCTATATTCCAACTACTCCCTCTTGGGCATAGGCTGAGAACACTACCACTTTATCCACAGCTACCACTTTATCCACCACTACCACTTTATCCAAAACTACCACTTTATCCAATACTGCCACTTTATCCACCACTACCACTTTATCCACCACTACCACTTTATCCAAAACTACCACTTTATCCACTACTGCCACTTTATCCACCACTACCACTTTATGTAACACTACCACATTGTCTACCACTACCACTTTATTCACAACTACCACTATCTAACAATATAATTTATCTGCAACTACCACTTTATCCACAACTACCACTTTATCTATCACTACCACTTTATCCACCACTAGCCTACCACTTGTTCTACCATTACCACTTTATCTACCACTACCACTTTATCCACCACTACCACTTTGTCTACCACTACCATTGTATCGACCACTACCACTTTATCCACCACTACCACTTTATCCACCAATACCAGTTTATCCACCACTACCACTTTATCTACCACTACCACTTTATCCACCACTACCACTTTATCCACCACTACCACTTTATCTATCACTAACACTTTATCCACCACTACCACTTTAACCACCATTACCACTGTATCCACCACTACCACTGTATCTACCACTACCACTTTATCCACCACTACCACTTTATCCAACACTACCACTTTATCTACCACTACCACTGTATCCATCACTACTACTGTATCTATCACTACCACTTTATCCACCACTACCACTTTATCTACCACTACCACTTTATCCACCACTACTTCTTTATCTACCACTACCACTTAAGCCACCACTACCACTTTATCCACCATTGCCACTTTATTTAACACTACCACTTTATATAATACCACTTGATCTACCACTACCACGTTATCCACACTACCACGTTATCCACCACTACCACTTTATCTACCACTATCACTTTATCCACCACTACCACTGTATATACTACTACCACTCTATCCACCACTACCACTTTATCCACCACTACCACTTTATCCACCACTACCACTTTATCTACCACTACCACTTTACCCACCACTACCACTTTACCTACTACTATCACTCTATCCACCACTACCACTTTATCTAAAATATAAACATGTAGAATCACAAAAAATCGAGATAAACTCTGTATATCCTAAGTGTTGGGTATTGTTGATGTCGACAGTCGTAGCTCTGGCGCTACTTCGGAAGCGTCCACCAGAGGTCTCAGGTGAATTCTTAGGCATTACCCCCCTGTAGCATATTTTGCATAAGTGAATATTCATACAGTGCTATTTAATCAGGGAACAATGAGTGTTTTTTTATTTTGGCATTTCGGTGTGCTGTGGTAATGCACTGAAACTAGGTACAGCACAAATTCCATTCCAATAATATCTTCCCTTTGTCATATTGGGATTCGAGCCCAGGTCCATTGGATGACCAGTCCAGTGGCAAGACCACTCTGCCATATATATATATACAGTATATATAATTATACATATATATATAAATATATATATATATATAAATATATATATATATATATATATTATATATATATATATATATATATATATATATATATACCGGTATATATATATATATATATTATATATATATATATATATATATATATATGTTAGTAAAGCCAGGTAATACATTTTCTTTAATACATACGAGGTTGAAAGAAATGGCAATTTCTGCGTTGGAAATTTTATAATTCAAAGTTTCCAGGTCTCTGATGAGTTTTCGCTGGGTGGCAGGAAGTAGATGAAGGAGATGAGCAAAATTCATGGTGGTACAGGGTTACATAATGTAAATGATGATACAGGATATACGACGCGTTTCACTGGACAACCAGCATTATCAAGTAAGGATGGAATGATATAAAAGGTAAACAGGAAAGGTATATATAGAGGGTGGAGGATCAGAGGAGGCGAAAAGCAAGGGGCAAAAGTCTACTATTGGTGGAGGGGTATTTTGGGGAAGAGAAAGGGGGGACCGCTTCACGCATGCGCACTGGATGCGGGATGGTGGTCGGTTGGTGGGGTCGAAGCTCATTGGCTGCGTGTCGAGGGGCGTGGCCTAAGTTGTGTGGCGCCTGCGGAAGACGAAGCTGAAGGAGGTAGCGCGGGGGGCTGCGTCAAGGGCACCAGGGGGCGAGGGGGGGTGTTAGGTCCTGTAGGAAAGTGCCTTTTGGCAGAAGGAAGGATCTGAAGGTTCAGAGTTTGGTTGTTGATGTTGGGATGTAAGGCTTGGATATATAAAGCTTCGAGTATAGGTAATCTCCTTGGGTCACTTTCTTTATCGAGTATGGTGGTGTGTTTCTCTAACTCGTTGCGTGTGAGGTGAGGGTGGTTAGGGGTGAGATAGTGGTCTTTGATGGCTCCAGCCTGAAGGTGAAGAGTTAGCCGACGTGAAAGACAAGTCAGCGTCATACCAATATAGGAATGAGGTCCACAGTCCTCATAATTACAGGTATGTTGGTAAATGACGTGATCGTCGGTCATCGGGCTCTTTATCTTGGTGGAGGCTGGTTTGTTGCGGAGAACGAGGTTGGAGGTCTTGGGGTATTTGTAATAAATTATTAATTTGATTTTGTTTTCCGGGTTGGTTGGGTGGACATGCTTGGAGATTATTTCTTTTAAGACGGCCTCGTCATTTTTGTGTTCAGAGGACATGTAATTGGGGTAGAAGATCTTAATTTCATTGGGGGGGTCAATGTTGGGAGGGCTTTGGGTGTACCATTTTTCAAGATGGTGGTTGATGGTGCTGGAGATGTCGGAGTTGGAGTATCCGTTATATACTAAAACTTGGGATAGTCTTTCTAGTTCCTGGTGGGTGTCGGCCCAGGTAGA
This sequence comes from Paralithodes platypus, assembly GCA_032716605.1. Classification (NCBI taxonomy): domain Eukaryota; kingdom Metazoa; phylum Arthropoda; class Malacostraca; order Decapoda; family Lithodidae; genus Paralithodes; species Paralithodes platypus. The sequence continues at coordinate 5,312,650 of CM064535.1, forward strand.
GCATTGCGTGAGGGCTCTCCTAACATAGGCGGAGATTATTCTTTGAATAATAAAATTTCCAACGCAGAAATTGCCATTTCTTTCAACCTCGTATGTATTAAAGAAAATATATATAATTATATATATATATAATTATATATACCGGTATATATATATATATATATATATATATATATATATATATATATATATATATATACTGTATAAATATATACAGTATTATACAGTAGATATATTCATGCTAATGCAAAATAATAAAATAAGCTTAATGGTTGAAACATAGGAAAGACAGTGTAAGACATAGTATATACAGTATATATAATTTATATATATATATATATATATATATACAGTATATATATATATATATATATATATATATATATATATATATATATAAAGAGAGAGAGAGAGAGAGAGGGGGGGTGGGAACTTGGCAAAGGACTGACAGATATTCAAACTGCAGCTGTGTGGAGGTGAAGAACCCACGAACACGGTTGAGCACAACTAACTTTTGAGAAGCTGTTTTAGCAAGAGTGTTAATATGATCTTTCCGAGAAAGGTTGGATGAAAAAGATACACCTCGAATAATGAGATAAAACTGAGGGTTTATTTGTGTATTGTTGAAGAATAGTTGATAATCTTGTTGAAGATTGTGATGCAGAGATAGAGGGAGAAACTGGGTCTTGGATTCGTTGAAAGTAACATGATTACAGGCTTGCTATTGCTCGCCAGTGTGACGCTCCTGCATAGTAGCCACGTGCGGGCATGCGCGAGTGTCGGCTGCCCAGCCGTTTAGAAACCGGCTGGCGGCAGCCGGCCGGCCGGCTTTTCCTTAGTATATATCCTACGACAATGTAACTAATGTCTGGGATATTCTTATGTTGTTTCACAGCTTGAAGCTGCCCTTATTCTTAACCAACGCATCTTAGTATATTTTATTCTCGATAGTTGATTGTTTCATTATTATATATAAGATGTAAGTCTAGTGAGAGTGGGAGGAGACGAGCGGGAGAGAGAGACCGGCTGGGGGACGTTGCTTCGCGCGGGCGCGGAGAGCCTAGCTTGGGACGAGCCTGATTGTTGCTAATTGATCGCAACGTTAGGCTTAGTTTCGACTCACGCAAGGGTAGAGGATTTTGACCCGGCAACGGTGTTGAGTGTTGCCAAGCATGGCATGTATTTCGCATGCCTAGGGTGGGGTCCAGACAGATTCAAGACTCAGAGCTCACCTCACTGTCGTACCCTTCGGACCCCCTTGATATCTATCCCTCTCAACCCCACTTAGAAACTTTCTCTCTTACTTTGTATACCTTCTTTCCACTACTTCACCAGTCTATTTAATTACCCCATCCCCTTGATAGACCTTATATCTATCATTGTATTAACGACGAGCTCTCAGATAATTAGATAGGATTTTGGGCCTTATGCAGAGATGTAATTGTTAATGAGACCTAGGAAGCTTTTTTGTTGTCTCATATTTGGTGGTTTCATGCTTGCTAGTGGGTTCTTGTGGCAGGTGAGCAGGAGCTAGACCGGAGGGGGGGCTTTTTGCGATCCTTTAAGTAAAGTCTGCTGGTGCGAGTCCTGTGGACCTGCACGACTTTACTAGGATACCCGTGGGAGTCTGGGGGCATTTTCTTGTCTGTGTGCCTGTGTGTCTAGTGTTGTGTTGTGTGAGGGCCCTTGCCTAGTCCACTCAGCACTGCGCTAGCACGTCTTGCGTTTGTTTTAGGGTCGCCAGGAGAGAGTCAGATACTTGGGATCTGAGTCTCTCAAGAGAGCACCCTTTCAATTAGAGTAATTTGGCGCACAGACTTGGGAACGTCCCTAGGCTAGAGCAGGTGGCTCAGCCTGGGTATCCGAAGCCTATATCCTTCCGGCTAGACCTCTGCCACCTGGCAGATTAACAGCTAGGGGTTTATTATTTCTGTATGCTTGTTATTGTGCCACAGTTTACCGTTTTTGTGAGCATTGTGAGTCAGGGTGTGGCTTAGAGACTCTGTCCGAGCAGGCTTGCCTGACTAAGAGTGAGAAGCACACCTGTATGTGGTTATGTTGCGAGTTGTGCCTTTATTTAATTATACCTATGCCATTATACACTGTATGGCCTATCACTAGTATTTATTCCTGCTTATGAGTTAAGAGTTCTCTAAATCCGTAACTTACTTTCTTTGCTAAGCATCAGATCCTACAGTAGCCGCATGCAGTTTAGAAACCTGCATCTTGTCTACCTGTACGATGTTTTGTGGACTGTTTGCTTTCACCTTCTTTCTCGCAGGGGTGATTAGTTGTATTAATTAACGTAACGTAAAATGTACTTTCTTCTAGTTTGTTATTAAATTGTTTCTGCAATTTAATTCCGTTATCTATCTTTTCCTTGACGCTTTAAGTCAACTTAATTGTGTGATCTTTTATATAGCCTGCTTCACTATCAGCAGTCTATAGTGCGTGCACCCTGTAACCGAGTCATAGGATACCTTGTTGTCCAGGCAGGACTCTTGACGGTTTAGGGTGGTTTGTTGCCTGGGTTTATAGATAAGGGTGGGATCTAGCGTTTTCCGTTGTTGCTTGTTGCCGCATACCTAGTCCAATAGAAAGAGCCCAGTGTTTATATATCCCAGGACTTAACACCAGGAATAAAATCGACGCCTAAATAGCACGAAAGGTCTTTATATTGACAAATAAATAGGGCAAAGTCATAAAAACGCCAAACTAATGGAACGAACGTCTTAAAATCTCAAAGCTAATGGGACTAAACATTGAGAAAAATCAAGTACTTACCCCTTAATGAGGATAGCTGGTCAAACTAAGTGGGTAGTGTGTAGGATAATATGTCTGGTGGGTCAAGAGTAAGGCTGGATATCCATAGTCTTTTAGTTTTTTTCTGGCTACTATAAGGTGATTTAATTCTGTTTAAAAAGGGCCTCCAGCAGTTAATAGGCTTCGAACTATCTCACTTTTTACTACCACAGATCCTTCTTAACACTCAAAGAGCGGGTGGTGAAGTATATTCACTGTGCCTCCCAGCGTTTTTTTTTACAATAAATGGGGTTGTTTCCGTGCTCTTTTTCATGCTTAAACAAGAGCCAGAGCGTAATACAAGTATGTATCCCTGAAAGGGCGTAAATTGAGCTTTCCAATGACATCCGAACCATCCTTCTACGATCACTGGTTGTATTGCAACGATTGTGCAACCGAAGGGCAAAATCGCTAAAATACGGTAATTTCGTTACATAATTACGTGTGTAGCGAGTGAGAGAGGGTGGAGTAGTGTGGAGTACATGTCAGTGGGCCCACAACGGTCGTGGCGAGCGGTCATGAGGCAACATATTCAAATATATGCTACAGGGGGGCAATGCCTAGTGAGTTAATTGCTCAATAGGTGGCGTTCTGAGAGTGAGGGTCTGAGTGTGGCGGGTGAGACTGTGAAGCGCAGAGGTGAGGCGGTTTCAGGGATGGGATTGCTTCGAGCCGGGGTGCTTCGCATGTCTCACTCCCTAGACTGGAACAAGACCTCACGGGCCTCACCGTGTTCAGCGGTAGAGTGTAAAGGCTATCAGCCTATGCCCGAGAGGGAGTAGTTGGAATATTAAAAAAAAAAAAAAAAAAAAAAAAAAAAAAAAAAAAACAGCTCAGCACCCTTCTGTCCACTCTGGCCGACAACTGTTTCTGCTGTCCCATTCTCCTACATATCTCTTCATTCCTCAATCTGTCTCTACGAGTAACTCCACACATACTCCTCAAGCAGCTCATCTCCATCACATCCAGCTTTCTTCTCTCCTTTTCCTTCAGAGCCCATGTCTCATCTCCATACATCACTGTTGGCACAACAATTCCTTGATACATTGCACTTTTTACTTTCCTTCCGAGATTTCTCGTCTTCCACATGCTTCCCATTGCTCTGAAAACCTTCCTTCCTTCATACTCTCTGTTTTACCTCCATTTCCATACCGCCACTCTTGCTTATCGTTCCACCTAGATATTTAAAACACTCTACTTGTTCCAATATTTCCCCATCCAGCCTCACATCTAAATTCATCCTACGATCACCCCGATTACACACCATTACTTTATTGGTATTGAAATTCACCTTCAGTTTCCTCCTCCCACGAACCACACCAAACTCTTTGACTATCCACTGCAGTTTCTCCTCAGAAACCGCTACCAACGCTGTCGTCAGCGAACAGCAACTGATTCAACTCCCAACCTCTACCATTCTTTCCTACTAAAACCAATCCTCATCCCATATAGTTCTAATTTTCACCTCCCTCACCACACCATCCATAAGCATTTTAATCAGCCATGTTGACATTACATAACCCTGTCGCAAATCTACATTTACCTTGAACCATTCACTCAACTCACTATTTCCTACTCTAACACACGCTCTGCTCCATAAGCTTTGAACAAATTTCCTCCAATTCCATAAATCCTTAACACTTTCCACATTGCTTTATGATCCACACGGTCACACGCTTTTTCCAAATCCATAAAAGCCCAAAATATCTCCTTATGCTTCACTAAATACTTCTCGCAAAACTGTCTTACTGCAAAAATCTGATCTAAGCACCCTCTTCCCTTCCTAAAACTGTACTGTTCTTCTCCTATTGAAACTTTCGTACACTTTATTATCCTCTCTATCAACACCCTGCCATACAGCTTTCCAACCACTGATAATAAACTAATACCTTTGAACACTCCTGCCGATCTCCCTTCCCCTTGTACAGTCTGTCAAAGATTCAGCTGGCCCACCCTCGCTCTGGGACTCGCAGTTTTAGCTGGCAATACTTGGTGTAGTAAGGAGGCTTTTTTTTTACAGGGATTGTGATTGGTCGACCTGATTTCGCCTATATCAGTGTCAGAACACATATTAAACAAGACAAATTAATCAACAATACTACCCACTTAGAACTCTACGTAACCACTACGTTATGGTTTGGTCGAACAAGGGTAACACAATAACGTTGTGAAACAATACGTTTTAGCAACGTAAGAAATACGTCGTATGTAGACCTTTTTTTATGACAAAATCATAACGTCGTAGTTACTGTGTGCATAAAAAAAAATTATTTTGTAATTCATGACGTTGTACAACAACGTTAACATTACATCAAGTAAATATGTAACAAAATCGTAAGCATTAGCAAAATTTAAACGTTGCTGTATAAGCAAATAAAGACGTTATACAATAACGTTTTATGCACCTACACATATGGTTAATATTTATGTAATAGAATATGAACGTCTTCTGCATATTAAAAAATGGCTAATGATAACGTAATGACGTTACCAACAACAAACGTATTGATTAAACGTATTCTAGACGTATACAAAAGTTCATTATTTACGTAATAATATTACAAATGTTAACGTTTGTCAGAAATGTCTTTCGCACGTACCTACATTGGCATTACAAACGTAATGATGTTCCCAACAATAAACGTGTTGATGCAGCGTATTTTAGACGTATACAAAGGGTCGTTTATTTACGTAATAATATTACAAACTTTAACGTTTGATAGAAATGACTTTCGCAAGTACAGTTCCTACATTGTCATTACAAACGTTATGACATTCACAACAACAAACGTGTTGATGAAACGTATTCTAGACATTTACAAAAGGTCGTTATTTACGTAATAATATTACAATTTTTAACGTTTGTTAGAAGTGTCTTTTGCACGTACCTAAATTGTCATAACGAACATAATGAAGTTCCAACAATAAACGTATTGATACAACGTATTCTAGACGTATACAAAAGGTCGTTATTTACAAAATAATATAAAAAATTTCAACGTTTGATAGAAATCTCTTTTGTACGTCCCTACATTGTCATTACAAACTTAATAATGTTCCCAACAACAAATGTATTGATTAAACGTATTTTAGACGTATACAAAAGGTCGTTTATTTATGTAATAGTATTACAAATGTTAACGTTTGACAGACATTTCTTTCGCACGTACCTACATTTTCATTACAAACGTAATGATGTTCCCAACAACAAACGTGTTGATGCAGCGTATTTTAGACATATACAAAGGGCCGTTTATTTACGTAATAATATTACAAACTTTAACGTTTGATAAAAATGTCTTTCGCAAGTACCTACATTGTCATTACAAATGTTATGACATTCACAACAACAAACGTGTTGATGAAACGTATTCTAGACATATACAAAAGGTTGTTATTTACGTAATAATATTACAATTTTTAACGTTTGTTAGAAGTGTCTTTTGCACGTACCTAAATTGTCATGACAAACGTAATGAAGTTCCAACAACAGTTTAAACGTATTGATACAATGTATTCTAGACAAATACAAAAGGTCGTTATTTACAAAATAATATTACAAATTTCAACGTTTGATAGAAATCTCTTTCGCAGGTACCTACATTGTCATTACAAACGAAATGACGTTACCAACAATAAACGAATTGATGAAACGTATTCTAGACATATACAAAAGGTTGTTATTTATGAAATAGCATTACAAATTTTAACATTTGATGGAAATATTTTTTGCACGTACCTACATTGTCATTACAAAAGTAATGACATTCCCAACAACAAATGTATTAATAAACCGTTATGTACACGTATACAAAAGGTCGTTATTTACATAATAACATCACAAATTTTAACGTTTGAAATAAATGTCTTTCGCACGTACCTACATTGTCATTACAAATTTAATGATGTTCCCAACAACAAACGTATTGATGAAACGTATTTTAGACATAGGTGGGCAGTGGGCACTAACGCGATAAAGTAACGCGATAATGTAACGCGTTAACGATTTCGGGTTAACGTTTATCGGATAACAACATTTCCAGCTTTAACGAATTAACGGTAACGTCGATACTTTTTGTTCCAAAATAGCGATAATCGTTAATTAATTACCAAACAGGAAGAAATCCGCAGAATAGTCAATAAATAGGTAAACTAAAAGCCAAACCGAACCCTCGTAATTTCTTTTCCACCCATGCGGGCCGCTTGGGGGGTCACGTGACCACGAGTCCACGACGCACCCTCGTTCCTCCTCACTCTCCAAGCAGCTCCATGATCCATATGACATATCTTCAAATCATCCAGGAGAAATGCCTAGAGATCCAGCTTAGACATCACTAAATCTGAAAATCATCTAAATGATCTTCTACTAAATCAAATGAAGTGTCAGGTGTTTTTTTTTCTAATAAAATAATGATAGCATTGCTGCATTTAAGATTGTTTATTTAAAATATTATAAATATCCATAACTTCTATAAATAACGATACTAACGAAGTAACGATATCGTTATCGAAAGGATCGGATTAAGCGATTTAACAATTTAACGGTTAACGAGCGATAAATGTATCGCCGGTTAACGGTTAACGACGTTAAGGTTTTCGTTAACGAAGATAAGGTTTTTGGTTATCGTGCCCACCTATGATTTTAGACGTATACAAAAGGTTGTTTATTTACGTAATAGTATTACAAATGTTAACGTTTGATAGACATTTCTTTCGCACGTACCTACATTGTCATTACAAACGTAACGACTTTCCCAACAACAAACGTTTTGATGAAACTTATTCTAGACGTATACAAAAGGTTGTTATTTATGTAAGAATATTACAAATTTTAGCGTTTTTTAGAAATGTCTTTCACACGTACATACATTGTCATTACAAACGTATTGTATTACCAATACCCATTGTTCCGTATAAGGTTTTTTGCACATACAAAAATAGTCAGAAAATACGTAGTTTCGTATTTAGTATATTACGTAAGACAGTAAAGTATTTGACACAAATAGGGATGGTCTTTGATAATGTAATACTATTATTAAATGTAAATGTAATATACTGATGCCGTCTGTACATAATTGAATTGAGATTAACAGCTTAGTAAGTTACAAATAATAAACATTTTACAACAACATCTCGTGCACATGCACTATTTGTAAATAATATTGTAAGAAATTCCCAGTATCAAACGTATTATATTACGTATTCTGGCCATACCCATATGGTTGTCATTAACTTTATAACATTAAATATTTAAACTTTGTATAGATGTGTCTGTCGCACGTACCTGCATGGTCATTACGAACATACTTATATTACCAACACTAAACATTGCTAAATAACGTTTTCTGCACATACAGTAATAGTCAGACAATACATAGTTTCGTGTTTACCATATTATGAAGACAGTTACGTATTTGACACATATAAATATGGTCATTGAAAACGTCATACTGTTATTAAATGTAAGCATAGTATGATGACGTCGTCTGTACATACCTGAATTGTGATTAACACCATCAGTATGTTACAAATAATAATCAGTTTACAACAACATCTTGTGCACATACAATATTTGTGAATAATAACGTACTAGAATTCCCAACATAAAATGTATTATAATTCGTATTCTAGACATACCCAAATGGTCGTCATTAACTGTGTAAGATAAATAATTAAAACGTTTTGTGGAAGTCTTTCACACATACTTGCATGGCCATTACGAACGTCGTTGTAACACCAATATCAAACATTGCAGTATAAGGTTTTTTGCACATACAGTTATAGTCAGAAAATATGTAGTTTCGTATTGAACATATTACGTAAGACGGTAACGTATTTTGCACACATAGGGATGGTTATTTATAACGTCATAGTATTATTTAATGTAAACGTAATATGCTGACCTCGTCTATACCTACCTCAATTGTGATTAACAATGTTACAAAAATAAATGTTTTACCACAACATATCGTACACATACAATTTGTTAATAAGAACGTAATAGTATTCCTAACATCAAACGTATTCTTATACATATTCTAGAAATCCCCAAATGGTCGTCATTAACTTTGTAGGATAAACATTTTGCACGTTTTTGGGGAATGTCTTTCGCACGTACCTGCATGGCCATTACTAACGTAGTTGTATTACCAATATCAAAGGATACACACTAACGTTTTCTGCACATACAGTAATAGTCGCAAATAATATGGTTATGTTTTAATATATTATGTAAGACAGTAACCTATTTGACACACAAAAGGATGGTCATTGATAACGTCATAGTTTTTTAATGTAAACATAATATACTGATGACATCTGTACTTAATTGAGAATAGCAATAGCTATAGCAATAGCAATAGCATCTTAATTGAGAATAGCAACATCAGTAAGTTACAAATGTATATGTAGGCTATGTATATATATGTATATACTCAGGCACATACCCCATTGCTGGGGGGGGGGGGGGGAGACAGAGCCCTAATATGAACCCTTAAAGTTCCAAATCTTAGGGTCCGAGACACGTTCATGTTCCCTCGCCCCTGTCTCTGTCTCGTTGAGTCAGAGAATTTTACAAGGGGATGAGGATTCCTACCCTCCTGCTGTCTAGGCAGTTACAAATTGGACCACAAACAGCCATGCAAATCTCAGCATGGCAAATCTCGATAGTACACACCGCCACCCGTCTCGCCACCGTACGCTCTCATTTCCCATGGAGCACACACGACCCTCTGACTCGCGCTCAGCTGATTCGCCCAACCATATTGCGGGCGGTGTTAGCAGTCGTGGAAGGACCTTCTTATGCACCTGCAACAGTAGTTCAGAAGAGGAGAGTGCAGTAAGAGCACGAAAAACATATGCTGGAGGGGGCAAGACACGTGCAACAGGCACGACACATGTCAAAAGATCGTTGGCTTCTGCCTCCTCATTCACCACCCCTTCCAGCATCACCGCCACCCCCTCAACAGTACGTGGAACGCGCACGATGCTCACCACCACACCAGGAGCAAGTGGCCATCCTAGGAATGCAGGATCAGCGGGCGCAGCTGGGAGGAAAGGGAAGTGTCACGCCTATCAGTATACGCTGAACAAAGTGACACCTCTCACCTCGACTACTACCACCAACTACGCCCGTCCCTGCACCACCGCACACCATGGCCGCCCCTGCACTGCCGCCCATGCCCTTGCTTCTGGCCCATCTCCTCGCATCAAGAAAACATTGACACCGTCAAAGTTTGATGCCCTCCTCTTCCCTCCTGATGGGCCAGACGATGACGACGCAGGAGCCTCAACGGAAATCCCCGATGCTAGGAACTTTGGTTGGGGCGATGAAAGTGGGAATGAGTATGATCATGGCCACCAATTCAGGGAGGAAGATTAGGAGGAGTATGAGGAGGAGGACTTGTTGGTGCATCGTGACCACGACAGCGGGCTGTCTGACATCGGCGCAGACGCTGATGTTGATGAAGGAGCTGATCTCATTCATAAAACATCAGTTTATTCAATTGTCTGGTCCGAAGGATCTGATTTCATACCAGATATACACCAGTTTGATGCAAATCAATCTTGGTCAACTACAGATTGGCCCTGCAAAGACCAGGCAAATGAAATTGATTTCTGTGTATTTTTTGACCTGGAGATGACGAAACATCCTGTTTCCCAAACCAATGCATACTATATATCACTAGGTGATGGAAAGAATTTATGTAATCTCACCGAGGGCAAGAATTCACGCCTGTAGTGATATAACTGCAACGAAATTCCTGGTGTTCTTTGCAAATGTTGCTTATCATGCCTCTTTGCCAGAAGCATGTGATGCAACATTGCTGGAAGCATGACGCACTCATCAACACCCCAATTTTCCAGAAATACATGACTCGTGATGTTTGTTTTTGGCTGCTGCGCCTTTTGTACTTTGCAGACAACGACAATCCAAACACAGATGATCGAATCCGGAAAGTCTGGCATCTGTTCACCATGTTATTGCAAAGGTTCAACAAGTATTTCTACTCCTTTCACAACCTAATGATGGACGAGTCGCTCGTGCTCTTTAAAGGGCGCCTGCTGTTCAAAGAGTACATACCCTTGAAGAGGCACAGGTTTGGAATCAAGCTGTTTGTATTGTGTGACTGCGAGACAGGCATAGTGCTTGACATGATCGTCTATACCGGCACAGATATAGATATTCATAGAGTCGGTGCAAACGACCCCTTAGGCATGTCAGAGCACATAGTCAAGAAGATGATGGAGCCCTACATGGGCAAGGGCACACGTTGTACACCGACAATTGGTATACAAGTCCTGCTCTCTGTCAGTTTCTTTATGACAACCAGACAGGGTTATGTGGAACTGTCAGAAATATCAGGAAGTACATCCCCAAGTTAACTGGCCTCGCATTCACCTGGACGACCCCTCCTCCACTGACCCCTCTGGGGACGACTTGGCAGTGGAACACAAACAACGGTAACAGGAACAGGAAAGACGAAAAAAGGAAGACCCATTACAAACAGCTGAAGAAGTCTGGGAAAGTCATGTCTATAAATTGGAATGACAGATGGCCATTCCATTGCTTTCTACTAATCACACAGGTGCCCAAGTGGACACTGGTAAAATCCACTACCGTACCAAGAAGCCTATACAGAAACCTGATAAGGTGGTACATAGACTACAGTAGATCTGGACTGGACACGAAAATGGAATTTTGCAGTAAGGGACCCAAAATCGGAGAATGAACCATCAAGTTCGAACCTTGAAACCGCAAAAATTTGATATTTTCGCGGCTTCGAGGTTCGAAATTGGGGGTTCGATCTCCGATTTTGGGTCCCTTACTGCAAAGTTCCATTTTCATGTCCAGTCCAGATCTACTGTAGTCTATGGGTGGTAGTATATACCAAGAACATGCACCTGGTGGACAAGTCAGATTGCCAATTTGCAGGCTTTGGGTGTCTGAGGAAGAATGTGAAGTTGTATCACAAGCTTTTCCTTCACATGGTCGACATCACGAAGCTCAATGCCTACAACTTGTGGCTTATGAAGAAAGACATTTCCCCGAACAAAAAAATAAAGTTACGGGGGTTCGTCTACAATGTTGCCTACCGGCTCCTCGCGAAACATGGCACGCCACCTCAACTTTTAGGGGTTGCCGTAAAGTCGAGCTGACCGACAGACTCCTGGATGGCTACCAAAGGCACTACTCTGTGTACACAGGAATTTGTTAAACTTTCATTCATGAGTTGCAAATAAATACTGCGTGTTGATAAAACTTGCGTTACTAACATAATTCATTGATATTGACCTTCAAAAATACATGCACTATGCCTATCAAGCACTATGTGTAGTCTAATACAGCAATAACACAATGCAGTGTATAAGGTCGAGAGTCCCGTGAATGCGCACTGTAACCTGACACTTTCCTCCCTCGCCACCCTCCCACCTCCTCTGTTCACTATTACTTTCCCTTTCATCTTCCATCATTCCTCTTTACGCTTGATTTATTGGCATCTATTCTTCACATGTACCTCAAATATACTTGCACTATTCCTATCAAGCACTATCTTTGTGTAGTCTAATATAACAATAACACATTGCAGTGAATATCGTTGAACGTCCCATCCTGTGAATGCGCACTGTAACCTGACACCTTTCTCCCTTGCCAGCCTCCCACCTCCTCCGCTTACAATTAGTTTCCGTTTCATCATCCGTCATTCTTCTGTACACTTGATTTATAGGTGTCTATTCTTCACATGTGCCTTTTCATTCAAGTTTATGCACATTTGGAGACATAAAAGTGCTTTATAGGCGAGATATAGAGTGTTCTTATCAATCACTCCTCTCTCCCTCCTCATGCCCGCCCACACTCACACACATTCGCTCGCCCGGGCTGTGTCGCGCCTATGCGCGCCATATTTTCAACTTGCAATCACTACCACACCACACCCAAATTTTTGGGGTGTGGAAATGTATATATTGGCGAATGCGGGTATCAATTACCAAGACGTAAAAGTGGATTTCTTTAAATTCTAAGAGACACGATTATTTGGTAATTACTTCACACCAAGCTACCCTGGCCCCTACCTCAATGGCGTGCTCCCCAGGTTAAGTGATCTAGATAGTTCAAAGCCTCTTAGTTGCTGAATGTTAATTTAAATACTGAATACAATTGTTTAATAGTAGCTAGAATATTCTTTAACCCATTGGCTGTGGGTGACGTTCCGGAACGCATAGACAATTTACAGCAATTTCCAGGCTTTAAAAGCCTGTAAAAAACTTAAAAATCGAGTGTCAGTGGGCGGGAGTGTGAGGGACCCACCTTCGACCCTCAGAGCAGCGAGCCGTTCATTGGGGGAGACTGTGTCTCGCGCAGGTGTCTTACAACAGTGTTGCGGAGCGAGCAAGAGCTAATAATTAGCGGTTTTCCCGCATGTCTATGGCAACGCTGCAGGTGAACCCCGCCACTTTCGAAGTTCGTTCTGGTCTAATTTTGAAGCTATTTTCACCTAGTTTTCGGCAGAATACAGTTCATTTAATGCAGATACTTGATTAATCATTCAGGAGTGCCTGAATATGCCCTAAATAGTCCAAATATGCCCGCAGCTTAAGTGTTAAAGGATGTCAGCTGAGTTCCAACAGCTGAGCTCTGGAATCCATCTTTCCCTCATCCTATGACTTAAATTACTTCAAACTCTGTGTGTTCAGACATTTTGGTTCGAACATTCCTCGATTTTGGCCCTGTCATTCTTTCATTCAGGTACTCGTCACAGGCAGTTTTGCCTTTTGTCTCCCTCATCCACATAGAACAAAAAATAGAAGGGCTAATGTATAAATGCATAATACTGACGTTACCTGTATATAGCTGAAGCATGATTAACAACATCAATAAGATATAAATAATAAACATAATGGCTGCACTCCTGGCAGCCATGTTCAGAGCTGCCTCATTTGTCAGGTTTTTAAATTCATGGTCAGAGTAAGGCCTCATCCTACATCTTTCTTGGTCTGCCCCTTGCATATGTATTATATGGCTTGTTTCATTCATCCACTGCCTGAATAATGTATCCATAAATAAATGATTTACGTTATATATATATATATATATATATATATATATATATGTATAACATATTCAATAACTAAATAAACGAATAAAATAATGAAATGAAGAAGGGAATCATTCAAAAAATACATACATACATAATTCATAATGTATAAATAATGACTAAATAGCTTATATAACTCAATAAAGCTATATTAATCTTAATACATGAATACATTAATTACAATATATATATATAAAATATATTTTATTAATAACTAAATCAATTCAATAATAATATAACGAAAGGAATAACAAACGGCAGATACCACAACCAGGTCAGGTCAGAAACCTGTGGTATGCACAACGAGTCTGCACAATCATAATTTGTCCAAACGTGGCTGGTCAGTGTCAAACACTTTTAAATAATCGAGACATGCAAAACAGTAATTAAACAAACATTTACCTGGGTATTCTGATGACCACTCTGGCGCACGATGTGGTCCTTGAGAAAGGCAAACGTGGCGATAATCCACTTATCCCGCTCCGTGTGTCGGGGTGGTGCCTGTCCACTCTTGGTCTCTGTAATGCGGCCATAACGAGTCCGCATTCCCTCTAGGAAGCCCTTCACTTGCATCCCTGTGAGGTGGAGAGATATATACATTAATAATATATACACATATATATACCATGATAGGGTACCGTACATCACATATTAACAACATTATGTAGTGATATTTTATGTCTCGGTGAACACACTATTCATTGCACCACGAACATTTGTACCAAATAACAACAATATTATAATATTATGCTTATTATGATTATTGTTCTAATACTATAATAATGATATAATATAATAATATCATAATAAAAATTATCATATTTCAACTTAATACACATATCCACGTGGCATTCATAGGTATATGGTGTAAGAGATAAATGATGATTCGTTCACTTTCACTTTCAGCATCATTGGCGTTAAATTTATGTGCACATGTTCTCCAACTGTCATGCACTCACGTGCATTTCATTTATTTGCTTGTAATACTCGAATCATCATTGCTCTCCTCAACCATTATTAATTAACACATTATGGGCAGTAAACTCACCTGTAACAGGGGGTTCCATGGACTTGCCCTTGGTCTCGAAGAGTGCAGCTTTGAGGGCGGTGTCCTTGAAATCCTTACGCCCCTTGGCGTATAAAACGGGGTGACGCCCGTACCAGTCGGCCAAGTCAAGCTCCTGCTCGTCACTATACACCACTTTAATGATGTGTCGACGGCGGCCGGGCTTCGAGGATTCCAGTTCCACGTCAATCTCATCGTCAGCAGCATCATTGGACGGTGAGTAGGTGGCAGGCAGGGCAGGGGCGGCCGGTTGTGGCTCCTCGTGTTCACCACGTACACCAGGTTCAACCGCCGTTTCTTCCTCATTCGTGTTTCCCTGGTTGCTCTCATCCTCGCTGCTGGATGACCTCAACTGGTGCATGGGCTTGTTGATCGTCTTCTTAGTTCTCGGACGTGGCATGGTGGCGAGGAACGAGTTGGTGGTCGGAGCGATGTAAATCAGGAGACTGGGTTGGCGCGCGCGGTCGTGTTGGTGGTGAGTGGGAAACATAGGGCGGTGCATGGCGGCTCGTTGTCTTTATAGGGGTTGGCGGCCACGTCACACGGTCTGCGGTGGTGCCACGTGCGACGTTGCCACATCGCCGCGCTACAGGAGGGGGTTCCCGCATGGCTGCGAATACCGGGGACCCCGGTATATTTTTACGCCACTTGGAGGCGATGGCCGCCAACCATCGTCGCCGTTTGACGGTGACCCCTCTCTGGATTACAAAATCCAGGACCGTTAGGGTATCGTTGGGTCGCCGCAAGCCGCCGCTGATCCCCGCAGGTTGTTATGGTGACGCTGCCTGACGCAGACCTCATTTCTGGTGCCGTGTGCCGCCGTGTGACGCCGCACTGACGCCTACCTTTTCCCGTCAAGCGCCGTCAAGCGCCGTGACACGCCATCAGCCTCCCGTCCCCTTCACGTCCCCATTTTTTTACCTCACTCCACGCCGACTTGATTTTGAAAGTTCTGCATGTTGAACTTTTGAGGGGGTATGTGAAGACCCATCCCGACCTCTTTGTTATGTTGGCGACGGCCCATGATGCGCAGCGACGTAGACCAAGACTGTCCACGACCCTTAGGTCGCGGACAGTCTTGGCCTCAAATCGGCTAGGTGTAACGCATGCTTTAGAGGTTACGATTTTTGCCCAACTTAGAATGAACGGACTACAGTATGTCTACCATTGGGGAAGGGTTAGCTAGGGACAAGGTGTAATAATGTATAGCCCATTTGTTTTGACCATTTTTGAGTTACAGAGATTATGGTTCACGTTGTCTGGAATACAGGGTGCATACTTCATTAACCCTTCACCTGGCAGACCTGTGAAGCAAGAATTAAAATATGACTAACTTTATTTAGCTCGGACTGTGAATACATCATGGAGCACATTTGACATTTTTAAAACAATAACTTTAATATTTTGAAAACAAATACGTTATCTAAAGATTATTGACATCATTATATCATACACATACATAATTGCATACACATACAACACACATCAGTGAAACACTAATTATATATACATATTTAAAGTAAATACTTATTTACAATTTCCTAGTATTACCATATCATGTGAAACATCTGGTATTACTTCTTCTTCTTCTTAGGGTTGTGATGTGCAATGTACACGGAGTAGGAATCTGCAGATATTTGCAGAGGCGTTATTAGCGTTGGACAGCTTTCTATGTGTTAGTTGGGTTAGTTAAAGTAAGATAGTACAGTATTGTAAGTCCTTTTTGTTTTGTCTGGAAGTAAATAGATGATAGACGGGTTAGCTGAAAAAGGGGTAGGTCAATATTGGTTAGGATTAGTATGGGTATAGGAATGGTAGTCAATTGTATTCTTGTTTGTCATTAATGTCGAGTTGTCTCATAAGTTAAGCATTGTCTTGGTTGGAAGGGGGAGTAGCTCTGTGATAAAAGGTGGGTTTGTAGATTGGTACTGTATTTATTTTTATGTACGTACTGTACTGTGATTCATGTGTCGGACAGTCGGAGAGTCTGTTAGTTATGCGTATATACAGTATGTCCCTAATGCATTGGCTATTGATTTTTTTTCTGCTGGGGGTAGGTTGCCTCTACCCAGTATGTTTTTTAAGTTAAATATTCCTCCTCTTCGAGCAATTTCTTCTCGAAGAGTCATGCGGGTGCTGTAGTGGCGGTGACAGTAGAGTAGGAAGTGCTCCACTGTTTCTGGGGTCTGACAAAATTGGCAGTTTTCGTTGTCTGCTAGTTTCATCTTGAACATGTGTGCTGTCAGTCACCCTTAATATACTAAAACAAGTCCAACCCCATCATTAGGAAACCAAACCTCAACAAGAGACACCAAATAAGGGTAGAGGCAAACATGTCGATGTCATCCGTCAGCTGGAGTACTATACTATAGTTGATGTTGAGTTAGAGAGGATAGTAGACTATAGTACTCCACGCCTCCCATCTATTATTATGAATAGACTATAGTACTCCACGCCTCCCATCTATTATTATGAATTGACTATAGTACTCCACGCCTCCCATCTATTATTATGAATAGACTATAGTACTCCACGCCTCCCATCTATTATTATGAATAGACTATAGTACTCCACGCCTCCCATCTATTATTATGAATAGACTATAGTACTCCACGCCTCCCAACTATTATTATGAATAGACTATAGTACTCCACGCCTCCCATCTATTATTATGAATAGACTATAGTACTCCACGCCTCCCATCTATTATTATGAATAGACTATAGTACTCCACGCCTCCCAACTATTATTATGAATAGACTATAGTACTCCACGCCTCCCATCTATTATTATGAATAGACTATAGTACTCCACGCCTCCCATCTATTATTATGAATAGACTATAGTACTCCACGCCTCCCATCTATTATTATGAATAGACTATAGTACTCCACGCCTCCCATCTATTATTATGAATAGACTATAGTACTCCACGCCTCCCATCTATTATTATGAATAGACTATAGTACTCCACGCCTCCCAACTATTATTATGAATAGACTATAGTACTCCACGCCTCCCATCTATTATTATGAATAGACTATAGTACTCCACGCCTCCCATCTATTATTATGAATAGACTATAGTACTCCACGCCTCCCATCTATTATTATGAATAGACTATAGTACTCCACGCCTCCCAACTATTATTATGAATAGACTATAGTACTCCACGCCTCCCATCTATTATTATGAATAGACTATAGTACTCCACGCCTCCCATCTATTATTATGAATAGACTATAGTACTCCACGCCTCCCATCTATTATTATGAATAGACTATAGTACTCCACGCCTCCCCTATTATTATGAATAGACTATAGTACTCCACGCCTCCCAACTATTATTATGAATAGACTATAGTACTCCACGCCTCCCATCTATTATTATGAATAGACTATAGTACTCCACGCCTCCCATCTATTATTATGAATAGACTATAGTACTCCACGCCTCCCAACTATTATTATGAATAGACTATAGTACTCCACGCCTCCCATCTATTATTATGAATAGACTATAGTACTCCACGCCTCCCATCTATTATTATGAATAGACTATAGTACTCCACGCCTCCCATCTATTATTATGAATAGACTATAGTACTCCACGCCTCCCATCTATTATTATGAATAGACTATAGTACTCCACGCCTCCCATCTATTATTATGAATAGACTATAGTACTCCACGCCTCCCATCTATTATTATGAATAGACTATAGTACTCCACGCCTCCCAACTATTATTATGAATAGACTATAGTACTCCACGCCTCCCATCTATTATTATGAATAGACTATAGTACTCCACGCCTCCCATCTATTATTATGAATAGACTATAGTACTCCACGCCTCCCAACTATTATTATGAATAGACTATAGTACTCCACGCCTCCCATCTATTATTATGAATAGACTATAGTACTCCACGCCTCCCATCTATTATTATGAATAGACTATAGTACTCCACGCCTCCCATCTATTATTATGAATAGACTATAGTACTCCACGCCTCCCATCTATTATTATGAATAGACTATAGTACTCCACGCCTCCCATCTATTATTATGAATAGACTATAGTACTCCACGCCTCCCAACTATTATTATGAATAGACTATAGTACTCCACGCCTCCCATCTATTATTATGAATAGACTATAGTACTCCACGCCTCCCATCTATTATTATGAATAGACTATAGTACTCCACGCCTCCCATCTATTATTATGAATAGACTATAGTACTCCACGCCTCCCAACTATTATTATGAATAGACTATAGTACTCCACGCCTCCCATCTATTATTATGAATAGACTATAGTACTCCACGCCTCCCAACTATTATTATGAATAGACTATAGTACTCCACGCCTCCCATCTATTATTATGAATAGACTATAGTACTCCACGCCTCCCATCTATTATTATGAATAGACTATAGTACTCCACGCCTCCCAACTATTATTATGAATAGACTATAGTACTCCACGCCTCCCATATTGGCGGTTGTTAAGGGCGGGTGGGATTATTCGTATGTTCATTTATATATAGTTTTGCTATTTATTTAGTTTCCTCCATAGACTTCCATCAAGTTTATAAACACACCTGCCCAAGATCCTCCTTCAAGATAAATTTGTACATTTTTCAATAGAAAAATGTCCCGACCGAAGGCAGAATCTTCTTGAACTACAGGCTCGCTATCGCTCGCCAGGAAAAAGTCCACACTTAATGACACGAACAGTCTTAATGTTGAAAACAAATGCGACGAAAGGTCTTAAAATCGTCAAACTAATGGGCCGAACGTCATATAATCTGAACATGAATGATACTAAACACGAGGAAGAGGGGGGACCAGAAAAACGACCCATCTTCCCTTAATGGTCGTGAATGATTTTGCTCTCGTGTTTTGCTTCTTTAACTCACAATGTTCGAAAACTTGAGAAGTACACTTCCCCAGCATAAGGCACCAGGGCTTCCTCCTATCGCTGTAAGACTATCAATTCCCCAGGATAGTCATGGATTAGACGTACATTGTTGCCTCTCCAGTACAAGGCACCAGGGCTTCCTCCTATCGCTGTAAGACTATCACTTCCCCAGGATAGTCGTGGAGCAGACGTACATTGTTGCCTCCCCAGCACAAGACACCAGGGCTTCCTCCTATCGCTGTAAGACTATCACTTCCCCAGGATAGTCGTGGAGCAGACGTACATTGTTGCCTCCCCAGCACAAGGCACCAGGGCTTCCTGCTATCGCTGTAAGACTATCACTTCCCCAGGATAGTCGTGGTTCAGACGTACATTGGTGCCTCCCCAGCACAAGGCACCAGCGCTTCCTGCTATCGCTGTAAGACTATCACTTCCCCAGGATAGTCATGGATCAGACGTACATTGTTGCCTCCCCAGCACAAGGCACCAGGGCTTCCTCCTATCGCTGTAAGACTATCACTTCCCCAGGATAGTCGTGGAACAGACGTACATTGTTGCCTCCCCAGCACAAGGCACCAGCGCTTCCTGCTATTGCTGTAAGACTATCACTTCCCCAGGATAGTCATGGATCAGACGTACATTGTTGCCTCCCCAGCACAAGGCACCAGTGCTTCCTTCTATCGCTGTAAGACTATGAATTCCCCAGGATAGTCATGGATCAGACGTACATTGTTGCCTCCCCAACACAAGGCACCAGGGCTTCCTCCTATCACTGTAAGACTACCACTTCCCCAGGATAGTCATGGATCAGACGTACATTGTGGCCTCCCCAACACAAGGCACCAGGGCTTCCTTCTGTTGCTGTAAGACTATCATTTCCCCAGGATAGTCATGGAAAAGACGTACATTGTTGCCTCTCACCGGTACAGGAGATAATATTTACTCATGCATAGGCCTATATGTTGTGTAAAATTGCACTACATTTCTGTTATGTATATCTATCCCCAAACACTTTGGACTATGAAGATTATATTTGTCATGGGTATCAGAGTATCCCAAAAAATATATATATAAATAAATAAATAAATAAATAAATGAATAAATAAATACATACATACATGCACAAAATATAGAAATATATATACACACACACACACACTATATATATATATATATACACACACACACACATTATATATATATTATATAATTATTTATGTATTTACTTTGTTTATACTAAATCAACACATTGTTTTATCTGGAAGTCTCCTGTTACACTCGGCATGTGGTTCCTCTCGAGATTAAGGGGAGATATTCACTTAAGGGATATTATTATGAACCCCCTTCTCCCTCATGCCTAACCACATTAGTTTTGAAATTTGAAGACGTTCACCCCATTGGCAAGCTTAAGACCTTGTGTCCTAATTCTGTCAATTTTAGGAATTATCGTGCCATTTAGGTGTCCTGGCGAGGTATAGCGAGCATGTGTTTTAGGAGGAACCGGCCTCGGCCAGGACATCTTGTCTTTGAGATAGTGTTTCTTTAACCCCTTATTGGTGGCGCGCAACTTATGTCGAGTGAAATAAATATGGACTATGTGGCGGTGCACAACTTATGTCGACCGCCATTTTCAGCACGTAATGTTGCTGAGAGAGAGAGCTGAGCAGTGGGACGAGCGTAGCAACGGTATGACCGGTCCCCACGACCACCGTGGACCAACTGAACTGCATCCCACCTTCTTCCCCCCTCCCTCACTCGCTATACAGGGAATTATGAAAGGAAATTACCTAAATATAGGGTTTTTGCACTCGTGTTGCACCGTTGCAAGAGAACCAGTGGTCATACAAGGATGGTTCGGGTGTCATTGGAAAGCTGTGTTTACGCCCTTTCAGGGATAGATACTTGTTTTACGCTCTTTATTTAGGCATGAAAATTATCACGTAAACAACCGAATTTAGGGTAAAAAAAAAAACACTGGACGCTACGGTCAAATAGACCACCTAGGCCGCTAAATAAGGGTTAAGCTTGATAGAGGTCTAGGGAACAAACTAACACAAATATAAATGCCGGTAATAATACAAAATAAATAAGCACATAGGAAAATGTCCCCTCAATTCCATGCCTTCTTGGGATCAGCATCAAATTGGAATTACTCATTAATCCACACAGGTCATGTGTACCTTGGCTAGTAATTAACATGAATAAACAAACATTTATATATATTTTACGTTCAAGAGTCCAGAATATAAACATTTCAATTAATATAACTTACGGTATTGTATTCATACAAATAGTCATACGTGATCATTCTAGCCCAACTACATTTCTATGAGAACAATGACTATTAAGTAAAAAAAGCGATTATTTAGCCTGATATATTTAAAAACTTCAATCTCATAATCTGGACATCTGTGTATCTCACAATATTCCCTCGACATTCCCGCCCGCATACCCCCCCCCCCCCCCCCCCGGAAATCTTCCAATATTTACCACCCTTTCTCCATGATCTTCTCTACCCTTACTCCAATATTCTCTCACTTCTTTTCTATCACTTTCCCTCTTTCCCAATCTCCCCATTTACTCGAATATCCCTTCTATTTATTCATATATTCAACCCCGTGTTCTCCGAAACTCCCTTTCCTCCCAGGTTTTTATCTCAATTTGTATTAACTTTGATAGACACATATCTGTGAGATTTCAATTTTTTTAGATTGAATGTTTAGTTATATATTAAATAACTTGTATTTTATGAAATGTTAAACGTTTCCCAAGATTCGACGTCTCTCCTCAATAAAGTGTTTACTACAGTGTATGTCCTATTTAGCATCACTATTAATAGACTAAATATAATGGTAAGGTACTATATACAAACATGAGATTGTTCAGCATTGTTCCAATTTTGATTCCTTCTCTCTTTAACGACAGGCAGTTTTTCATGCATCATAAAACACTGGACTATGATGGCACCTGAAGAAGGTGACGATTATTTGAAGGAAATATTTAAGGGTTGAAATAGAGTATTTTACTTGTTAATGGCTAACCAAAGATAAGATTCACGGATGTATTTTATACTTATTTACTTAGTTTAAGGAATCCAGATGAAAAAAACACTGCACATGAATTCCATGCTGCAAAAGACGTCTTGAATGTACACACCATTTGAGTTGGTGTATTATATTGACAACGTTTCGCAGGTCACGTTTCAGGTCACTAAATAATCTATCTGCGAAATGGTGTTAATATTCATTCTGTCAACTTTTCGAAGATATTTTTATAACAGACATTTTCTTTTCATAAAACAATGACAAACTTCCTACTCCCTACCAACAAATGCCTAAACTGGCCGAGAGAGGCGCTGAACTCAATGTTTACCGTGATGCATTGTGGGACATTGGCGGCATCACGGAATCCTCCACCTTATCCCTCCTTCAACAATTCTTTATTTTAAGGGGTGTGTCGAAATGTCTGTAGCTGACACATAGTTTAGTTTTTGCATACTGTTGTTTATTTTATCTTAAAGTTACCCTAATCATAAATAACACAAATTTATAATACAGTGGCAACAAATATTTTCGCGCCGTTTTGTTATAACAATTAATCAGTGTATAATTGTGTTTGTTTCCATTATCAGCTAAGTATGGACATTCTCATGACTACTAAACTATAGGAGTGAGTGTAGTCGTATACTGTATATTACAAACATGAATAATCACAAGAAATCGTAATAAGCTGTGTATATCCTAGGTGTTGAGTAGTATTGATGCCGACACTCGTAGCTCTGGTGCTAGTTCAGAAACGTCCACCATGGGTCTCAAGTGAAACCTTGGCAAAGCGAATTAATAGGGACAATTGAGAATATTATGAAACTTAATTAGCACTTGGTTCTGCCTAGGTATTTTTTGTTTGTTTTCTATATTCCAACTACTCCCTCTCGGGCATAGGCTGATAGCCTTTACACTCTACCGCTGAACTCGGTGAGGCCAGTGAGGTCTTGCTCCAGTCTAGGGAGTGAGATATGCGAAGCTTCACGGCTCGAAGCAACTACATCTCTGAAGCCGCCTCGCCTCTGCGCTTCACAGTCTCATCCCCCACACTCATTTGAGCATAAATCCAAAGAAGTTATCCTAACCCTTTACAATTCCTTAGTCCGCCCTCTTCTGGAATACTGCGTTCAATCCTGGTGCCCTTATTACCAAAAAGATATAAACAAGCTAGAACGAGTTCAACGTAGGGTTACCAAAATGATACCTAGCCTAAAGAATAAACCATACGAAGAGCGTCTTAGAGAATTAAATCTATTTCCTTTAACCCAGCGCAGATTAAGAGATGACTTAATTCAAGTGTTCAAAATCATCAAAGGCATCGACAATATGAACTGTAGTAAGTACTTCACTATCGACCAATCTAATTACACGCGAGGAAACGGTTGCAAAATTATTGGTAAATCTTTTAACTCACACGAATCTAAGAATTTCTTCTTCAATCGAGTTGTCAACTTGTGGAATGGGCTTCCCCTATAGAATGTAACACCGTTGATTCATTTAAACTCCGCTTAGACAAATATCTCGCATCAAACCCGCGACTGACTAACCTCAGTTACTAACCCATCTGTCCCCGACTAACTTCCTAATCCTGCCACGGACATTAGTTCCAGGGCAGTAGTTCCCTTTCCAATGTTCCCTTACCCAATCTAAACCACTGTTTGGACACTTGATCCTCAGTGTTTTGGAGGACAAACAGCCTAGAAGGGTCAAGCAACAACAGGTCTAGACCTGTTGTTGCTTGATTTACTTTGTACTCCTTTGTACTCGGACCTTCACTCCCAGAACGCCACCTATTGAGCAATTAACTCAATAGGCATTGCCCCCCTGTAGCATATTTTTGAATATGGGAATATTCATACAATGCTATTTTAATCAGGGAACAATGAGGGTATTTTTTGGCATTTCGGTGTGCTGTGGTAATGCACTGATACTAGGTACAGCACAAATTCCATCCCAATAATATCTTCCCATTGACATATTTGGATTCGAACCCGGGTACATTGGACTACCAGTCCAGTAGCAAGACCACTCCACCACACCTCCCCTAAATAGATGGGTATCCTTGGGTAGGTTAGTCTTGGCACTTGTACCACGAACTCTGTAAATTGTTCCAGGTACTGCAAGAATATTTCCCAATTGTTTGTGACGCCCAAGGGACATTGATACCATATCCTCTAACCTCACCTAATTTGAAATATTCTATAATATGAATCAAAAGTTGCATGCGATATACGAGGTAATTCTACTATCCGCTGTACTGTATATAATTGACCAACCGGCCATAAATTATGTCATCATATTTTGACCCAGAATCTGATTATATAATGGCAGGAAAGGATGCTTGTTGACTGATACCTCACTATGTGGACAGTACTATGTGTGTGTGTGTGTGTACAGTATGTGTGTAGGGGGGTGGGGCTGTAAATTTGACAAATATTTGTTTTAAATCGCATGTATTAATGTCAGCATTAACTTGAACACTATTAAGATTCATTGTTATAGTATCCTTTGCAAATTTACAAAGAAAATATCATCTCTAAGTCAAGGAATGTTCATGCCACACTAAACTTTTCAAAAAATATTCTATGGCGGTGAAACATAAAAAGAACATTATAGATGCCATGTGCTTATATACAGAAAATATAAGGCTAAACAATGTAGCGTATTAAAACAAACATTATAATTTATAATTCTATACATATTTCAGCATGCCATTGCCACAAGCATGCACATCGCCTCACAGGTTTGACAAGAAGGGGTTGTAATACAACATGTATTAACATGACAACAATGTGGAAGGATTTGTTTTGTTCGTGAAAAATATTATTATTTCCAGACTGACACCGGTACTTTCATCTCTCTCTCCCTCTCTCTCTCTCTCTCTCTCTCTCTCTCTCTCTCTCTCTCTCTCTCTCTCTCTTCCCATTAAATATTAACTTTTTCTAGAACTTCTCTACGCGTTATGTTCACAAATCTGTATTAAAGTAATGTACTCAGTGAATAGATTGTTAATTTGTACTTTTGCACTGGTTTTACTGCATGGAATGCAATACACCAGCTATTTTACATGAAACGAGCGATTTCATCAAAAAATATTCAAGTTTATATTCAATGTATTATATAGAACTCATAATTTAAAAATTTGATGTTCTAGAACCTCGATGCAAATGTAATATGATTTTGGTTAGCCAATTAACCCCATCTGTACCGGCAACGTCTGTTTATCTTTACTCTGGCTACTATTAGAAGATTTTCTTCAGTATAAAGGGCCTCCAGCAATTAACTGGCTTCTAGCTATCTTATTCAACCATTATAACTACCAGAGATCCTTCTTAAGCCACACAAAATCGTCTATTTATAGCTAGACTATAATTCAAAAGATGTCGCCGGTACAGAAGGGGTTAATGGTCATACAATTAATCTATACAGTGATCTGAGAGCAACTCCTGTGGTAACTATTATTCTGTAATTATATTCTTAAGACGGATATGTGTGTATGTGTGTGTGTGTGTATGTGTGTATGTGTGTGTGTGTATGTGTCTGTGTGTGTGTCGATAACAAAGTATTTATATATTGTGTATTCATTTGTACTCTTATTAAATTCCAGGCTGAATTTCTTTCCATTACAATCATTTTGCATTAGTCGTGAAGCGCATTTTGTCAACTATCACACATACCCTTTCTACTACCACAGATCCTTCTTCAATTGTACACACTCGTCTAAATATAGCTAGAATATCACCAATAACACATCGCCTGTACACAAAGGGTTAATTGATATTTGGATAGAACCTGCTTTTCAATCAATAGTAGTTATAGTTTTGTGGTTGATGTAATATAATGTATTCATCCCTTTACAGGTTTCATACTGTAGGAAAACTACTTTAGGCAACTGTTGACAAATACCGTATATTCAACTTTCTTTGGGATGCCGAGGGTAGTTCATAGAATTAGGATGTTTAACTTTAAACGTCATCGTAATTGTTGAAATACTGACCTAAATGTACTGGCCATACTAATATGAATAACTTTACCTAATTTGAATGTCCGCAATGACATTTTCCTTAACTAAAATATATAAACATAAGAATCATAAAACACGATCACTTGTACATTAAATCAATGTTTTCCATAATAGCTAGTATACAATGTATCATAATCAAATAGAAAATCGTCGAATAAAATCAGCAAATGTTGTTCTTGAAACAGGTATACAATAACTTTAAGATTTGGCTTGTTGTTTCGTGTTTGTTCTCTAAATATTTGGAAAACACGTGTATCAAGGATTGTTATGGATCGGTTAGGATGTGCTTTATATCTTAGCCATAGGGAGGAAACCCTCCCCTCCCCATACCCAACAACCGCCTTTCCCCCCAAAAAATCCAAGTATTCATTTACTAAATTTTGCAATTCACCTCATATCTCATGTTTTGCCCCCCCCCCCCCCCCGCCCCATCTCTCTCTCTCTTAGACTTCTTCCACGATATCCTCAACCTCTACGATGAGAGTAAAGCTGTAGATATTATATACCTTGATTTTCAAAAGGCCTTTGACAAAGTTCCCCACAAATGTTTACTGCTAAAACTAAAAGCGCATGGAATACAAGACGGTGTGTTGAAATGGATAGAAAATTGGCTCAGCGACAGAAAGCAAAGAGTAGTCATAAACGGTAAGGCATCTAAATGGACCAATGTAAGTAGCGGGGTACCCCAGGGATCGGTACTAGGACCAATTCTCTTTCTAATTTACATCAACGACATAGATGAGGGTCTCACCTGTACAATCTCAAAATTTGCTGACGATACAAAAATTGCAAATAGCGTACTCTCAAAAGAACAAGTTGACGATATGCAACACAATCTAGATAAATTGTCATGTTGGGCCCAAATTTGGCAAATGAGTTTCAATGCGGATAAATGTAAAGTACTACATATCGGATACCTAAATGAGAAAGCAAACTATTCGATGAATGGCACTCAGCTTAAGAATGTAAACAGAGAAACCGATCTGGGAGTAACAATATCGAGTAACCTAAAACCGAGTCAACAATGTTCAGAAGTTGTTAAGAAGGCAAACAAAATAATTGGCTTTATAGGCAGGTCATTTGAGCATAAATCCAAAGAAGTTATCCTAACCCTTTACAATTCCTTAGTCCGCCCTCTTCTGGAATACTGCGTTCAATCCTGGTGCCCTTATTACCAAAAATATATAAACAAGCTAGAACGAGTTCAACGTAGAGTTACCAAAATGATACCTAGCCTAAAGAACAAACCATACGAAGAGCGTCTTAGAGAATTAAATCTATTTCCTTTAACCCAGCGCAGATTAAGAGGTGACTTAATTCAAGTGTTCAAAATCATCAAAGGCATCGACAATATGAACTGTAGTAAGTACTTCACTATCGACCAATCTAATTACACGCGGGGAAACGGTTGCAAAATTATTGGTAAATCTTTTAACTCACACGAATCTAAGAATTTCTTCTTCAATCGAGTTGTCAACTTGTGGAATGGGCTTCCCCGAAACGTTATAGACTGCATCACCGTTGATTCATTTAAACTCCGCCTAGACAAATATCTCGCATCAAACCCGCGACTGACTGCGTTTGTAAATGAATAACTCTATTTTATCCCCCCCTCAGTTACTAACCCATCTGTCCCCTACTAACTTCCTAATCCTGCCACGGACATTAGTTCCAGGGCAGTAATTCCCTTTCCAATGTTCCCTTACCCACTCTAAACCACTGTTTGGACACTTGATCCTCAGTGTTTTGGAGGACAAGCAACCTAGAAGGGTCACTAGATATGTTGTTGCTTGATTTCCTTTGTACTCCTTTGTACTCTCTCTCTCTCTCTCTCTCTCTCTCTCTCTCTCTCTCTCTCTCTTTCTCTCTCTTTTTTGACACGTCCATATTGCATATTTTCCTTGTAATTGACAGCTGATACGAGGTCACTAATTGAAATTGACAGGAATTATGGGGCTTCTAGTTTACTAGTAATTGGTGAACGTGGCGCCACGACTTTCTTTCTTTTTTCACCATGTTGGGTACCGTGTCAGCGCTAGAGTATTTTATTATAAATCATCTTATATTTCTTATAGAAATACATGGCCAAATATTTCAAGTGGTGGAAAGTAGAATTTGCGATGCTAAATGTCAATGGCGAGAACTTATATAGTACATGATATGTTTATAGAATAGTGTCTCATTATAGATAGTTTTATAATACTTAAATGTTAACTTACGCGACAGAGTACAGTGAAGGATGTTTTATTATCACATCCAAATGTACGTTACCTACAGTATTCTGACTACACTAATGCGCATTCGTTCTTAATGGCGAACGTTTCACTGTAGAAAGGTTTATGAATATGATTAGTTATCCCACATGTGTATTTTCTAGTAATATTTGTGCAGAAGCTAATTATTGAAGATACACTACTCATATACAATTAGATATAAACACTAGAGAGGATGGGAGATAAAGATGAGGTTTAGCATTGGATAATCGAAGGAGGAGTTTGTATACAACAGTAAAAGAGTATAACATTCAGCATTTTCTGAGGAAGAATTGATGGTTATGTCATACGAGTTTATTACTTTAGTTACCATTGGAAACAGTTAATACACTTCGGCAATCGTTCCTTCAAAATACAACGAACATTGACTAGTGGACTGTGTGTTGTTATTACTATGAAATTAATACATATTACCCTGGCCAGGTAATTAATATGTGGTTATTCTTTGACATGTTAATCATTGTTTTTATTAATTACCTTTTTTATTATGTATCCATTTATTCAGTCAAGAACCGTCCATGTACCATATCACCCAAACATATTCAACTCTGATCAAATTCGTGTTCCTGTTACACAAGCTATAATATTTGTGTGTCCATAGCTTTCATATACAGTATATCTATTTACTGTCTTCCCAATCACGTATTTCATGTATTGTGGACCCTTATTTTTTATATCCCACTGAACTTGATTTGTGGAAGTAGTTTCGCTTTGCATTTAAATATGAACTAGCATAAGGTTAACATACATTAATTTGCACATATAAAACATACTGGCTATATTAACAAGCTATAAGGCATAGAAGGTCCAGGAATATTTATGAGTGAATGTGACCTATCCTTCACTTTCCCCCTCTATCAATATATCTTTACACCTATAACTTTGCCTTCTCTCTGAGCCCTGAACATAATGAAGGTAGTTTGATGTTGTATTAATTATTGACGGTCCTCTTACTTACCTCTCATAGACTATTCCATTTCACTAGGGATCAAATACCTATAAATAAGAGCTTGGAATAGATTTTTGCTATCGCTAATTTCTGATTTGAATCACGTAATATGTAAATAGGCTAACTTGCAGCATGTAAAAATTATTAAATATTTTGTTTAGCAATGGGTACCTACATGTTTACACGTTTCTATATAAGTTTATAATTTGGAAAATAAATGTTACAATAATATTAAACTACACGAAATATCGATTGACGGCATATTTGGTTGCCATGAATACCCTGCCGCTGATGTACAATCCCTCCCCCCCTCCCCTATTTATGTATACCGGCGATGTCTTTTGAATTTTATACTAGCTATACTTCGACGATTGTATGCAGTTTAACCCTTAACTGGCGGCGCGCAACATATGTCGAGTGAAATAAATTTGGACTAAGTGGCGGTGCACGACAGCTGTCGAGCGCCATTTTCAACACGTAATGTTGCTGAGAGAGAGAGCTGAGCGGTGGGACGAGCGTAGTAACCTTATGACCGCTCCCCACGACCACCGTGGACGTACTGAACTGTATACCACCTTCCTCCCCCCTTTCTCACTCGCTACACAGGGAATTATGTACGGAAATTACCTTATTTTAGGGTTTTTGCACTCGTGTTGCACGATCGTTGCAAGAGAACCAGTGGTCGTACAAGGATGGTTCGGGTGTCATTGGAAAGCTCTGTTTACGCCCTTTCAGGGATAGATACTTGTTTTACGCTCTGGGTCTTGTTTATGCATGAAAATGAGCACGGAAACAAACCTATTTAGGGTAAAAAAAAAACGCTTTGCGGTACGGTGTAATATATCCTACCACCCGCCAAAAAGGTGTTAAGAAGGATCTGTGGTGGTAAATAGGGTTAAGTGAGATAGTTTGAAGACTATTAATTGCTGGAGACCCTTTGTTAACTGAGGTAAATGGTCCAAAATAGCCAGCATACAGCTACAAAAACGGTACTGGTACTGAATGGGTTAAAGTTTTTTTTCTGGACCCCCTTCTCCATCATGTTTACCCCCATGAATTTTGAGATGCACAAGAGGTAATGGTCTTGGTGTATTGCTTTACGCTGGTTGGAAGTCTAGGGAGGAAACTATACAAACAGGATAAATACATTAATTCATAAGGAAACAAATAACAAATCTCCCCTTAACCACCATGACCTCTGGCTGGAAATGGTGCTAAACATATTGGTTTCCAATATCCAACTTCCGACTTGGTCTGACACCCAGCTCAGGGAGGCGGACTGTAATATGTAGTGGAGGGGGGGGGGGGGGGGGGGGGGGGGGGGGGTGAGAGAAGAGTGGGATGTGGGTGGGGTTAGTATGTAGTGGAGGTGGGGTGGGGGTGGATCAATATGTAGTGGAGGTGGAGTGAGAGCAGAGTGGGGTTGGGGTACGGTTGGATCAATATGTAGTGGAGGTGTAGTGAGAGCAGAGTGGGGTGGGAGTGTAAGGTTAATATGTAGTGGAGGTGGAGTGAGAGCAGAGTGGGGTGGGAGTGTAAGGTTAATATGTAGTGGAGATGGAGTGAGAGTACAGTGGGGTGGGAGTGTAGGGTCAATATGTAGTGGAGGTGGGGTGAAAGCAAAGCGGAAAGAGCGGTAGGGTTGGATCAATACCAAAAAGTGACTCATGAATCTGAAATACGAACATGGGTCTTTCAATTGAGCTTGCAGAGTTTTCCAGGATAGGGTATTTGTTGAGTTATTATGGAGAGCGTTAATGGACACAAACATGTTGACATTGGACAGGTATTTATGATGCATGGAATATCAGTAAGTGTTTAACAATATTCGTATACTCTTGAAATATTATGGAAAACTAAAGCAGTACATTTATCTTCAATCTAAATTTCTACATATGTGTATCATATTTGTTTTAAACATATTTCCGGCTAAATGCAGTAAAAAACCTTAAATATATTTAGAATACAACTATAAACAAATAAGTGTTTAACCTAAAACATCATATTTATGAATCATATCTTTCCCCCCCTGGGGGTTAGGGAATAGAATATGCCCCACGTGCCTTCTGCGTGTCGTAAGAGGCGACTAAAGAGGTTGGGTCGGTGGGCATGCGACCCCCACCCGGAAAAAATATCGAAGCAAGGAAAAACGAACGAACAGCCTCGGATGCGGACGGAACCAACGTTGACGAACCACGACCGACTAAGGACATGCCTTCGGACATTCTGAGAATGGCTACGTGGAATGTTAGTGGCATGAATGATGGCACAAAAGAGAGAGAGGTTCTGGAAGTGTTAGTGAATGCCAGGCTGGATGTATGTGGAATGACAGAGACCAAATGGAAAGGTTCAGATGTGAGAGAGTGGGAGTGTGGAATGGGTGTGTGTGCTGGAGTGAGTGAAGGAACAGCGAGAGAAGGTGCATGTTTGTTTGTAAGTAGCAAATGGAAGGAATGTGTAAGAGAGTATGGGTCTGTGGGTTCAAGGATTGTGTGGGTGAGAATGAAAGTAGGAATACAAACGTGGGTGATTGTATGCGTGTATGCCCCGACAGAGGATATACTTGAAAGAAAGAAAGAGGAGTTCTGGATGAATGTGGAGGCGTGCCTGGAGAAGTTTGACAAGAACGAAAGAATATTTCTGATTGGGGATATGAATGGTAAGGTGGGTGATAGGAAAGTTGAGGGAGTGGTGGGAGGGTGGGGGGTACCATCAGAGGTGAATGGGAATGGTAGTGCACTTGTGGACGTATGTGTGGGGAGGAGGCTGTGGATAGCCAACACCTTCTTCCGACACAGAATGATCCACAGGTACACGTGGAAACGGATGTTGACGATGAAGGATAAGACAGTGTTGGAACGAAAGTCATTGATTGATTATGTATGTGTGGATGAACGAATGAAGAAATCTGTGATGGATGCTAGGGTGTATAGGGGTATTGGAGGGGGTCTGTCTGATCATTATGTAGTGGTAGCTAAGGTTAGGATACAAAAGAAGTGGGTGAGGAGAGCGGGAGGGAGGCGAGAGGAGGGTGGAATGGTGAGGAGGGTGGAGAGGTTGCAGGAGGAGGAAATCAGGGAGGAGTACAGGAGAGCAGTGGAAAGACGACTAGGTGGGTTCGACCTGGAAGTTATGGAGGAAGTGGAGGAGATGAGCAAGGTGTTTAAGGATGAGATCTGTGCAGCATGTGAGGAGGTGTGTGGAGTGAGGAGAAGAGGGAGGGGAGTGAAAGGTACAGCATGGTGGACAGAAGAGGTACGAATAGCTGTGGAAGAAAAGAAGAAAGCATATAGAGAGTGGTTGGGTAGCAGAGGGAATGAAGATTCTGAGAGACAGAAACGAGCGAGGTACGTGGAGAGTAAGAGGGTGGTGAAGAGAGTAGTGAAGGAAAGTAAGAGAAGAGTAGATGAGGAATTTGGAAGGAATCTGAGTGTAAAATGGAGGGAGAGTAAGAAACTGTTCTGGAAAGAAGTCAAGAAAGTTAGGGAAGGTAGCAAGGGAAACAGTAAGGGTGTGAAAGATAAGAATGGGAGAATGCTAGCCGAGAAGCAAGAGAGAGTCGAAAGATGGAGGGAGTACTTCAGTGAGTTGCTAAATGAAAGGAATGAAGAGCCAGCAAACATAGCTGGATATGGTATGGGAGGGAGAAGAAGAGAAGTAGTGGAGGAGGAGGTGGGGATCAGGAGGTCAGAAGTGTGGGAAGCCATGAAAAGAGTGAAGTTGGGGAAAGCACCAGGAACAGATGGAGTGTGTGGGGAAATGTTGAGGTATGGTGGTGAGATAGTGATAGAATGGGTATGGAAAATGTGCAAACTAGCATGGGAGAAGGGGAGTGCACCCGATGACTGGAAGACTGGCATAATAGTCCCCCTATATAAGGGCAAAGGGGAAAGAGGAGTGTGTGGTAACCACCGAGGAATATGTCTTCTAAGCGTAGTAGGGAAGGTATACAGTAGGGTAGTGATTGAGAGAGTGAGAGTGAGAACGGAGAAATGGATAGGCGACAAGCAGGGAGGTTTTAGGAAGGGAAGAGGATGTGTAGATCAGATTTTTACCCTGAATTGTGTTGTGAAGAAGTATCTGGAGAAGAAACAAAAGGTGTATGTTGCCTTTATGGACTTGGAGAAGGCCTATGACAGAGTGGATAGAGAAGGTTTGTGGAAAGTACTTAGAATATACGGAGTAGAGGGCAAGTTGCTGAAAGCAGTGAAGAGCATGTATGAGGGTGCAAAGGCGGCAGTACGTGTGGAGAGTGAGCAGAGCGAGTTCTTTGACCTGAATGTTGGTTTGAAACAGGGGTGTGTGATGTCCCCGTGGTTGTTTACTGTATATATGGATGGAGTTATGAAAGAAATACTATCAAGAGCAGTGGATGTTGGTGTATCGCTGAAAAGGGAGGGAATTGAGTGGAAGCTACCTATACTGCTGTTTGCGGATGATACAGTTCTGATGAGTGATAATGAATGGGAGTTGCAGGGTCTGGTAAATGAGTTTGGAACAGTGTGCGAAAAACGGAATTTGAAGGTAAATACGGGGAAGAGCAAGGTTATGGTCTTCGAAAGGGGTGAAGTCACAGAGTGTGAGGTGAAGCTGAACGGTCAGGCTATGGAGATCGTCAACTCTTTTAAGTATCTGGGCAGTGTGTTGAGTAAAGATGGGACTATGGATGAAGAGGTGCGGGAGAGGGTACAACAGGGGAAGGGGGTTGTAGGAACGCTAAAAGCAGTAACAAAAAATAGGGTGGTCAGTATGGAAGTGAAGAAGTCCTTGCATGACAGTGTGGTAATCCCGACACTGACTTACGGAAGCGAAGCATGGACGTTGGTTGAGAGACTCAGACCAAGAGTGAGAGCAGTGGAAATGAATTACTTAAGGAGTGCGTGCGGAGTTACATGGAGGGATAGACAGACTAATGAGGAAGTAAGAAGGAGGTGTGGTGTGGAGGTAGATGTGCTGGAAAGTGTGAAAAGGAACAACTTGAGATGGTTCGGCCATATGGAACGTATGGAAAGCGAGAGAATGACTAAGAGGGTGTATGAGAGCGAGGTGGAGGGACAGAGGGGGAGAGGTAGACCGAATATGAGGTGGAAGGATGGAGTGAGGAAGTACATGAACGAAGGTGGTGCTGGTTGGGGGGAGGGGCGTCGACTGACTGGGGACAGAGGTGCATGGGGGCGGTTCGTTCGTGGCCACCCCTTCGGGGATCACGGCGTCAGGCAATAGATAGATAGATAGATCTTTCAGCCACATTTCAAAGGAACAAATAACTCATGTATTCAAACCTACGAAGCTAAATGTAAATTAGTGTTAGGAATGCAATTACTCATTATTCGAGTATTTCATCAACGAAATTCCTCACCTTATGAAATAATGATATGTTCAAGGAATTGCATGTCTTTATCTCTTGATTTTATCAACACAACTTATGAAAGAGATGTTTATATCAGGAGTGTTATTTATTAGTGTAAAGGCTACATGAATAAGGTACAATTGAAAAAGTGAAACTTAGAATACAATAACAAATGTACTGTATTATCAATGATAAATGTATCCTCTCCGATTAAAGGTAAAATAATATGAATCGGTTCGTTTAGTCGATGTGTTATCTATTAACTAATTGTTGAGATATCAAGATATTGTAGTCCTATTAGCGAGCTTCAAGCTATAAGGAAGTTAGAGCTGTAGAATTTGATATTC
The DNA here is from genome assembly GCA_032716605.1 of Paralithodes platypus. Classification (NCBI taxonomy): domain Eukaryota; kingdom Metazoa; phylum Arthropoda; class Malacostraca; order Decapoda; family Lithodidae; genus Paralithodes; species Paralithodes platypus. The sequence continues at coordinate 5,348,529 of CM064535.1, forward strand.
AGCAGAACTACCAGCTAAATTAAGGTTATATGTTTATAAATACATGAAACTAAATTCAAAACAATATTCTATCCATTAGAAACCTACATTAATATTTAATTTTTGTTCAATATCGATGTTTACGGTTCCAACTTCCTTATAGCCTGAAACTCGCCAATGGTCAATTGGTAGAGCCACACTGTCTCATAAGGGATCATTGTCATAATCAATCCTGGGCGCCGCAGACAATAAACACAAGACAATACGAAACAACAGAAAATATAACACAACAATACAATGCAAAATAACAACCCAACACAATAAACATTATGCTCAATATTTGGGTTTAATCAAGTCATAGTAGTGGATATTTGTATGTATTCATATATTTATTTATTATATTCCTCTTCAGCTTCCTCCATAAACCTACATCAACCTTCAAAATATACCCCCTAGACTACCCTTCGAGAAAGGTTTGTACATGTTACGAAATAAAAAATATCCTGGTCGAAGGCCAATTCCTCCTAAATTGCAGGCTCACTTTTGGTCGACAGATAACAATCGACTCCCAAATGGCACAAAAGAACATATAGTCGGTGAACTAATGGGGCGATTGTGTTAAAATTTCAAACCTTATTGGGGCTAAAAATGAGGGAGAAGAGGATCCATTACCCCCACCCCCACCCATATTTATCCCCGATCAGCATACCTGCATGACCTATGACTGTGGTTATAAAACAAACAAAAATGTACAGCGAATGCATTAAACAACAATTACAACCTTTAACGAGATTGTACAATACACAGTTTATCACTAAGGTGGATTAAGGAGGTGATGTCAAACGAGCGCATTTTCCGCGCAATTTTCGATAAGTAAGATTGTCCTCCTCGTACTATTTTGAGGCTCTTTGGCATTGGAATCGGTAATTAGATTGAAGGCAGATTATTTTAGGTAGTTTATTTTGTATGTAAACATAAATGCTCGTGGAACAACGCTTTAACCCTTCCAGCCAGGGTGTGATTTTCTAAGGACACCAACCAAAAAGGCCGGTACCCGGGTGTCATTTTAAAATCCTTGTGCTTGAAAGCGTGCTTCAAAATTCGCGCGGCCAAATTTTGCAGTGTAGGAGCGACCGCAGCGCCACCAAGCCTCAACTACTAGTGTTATCAGTTCGTACGTGGCCGCCATAGCGAGTAATACTGAAAAAATGTTTTCCGACGTGTCCGATTCGCTGCAACCTCCCGCGGGCCCCAGTGCTACCCCGCTCGCAACTTCAACGCCTGTTGCAACCGAGAAGAAAGCTCAACGAAAGAAAGTTAAGCGTTTGTTGAGTGACAGTGCTATACAGCGACAACTTTTTGATAGTGAAGAGAGCAGTGGCGAAAGCTTGGTGGACAAGGTACAATTTATAAGTGCAAGTGAAGGTGACGATTTCGTGGGCTTTGGAGACGACGATAATGTTGATTTATTTGAGGGGGGAGACAGTAGTGATGATCCTGATGTGGAAGTGTTTCAGGAAGGTGCCATTGAGCTTCTAAGTGTGCTAGAACCTAGGCCTACCCCCTCGCCATCTTTGCTAGATCAGCCTAGGCCTAGCCCTAGCCCTAGCCCAGGACCTTCCCCTTTGCCAGCCCGTACGCCCTTGAAAGTGGGCAAATATTTCTACAAACAATCGTTGGTGAAAAGTGCAGCTAAAAAAGCACGCAGGGCAGCCGCAGAAAAGCATAGGGAAGCTGAAGACAGTGATAATGACGCCGACCCTGGCCTAGCAACCACCCGCATTCCATTGTCCCGACGCCTTGACCCGGGACGCCGCGTGGGTCACCCACAGCCCTCGGCTTCATCTCTCCTTCAGGATGACCAAAGGACCTCTTCAAGTGGTATTGGTGATGTGCCACAGCCCTCAACACACCGCAGAGCATTATTTGCTGCGGAGAAGCCCTCGGCTCGCCGCAAAAGGAGCCCAACTCCCGAGGCCGAGGCTCCCATTGTTGAAGCTCCCGCAGCCTCCCGCGCCCCACACCGCCGACGCCCGGTCACTTCTTCACCAGAATTGTCTCCTGAAGAGGATGCTGACGACCCCAACATTGCCCCAGATGACCTGACGTCGCCTGAGGAGGAAGAGGAACAGGAAGAGGAAGAGGAAGAGGAAGTCCCGACAAGACGAGCGAGAGGGCGAGGTCGTGGACGTGGTCAGTCTGCCGACGCTGCTGCCCCTGGGCGTGGGCCTGGGCGTGGGCGTGCAGGGCGTCCGCGTGGCCAAGGGCGTGTGCCAGGGCGTCCAGGGCGTGTGCCTGCTGCACCTTCACGTTCTCGAGCATCAGCATCCGACCTGTTTGTGTAGACAGATGGGCTGATTTTGAGCCAGATTGTCCTGCCTTTGACGAGGTACAGATGGGTTCCGGGGTGTCACCAGCATATCCCTGTGGCCCAGATGCTACCCCCAGTGAACTTTTCTGTGGCTTTTATGACAATGAAGTCATGGAATACCTCGTCAAAGAGACAAATCACCACCATGCTATCTGTGCCAACTTTCTTGGGAAGAAGACCAGTGCCAAGATGGTGGCATGGAGAGCTGTCACTGTGGCAGAACTATATGTGTTCTTGGCACTCACAATGCTGATGACACATATAAGGAAGCACGTTCTGGCCGACTACTGGATCACTGGCGACATCATAACGACTCCAGCATTTGGCAAATACATGTCCAGGGACAGGGGTATGTGCTGGACTTTATAGTCTACAGCGGCAAGGCTGGAGAAATTGAGACTGACCCCCTCATTGGTTTTGGTGGCGCTGTAGTGAAGAAGATGATGGAGAGGCACTTCAATAAAAACCACATCCTCTACACAGATAATTATTACACGTCGCCTCTCCTGACCAAGTACCTCCATGACCGCAAGACCAGAACTGTCGGCACAGTCAAGGGCAAGAGGAAGGGCATGCCAGGCTACCCAACCAAGATGAAGAAGGCGGACATCTTCCACAAGAAGAGTGGCCCCATCATCTCCATGCACTGGCATGACCAGTGCAAGGTCAACCTCCTCAGCACATGCCACAAGGCCGAGATGGTCGCCACTGGGAAATGGACCGAAGAACCAAGAACCCCATCCAGAAACCAGCTGCTGTCCTGGATTACAACCTCAACATGCGCCTCGTTGACAAGTCCGACATGCAGATGGGCTTCGTCGACTGCCTGCGAACATCTTGCAGGTGGTACAAGAAGTTTATCCTGCATACGGTAGATATGTCGGTCCTCAATGCCTACAACATCTACCGTCTGAGGACTCCAGGAGCCAAGAAGTACAAGTCCCTGCGGAAGTTCCACAAGCAGGTGCTACTTGAGCTCCTGGCTAAACATGCGGCTACACCAGGGAGGCCACTACAAGGACCAGGCCAGCTGGACAGAACGGGGTGCGCTGAATTTTTCAGGAAGCACCAGCTCAACGCCCTTCCTTTCCAAGCACCAGGTAGTAACGTTAGGAGTCAGAAGAGGTGCCATGTGTGCAGCCACACAACTCGCAGACCCCGCAAACCAACAAAAAACACTTGGGAGTGCCTCAAGTGTCAAGTTGGACTGTGTGCTGGCACCTGCTTCAACGACTTCCACACTCTAACAAACTTTTGAAGTGGAAGTGACAACAGTGAAAGTGACACTCAAATGTAGGCTAAGAATAATAATATAACTAAGTATAAGTGAAAAGGACACATAAGTAATAATAAGTGCCTTCAATAACAATATGAACAAGTGAAAGTGACACTAAAATATATATTTCTAACAATAAATAAGTGAAAATGACACTCAATAAGCCTAGACCAGTGAAAGTGACAGTATAATAATAATAAAACTAAGTATAAGTGAAAGAGACACACACAAGTAGTAATAAGTGCCTTCATAACAATATGAACAAGTGACAGTGACACTATATATATTATTAGCTTACCTAACAATACATAAAAGGGGAAAAGACACTACCAATTATCAAAGTCCAGTGAAAGTGACACTATAATCATAATAATAATAATAAAACGAAGTAATAAGTGACAGAGACACAAATCAGTTCATGTAAATAACTTTATTGAGTGAAAATAACATAATAACTATAATAAATGACAGAATAACCATTAAAAAACTATCAAATCACTTCCCGGCATAATTGCGGGTGGAGCGACGAGTGCAACTGGGCGTCGTAGCCGGGGCCGCGGTTGAGTGTTCGGACGCGCCGATCAAAATACGTGGCAAAAGTTACCTCCACTTCCATCACCATCACTCTGGAACCAGTTGAGCTAGAGAGCTCTACTCAACGCCATTCTACGTAGCAAGGTAAGGCGCCCATTTCTATATATGTTTGATTAATGTAGGTAATATATTAAGCGAGATTAGCCTTAGTTTACTTTTGTTGATATTCGGCCAGATCGCCCGGATACGTGCTCCGTCCTTTGGAGAGCCTGCCCGGGCCAGGAGGGTTAAACCAATGTGGAGAGGAATACTGACCGAGAATACGGTTTCACCTAGCCTGGTACATTCATATTAACTATAATTCTTCATCATGGTTTTCCTGCATTAATGCATTAGGTACAATGATAATTAAATACGTAAAATATATCCACATTATGCTAAATATTTACTTTGATGATCATCATCAGGCTGGACATATTGTACGTAAATTGTTTATATTATACCAAGCAACCAACACTATAGAGAGAAAACGTCGGTTTCATTTGAATTAATTTATATTTTCAATTATTATATTGTAAATTGCATTACTTATGTTGTCATAGTGTGGTCATGTTAACTACTGTGCATATAATTACATGTACAGTATATATTTGTTTATTACATTACATAATATACTAGTCAGGTCAATATACGGTTTGACCCCAAAATAATGTATACAATTTTGTTTTTTTATGGAAGTGTATCAGGAAGTGATAGAAAGTGTTCCAGAAAAAAGTCTCCCAAAATCCGCCCCCGGGAACATGGTTAATTTGCATAATTTCAAGATGGTGACTTCCATATTTCAATGTACTACAAAAAACTGTCTGGTTCACTTTAGCCTCCATAACTGTATTACCAACAGATAGAAACATGACACCAAATAACCAAATAAGCTTAATGAAAACCTATGACGTCACAGTGACGTCAAAATGATGTCATACAATGTCATTACACACTAATTTTAGCCAAAAAAGCTAAATCTCTCAGAATATCTTGAAGGCAATCAGTTTTAATAGAATGGGATGTGTCATACATGAAGGTCACACCACCCCAAATAGTCTACATGACATCATTTGACGTCAGCGTGTAACGTCATAGGTCAATGCATGGGGTGGTTGTTTTTAAATCACAGTCGCAACTTGTGACATAAAACTGTATTTAGTAGTGGCCCCTCCGTCATTGACGATGTTGCCTATTAGTATAACAGTCTCCATTCAACATCAACGTCAGTCGTTTGAATCAACCGCTGCGAGGAAGAATAGGAGTCATCTTCATAAGTGCAACGCTAATTCTCTTATGGTGTCGTCACAGATCGGGTACCCACTACGAAAAAACTTCGTAAAAAATAAGAGAACAAAAAGGGAAAAATTATTTTTCATCTTAACACTGTTATTCACAAGCTTCCCACATTCGGTGGATTTTCTTGCATTGTGGCTTCTTACCGCCTCTCGCCAAGCGCAACAATTCTTCCTTCTCTTCCTCGCGGGCCTACTGTCAACACTTGTGCCCCCGCGCTCCGGCTTCATTCGACGCTCGCTCTCCTCTAGTGAGTCTTTTCTCATTTGTATGTATCTCAGAGATAGTGAGCAGGGTTTAGACTAGCTAGCACGGGTTGTGTTATTGTTGGCACGCAGGAAGTGTTAAATTAGGGTACGTTTAGGTGCTTCTCCTTGTGTTTAATTTTTCCACCACTTGTGGTGTTTTTTTATTGTTGCTAGGTGCCTTAGTTTTTGCTTTTTACTTAGTAAAGAGGCTTTCCTTTAAGTTTCTTGCTGTTCCTAGGAACAGCTTGAGGGTCTACGGACCCTGTCTTTGTTACAGACGCGCCAGGGTTAGGATTGTCCCACGTGGTTGTGGCGTCCTCCGGCATTGAGCCTGTGGAGAGGTCCCTCGTGGGGGCTTTTCTCTTCGCCCTTTTGGCAAGGTTCTGAGTTTTTCGTGTGGTCTGTATAGTTTTCCCGGATAAGCCCATAGGTTATCTAGTTTTGGGGGGATTGTATTATTACTGTGATTGTTCTTTATTATGTCCCATGTGTGTTGGTCTCCCTGTGGTTAGTGTGCCACTCTCTTGGAGTCCGACAACGTGTTCCAAGTGTGGGAGTGCGTGAGTTTGGGGTTTAGTTCCCTCGCGGCTGTTCCTTGCTCCGAGTCCCCCCGTCACTTCGCTGAGCTCGCCGGACTACGGTTAGTAGCCGTTGGGTCGGTCCGCCGTGCCGGCATGTTCACGAGCTTGTGTCTCCCTCGCCGGGTCTTTACGTCGGTGGGTGTGGTGGCGCCAGTGCCCGCTGGTCCCTGGTCCCTCGGGAATCCGGCGGACGCCGATATAGATCTGATTGGTAAGGTGCTTCTCAACCCCTCGGACTTTGCCTCCGCCTCCCGGCGGTTGCGAGAGCTACAAGTCCTCCGGCGGGTGTTTTCGTATACGGAACACACCAATACCCACCGTTCGGGGTCCCCCGGTCTTTCGGCCTGGTCAGTTTTTGACGGGGGATATTGTGGTCGTTTACCCGGCGGCCCAGTGGATAATAGACCCCGGCGGACACTGCACTTATGTCCATCAGCTAGCACGCTTACCTCAATGACGTTTACCCCGCCTTGCCGGCGGCCCAGTTGGTAAACTAATCAGCGGCTGCTTGTGTGTTTTGTGGAGCACAGAGCGATCCGCCGTTAAAAGGGCTCCCTGTGCTAGGACATACGCCGTAACAGGGACCCTCCATTTTGGGGCATCCTCTTCTCATGTTACCCAGGGGCATGGGAGGAAGATATTCACGCCCTCTTAGGGGTAATAAGAAAGGGGAGGCCGTGGCCTCCTATTCTTATTACGCTGGGAGGTTAGGATGGGTGAGACTCTCCCTGTATATCCTTATGAGCATTGATTCCTGGAAATATTTCTTTCCAGGTGGACACTCAAGACAGCCGGATACCGCACCGATTCCCGCGGGGGAGAGGAGTCTCTGCAGCATGCCTTTGTTTACAGTATGCTCAACCCCCTCTTGTCTTTTGCTACCAATACCAGCCCATAGCAGATGTATCAGATGTGTTCATTGTTTAAACAGAAACTCTTTCTTGTGGGCATCTCGTACATGTCCGGTTTGTTCCGAATTATTTGAAGAATGGCTAGCGGCCCAAGATATGTCTTGCTTACTTACGCTCATTGAGGTTAAGTCTAAGTTTAAAACCTATGCTTCTCAGGTAGCTAACAAAGAACTGTCATGTGATAACCCAGAATTATTAAGGGTGGTTCAATTGTATTCTTTGGATGATCATACAGCTCACCAACCACATAACTCCCCTATGCCCTTGTTGACCATGGGGTCCCCTACGTCCTCCTTGACATCCGCACAGAGCTCCTCTCCCCCGGCAAAAAGGAGCCGCTTGATGTCACCGGAATGCCTCGACCTTACCCAACCGGCTCCCCCGGCGGGCAACCTGAGGCACATGGACAGCACGGAATAATTGCCTGACAAGATCCGCCGGCTCTCGAGCCCACCACTATGTGCGGCACTAAACAGTCCAATGCATTCCCGACCTGAAGGGCAAGATTTTCAGCCGCGGGCTGTAAATGTTACCCCAGGTTCGTTGACAGACCCATTAGTCCGTCCCTCAACCTCGAAGCAACTGTTAGGTTTAGGAGACCTCGAGTTCATGGGTATGTCCAAGCCCTCCAATCTACCTCCCCGTTCCGCCGGCCGGCCCAGGCAGGGACTACCAGCGGAACTTTGAGTAATTGTGTCTCCCGGCCTTAGATCCCCCTTGACTAGGTTGGAGACTGAGTCAGTTCATAGTCAAGAATGCCTAAGTCTGGATAGTTCTGTCAGTTCAGACGATACCCAACCTTACTTGTCCCCCTCGATAGATAGGACCCATACGGCGAGTAGCCTGCCGGGTCCCTCTTCTACCCCCCGTTCTCACCCCGGTGCTCCACTAGCCCCTCCGGGTGTCCCATCCAAATCTCAGGTAGTGAAAGCGCCAGGCAGGCTCTGGCTTCCGGTGATGGCAGTGACACAAGGTAAAGGGCATAAATCAATACAAGGGTAGGTTCCGGTGCCGGTGGAGTGGGCTATTGAAGTTAACCGTAAACAAGTCTTTAGGGCAAAAGATGCTACCGGTACAGTCTTACAGGTTTCTATATATGCCAAACCTGACCCGGCAAATTTTCAATATTTTGTGTACAACCCTAGCCAGCTGGTACCTCTTCTGGCGGATTCCCTGGTCCAGGATCCTCCTCACCCAGACACTCCCATTTGCCCTGATTGTCATAAATTTTGTTGGCCCTACTGGGTGTCGTTCTCTGCCCACACAGCAGGAGCCTTCTGGTAAATTTCACAGGTGTGGTCCACATAAAGACCAAAGGGAGTTGAATCTGAGTGAGGTGGGCGATGGGCCGTGGGTAACGTGGGATCAGGAACTGCAACAATTTGCTATAGATATTACATCCAATTCCTTGTCCCCAATTCTCCCCCTTATCGAGTTTGACTGGCTAGCACAACGACCGGGCGGAGTTCCATTCCCTATTTTTAATTTTCTTATAGCCCCTCAATTGACGGCGGAAGATTTTCCCTTGCCCCTCATTACTCCTGAATCTATTGAACTTCAACGCGAATTTCTGGTCAGAGATAGGGCCTACAGGACATTTATTAGCTTCCTGTTAACTAGAGACATGGCCCAGGCTATTGCCGAACCAAGGCCGAATCCCTCTCTCCGAACCCAGGAATTAGTTAAACTTTTTCAACAATACCTCCTCCCTGCCCCGGCTAGAACACTCACGGAAATTCATACAGCCTTGTTTGAGGCAGTCCGGTCACGTCAGCTACTCAGACTCGGTATGGCGCAAGGGTTACCTATGAATGCTTACTGCGATTATTGTAAGTATGCCCATGGACACACTCCTGTTGTTTGTTATTGTATTCCGAGTTTTTCATGTACTGTGATAGTTACGCCCTGAAAGGCTTCAGAAAGAAATGGGGGGGGGGATAGGTGGATCACAGTACAAGAGAGGAACTCCCCCTTACACAGGATTACAAGTGGGTTTAAGGGCAAACCTAGACACTGTTTACACCGAGCTGTGCCCACAATGAGCTTAGAAGCTCAGTTTGCTTGATTTAGAAAGAATTGAGAATTTAGATTGCTTAATTCACACTCCGATTTTATGATTAATAAAAAGAAAGTTTGTATATTTCAATTTTCGAAACTAGTTGCACTAGATTACAATAGGTCCTACGTGACTCTGTAAAATATTTCCATTATTCAACCTGTTCAGTTTATGAATAATAAAGATTTGTTTGCCCTACGGTTTATACGATTTCCAAGTTTCCAGGATAGTCGCACTAGACTCAGAAGGTCGATAGAGATCAGATGGCGACTCCCAATATGTTCCTGGCTAGTTACACTAGTTTCAGTAGATTTGATAATTGTCAATATGACTACGCCAGGAACCTAGCTGAGCTCAGCATAGGTTCCGGGTCAGGGTGATGCAGGGTTTTTTGCTTTTAACTCTGTCTCACCCGGTACAACAAACATCTCATGTAGGAGGACTCTGTTGTTGGAGCAGGCTTCTTTGAAGCAACGCACTGCTCTCACTCTGTCAATATTTGTTAACTGTGTTGTATGCACAACTACATATACGAATAGCTTTTCCTGTTATGAGGTTTCTTGCCTTAACCATGCGGTTATTAAGAGTTTAATACTACAAATGTCCCCCTCCAGTCTTGGTATTCAGGCAACATCGTCAATAATGGAGGGGCCACTATTAAATTATAGGTTTGATTTCCGAAAGGAAGTAGAGAAAACCTAATATTTAGTAGGGGCCCCGGAATCATTGACGACGAGGTCCCTCCCAGCCATCCCCTTCCCATTCGCTGATATTTTGACTTACCTTGTTATATCATTAAAGGAAGAATTGTTGCGCTTGGCGAGAGGCGGTAAGAAGACACAACGCAAGAAAATCCACCGAATGTGGGAAGCTTGTGAATAACAGTGTTAACTCCTTATGACATATTATGTTCCAGTAAGTCCACGGAGGCGGGTGCCCGGTATCATTGCCATTGCACCACACAACTGTCAAAACCACACTGCTGGCCGTTAGAATTGTCGGAGGAACCTGGGGTTGCCACCAACCGACAGATCTTCATCTAACTTACCGGACTTACTGAGCTCCATATGACGCTCGAGCGTCATATGGACTTATTGGAGAGGCATGTAGATAAGTCCATATGACGCGATCGCGTCATATGAGTTTTTGGTCATAAGTTCCATATGACGCTATCGCATCATATGAGTCGCAAGGAAAAGATGGAAAATTCTTTTTCCCTTTTTTGTTCTCTTATTTTTTACGAAGTTTTTTCGTAGTGGGTACCCGATCTGTGACGACACCATAAGAGAAGTAGCGTTGCACTTATGAAGATGACTCCTATTCTTCCTCGCGTCGGTTGATTCAAACGACTGACGTGGATGTTGAATGGAGACTATTATACTAATAGGCAACATCGTCAATGATTCCGGGGCCCCTACTAAATATTAGGTTTTCTCTACTTCCCTTCGGGAATCAAACCTATAATTTTGTGTACAAACCTTGCCAGCTGGTTCCTCTTCTGGCAGATTCCCCGGTCCAGGATCCTCCTCACCTAGACACTCCCATTTGCCCTGATTGTCATAAAAGATGTGGCCCTACTGGGTGTCGTTCTCTGCCCACACAGCAGGAGCCTTCTGGTAAATTTCACAGGTATGGTCCACATAAAGGCCAAAGGGAGTTGAATCTGAGTGAGGTGGGCGATGGGCCGTGGGTAACGTGGGATCAGGAACTGCAACAATTTGCTATAGATATTACATACAATTCCTTGTCCCCAATTCCCCCTCCCCCCCTTATCGAGTTTGACTGGCTAGCACAACGACCGGGCGGAGTTCCATTCCATATTTTTAATTTTCTTATAGCCCCTCCATTGACGGCGGAAGATTTTCCCTTGCCTCTCATTACTCCTGAACCTATTGAACTTCAACGCAAATTTCTGGTCAGAGATAGGGCCCACAGGACATTTATTAGCTTCCTGTTAACTAGAGACACGGCCCAGGCTATTGCCGAACCAAGGCCGAATCCCTCTCACCGAACCCAGGAATTAGTTAAACTTTTTCAACAATACCTCCTCCCTGGCCTGGCTAGAACACTCACAGAAATTTGTACAGCCTTGTTTGAGGCAGTCCGGTCACGTCAGCTACTCAGACTCGGTATGGCGCAAGGGTTACCTATGAATGCTTACTATCCTGTTTATTATTCCTAGGGGGTAGAGGAGAAACGGATATAAATTAAATAATTAAACCTGGAAAGATGAAGTGGCCTAGGCTATAAAAATGATACCGGGTCGGCGGTTGACTTACATGTTAAAATGTATATGTAGGTTGTTGTTGTTGTTGTTGTTCCCTAAGCTGCCTGGCCGAACAGCCCCGAGTCCCTGAGGAAGGCCATGGCCACGATCGGGCTTTCCCACAGAGCTCTCATTGAGTGTAGATTGTGTTGTTGGCGTAAGTGGTTGTGTGAAATGCAGTCTTCTATGATGTGTTTAATGGTATGGGGTGCTGTGTTACATCCCGGGCAGGTGTCGACAACGGAGTCATCCAGTCTCTTCTGATAGCTCAGGAGAGCTGGATGGTGTCCGCATCTCAGCCTGGCCAGGTGGACTCTGTCCTCGCGAGGAAGGGAGGATTCGGAAGGATGGATTTCGGGAGGTCGTGCATGCAGCTGCGTGTTGTCTGTGAGTGAGTGGATGGATCGGCGAGATATATGAGTATGGATGTGCTTCTGGAAGTTGGTTCGGGGTGGGCAAGGAGGGAGAGAGGACAATAATTGTGTGTGATACCGTGTGCTGGGTTTTGTTTTGATATTTCTTGGTGTCTGTGGGTGTGTTGCCATGTAGTTTAGTGGGTGGTCTTGGTTCGTGGAGGCTGCTGCCAGGAATTGAGTGCCTCTCATGTCCAGATGGTCTTTGACTTCGAGGATTTTGGTTTCTTGATGTAGGTGATCTGTGGGTGAAGTAGCTGTGCAGCCTGTAATGATCTTCAGGGCTTTGTTTTGAATAGTCTGTAAGGTCTTATGATGTGTTTCAGCTAGGTTAGAAGCCCAGGCTGGGCTTGCGTATTCCATCACTGATCTTATGTATTGTTTATATACTCTGGTGGTAGTTTCTTTGTTGTGTCCAAATTTCGTGTGAGCAAGTGACCTGAGGGCGTTAAGTCTGGGTGTCAGGTTCTTTTTAATGATTGTGGTGTGCTGTTTGAATGTCATATGAGTATCATATGTTACTCCTAGAATTTTGGGTGTGTGTGTATGTGTTAGGGGTATGTTGTTTATGGTGAGTTGAGGGATGTATTCGTGTTCTCCTGTCCAGCTTGTGAGCAGGGTTGCGGTGGATTTGGCTGGGGCTAGATTAAGTCTGTTTGTAGTGCACCAGCCATGTAGTGTGTTGAGATAGGGTTGAAGGAGATCTGTTGCTCTTTTTGGGTCATGGTTTGTGCATGTGAGTGTTACGTCATCTGCATAGGAGGCTAAGTTTATTTGGGGCGTATTGGGTGTAGTTATATCGTGCATGTACAGATTGAAGAGTGCGGGCGATAGGACGGATCCTTGTGGGACTCCGTTTGGAAAGTTTCTGATTTTAGATGACTGACCGGCAAAAGATACGTGTGCACATCTGCCTGCTAGGAAGTTGGCCAGCCACCTTTTTGTGTTGTTGTGCATGTTTGTGTTGTAGATTTTGTTTGTTAGGTTGTGGCGGGGGATGGCATCGAAGGCTTTACTAATGTCGAGTGTGGCTAATAGTGATCTGTGTGGTGGTCTAGCTGAGTTGATGCCGTCAAAATCTCTTTATGTAAGGTCTGTGAGAAGAGTGTTTGTGGAGTGCAGTGGCCTAAAGCCATGTTGTGTTGGAGCTAGGGGTAGGTCAGGTGTAATTAGTTGTAATACTAGGCGTTCCATGACTTTGGAGGGGGAGCAAAGGAGTGTGATGGGGCGGTGCGAGGAGGGTAGCGTGGGGTCTTTGTTGGGTTTGGGGAATGTGATGATGATACCATGCTTCCAAATGTCTGGTATTGTGTTGTGTGAATAGCTGTAGTTTGATATGTTAGTGAGTGCTTGTATGCCTTGTGGTCCCAGGTGTCTGAGGTGTATGTTGCTTATGTTGTCTAGGCCACAGGCGGGTGAGTGCTTGAGATTGTTGATGATATGCTTTGTCTGGTGATTGGTGATGGGTGTATTGTCAGGGTCTGTGGGTAATTGTCTCTTACATCGGATGACACGTCGGTCGTCTTTGTGAGGTTTTAGGTGGCTGACATGTGAGAAGTGATTGATGAGAGTGTTTGCTTGTTGTATACATGAAGGAGTAGAGTCTGTTGTTGTGACTGCAGCATGTGATTGTGTTGTATTGCTGTTGGAAAGTGTGATGCTGTTTAGTGTTTTGTAGAGTATTTTGGGGTTTATTTTGTGATCAAGTGTTTGTAGGAAGTTATTCCAATTTAGTTTTTGTTGTTCTTGTATTTTGTTGTTAGTTTGGGTGTTGAGTGCTTGAATTTGTTGTGTGATGTTTTGTGTGTGGGGTGCTGGGGAGTGTTTCAATATGTCGCGTTGTCTGATGAGGTTTTGAATTTCTGGTGTGAATTTGGGGTTGTATCTTTTTCTGTTACCTCTTGGAATGTATTTCTTGTCAGCGTTTTGGATAGTTGTATTGAGTATGTGTACAGCATTGTTGATGTTAGTGATGGGTGTACTGTTTAGAGTTGTGAAGTGTTGTTCTGTCTCCCAGTTAGCTCTTTTATAATTGGTGTATGTGTGTTTGTGGCTAGCTGGGGTGAGATAATGATCGGGAGGTGGTCAGAGTCTAAGGTTCCGACCACCCTCCAGGATGTTGTGGGGGCGAGTTCTGGGGAGCAAAAGGTGATGTCTGGAGATAATGGGTTATAGAGGGCTTGGTGAGGAATATGGGTATGTTGATGGATGTCGTTAAGGATGATGAGGTTATCAGTTTGTTTTTGTAGTACCAGCCCTCTGTCTGTGTCGGGGTTGTCGACAAACCAGGCCGACGTCTTGGCGTTGAATTCACCATCCAGGATGATGTGTGGGGTGTTTGTGATGTGTTGTAAGTGTGGTCTGTATTCATTTGGTACTGTAGGGGATGTTTGGGGAGGGATGTATGTGTTTATGATGGTTATGTTGGAGTTGTTGCCAGTGCGTATTTTAATTGATTGTATTTCTGTTGTGTTATCATTTGGGGGGGAGGAGGGATTTGGTTTGTACACTGGTTACTATGTATGATATTTCTTTTTGTACCAGGGTGATGAGTCCACCACCCCGCCGACAACCCGGTCTTGTCTGATGGTGGTGAAATTATGAAATGTGGGTGTTTTTTGTGTTGTGCGGAGTTTTGTTTCTTGTAAGATGGCAATGTGTATGTTGTGTTGTTTGATGAAGTGTGAGAGTTCGTGTTCCTTTGTGTTGATGCCATCTATGGTCAATTGAAGAATGTTAATGTTATGTGCATGATGTATGTTGGGTGCTGCTGCACGACGATGGGGTGGGGGTGGGGGGGGGGGTGGAGGTGAGGGAGGGGCTGGGGGTTGGGATGGGTGAGGTGGGGGTGGGGATTGGGGAGCAGGAGATGGGGGTTGGAATGGATTAGGATGGGGTGTGGTGTGTTGAGTTGAGGATGTGGATGGTATGGGAAGGTTAGGTAGGGTTAGGGAGGAGAGGTGGACGGGTTTTAGGGGGGGGAGTGGATGATATGGGAAGGCTAAGTGGGTTGGGGAGGAGAGGTGGACGGGTTTTAGGTGAGGGATTTGACTGGGAGAGGGAGGGGCATGAGGAACAGGTCCAGGTGTTCGTGTAGTGTTTCTTGGAGGCAAGTGTTGTACAGGTGAAGTGGGTCCAGTTCCTGCATGAATTGCAGAGAACTGAACCCTTAGTGTGGCGACTCGAAGTGATGGGTTTTGAGCAAGTTGGACATATGTATGTGTACGTGGGTCCTGGGTTGCTCTCAATGTCTCCGGCTAGAAGAAGTCTTCGAGAAATGACAGCCGGAGATTCATTTCTCGGTGTAGGAAAAACTGTGTGATGTGTGTGTGTGGTGTGAGAGGTGTGGAAATTCCCGGCGCGACCGAAGCCGCTCCAAGGACCCGTGCCCCCAGGGAGGGGGCAGGGGATGGTTGTGACGGTTTGGCTCCCGAAACTGTTCCCCGCGGCCGGCATCCGGTTGTCCTCCACTGGTCGTTGATCTTGTCTCCGGCCGTGGAGGGTCGGCAGCCATCCGCGGTTGGCAGCTCCGGGAGGTGGTCCTACGGCGTAGACGCCGCCACATCAGGAACTATATGTGTAACTATAATATATGTATATGTCGGTTATCTGTGGTAGTCCCAGTAATATCTATGAAGTACTTCTAGTAGTAACCCTCCCGCATTTTTAGGACGCGATCGCGTCCTAACGCCACCCCTCGAAGAGTGCTCGTATGATGCAATCGTATCATAATGCCACCTGTAAGTTAGAAATATTCGCCAAAAATAAGTTTATGACTCGACGTTGACGCAATTTGGACTGGTAAGTTAGGCATTAGTAAGTTACAAAATGAAGTATCTAGCAACCCCATAGCGTCCCTCTCTGAGGAGCCCGGGCCTTTGTAAAGTCAGTAGTTTCCCGGCCCCCAGACTGTGAGGCACGGTCCCGGCCCTTTAAATTCTGGGCTCCCTCCCTCTGGCCCACCATGCCTAGCTATAGGCAGGCAATTATGGATTATTTCATCTACCCAGTGAAAGTGTTTAGTGAATAATTCGAGCTATATATGTATATAAGATGTTACTTGTGACTTTTGGTGACTGAGGGGAGTGAATCTTGGTTAACCCCTTGAGTATTGATGCAGTTTTGTCTAGGTATCATTGATGACTTTACACTATTTTTTGCTTGAAGGACAAATATATTTATCAATAAATACTGCCTACGGAAAAAATACATTATAATCACGAAGATGTCACAGGAATGCTTACAGGAAGTATGGTAAGTGCTCTATGGAATTTTAGTTATATTACAGTATATATTATATATATATATATATTATATATAGCCTATTTACAGTATATAACAGCCCCAAGGTCCCAAGCAAGCCCAAGGCCCATAATTGAGTATTTATATTGTTTTAATATTTTTTATTTTATTTCTATCTATCTATCTATTGCCTGACGCCGTGATCCCCGAAGGGGTGGCCACGAACGAACCGCCCCCATGCACCTCTGTCCCCAGTCAGTCGACGCTTCTCCCCCCAACCAGCACCGCCTTCGTTCATGTAGTTCCTCACTCCATCCTTCCACCTCATATTCGGTCTACCTCTCTCCCTCTGTCCCTCCACCTCGCTCTCGTACACCCTCTTAGTCATTCTCTCGCTTTCCATACGTTCCATATGGCCGAACCATCTCAAGTTGTTCCTTTTCACACTTTCCAGCACATCTTTCCAGCACATTATATATATATATATATATATTTTTTTTTTTTTATTCCTGTTCCCAGGGTGTCTAGCGGATCAGCCCCAAGGTCCCGAGCAAGCCCAAGGCCCATAATCAAGTATTTATATTATTTTTTTTATTTTATTTTTTATTTATATATATATATATATATATATATATATATATATATATATATATATATATATATATATTTTTTTTTATTCCTGTTACCCAGGGTATCTAGCGGATCAGCCCCAAGGTCCCGAGCAAGCCCAAGGCCCATAATCGAGTATTTATATTATTATTAAATTTGTATTTTATTTATTACTTGTTATTTATTTTATTTTATTATTTTTATTTATTTATTTTTATTTTATATATTATATATATATATATATATATATATATATATATATATATATATATATATATATATATATATATATATATATATAATATATATATATATATATATACCGTATATAATATATATATATATATATATATTTGTATATTTATATAAGTGTTGTACATTGTGGCAAAGATATACAACTGTATAAACATTCTCATATATTTACATAACAATAACAATGCATGGAAACAATTGCGCATAGCTCGCGAACCAATTACGCTATATTATTTTTGTTTTCTCCATTAGAAAGAGCATAATTTTCCGATGACGGTGATATAAACAGTTATATACGTATCCGAGCAAATAAACCAACGCCGAGGTGGGGAACAGCTCGTAACCCGGCTATCATCGGCGGAACAGAGGCGGATGAAGCGTAAATATTCGCATTTTGGCTCTTCAATTCAAATATTCATAGCGCAAAAAGTATTTGTCGTAGGAACTTCTAGTTTGTTTTATACTCATCAGCATTATTTGCCGTATTCATACAGCCTAAATATAAAACCATACACTTCGTAGCAACGAAATAAATCGAAAATGTTATAAACCATATCAATAAAAAAAAAAAAAAATCGGTTACTGCTTGAGAACTATTGAAGATAAACAAAATCTGTTTTCAGATTTGGAAAGAGGAGAAAAAATACTATTATTTGAGCAAAAACAAATATATGGTAATCACTCACAATTTAGAGATAAGACGGTGTGAAGACAATTGCATGGAAATAATTGTATTCCGGACTCATTTACACTTTCATATTTCGATTTATTTACATTTTTTTTTTTTGTTATCATGTACTATAAATATTCCTCTTTCCATTGACATATGATACATCACAATAAACAGCATTCTGGTGGATGAAAATATAGAAAAACACAAGGCTTCGAAAACTCGCCCAGCCTGACATTTCATGGCAAATTAGAGAAGGCCTTACCATAAGTTACATATTTAAGTTACCGAATGCGGGAGGGTTAAAGGAACTTAGCTATGATGCAAAGAGTGTAAATTAGATGATGGTCATGTCAGTAGGTAAATATCAGGGATGGTTTGTTGTTATGTGGCAGCAGCTGGCGGACTGTCTTGGCCGGGTGAAGTCTGTCTGAAGTGTGTCTGAGATTCCCTTTTATCGTGACAATATAAAATATATTTAAGGGTTCTATATCATCCCCCGTGAATAAATAATAAGGGAAAATAAACTAAGATATAATTGATGCAACCACAGTAATATTTATCCACAAAGATAAATAAAGTAATGCGTATAAACAAAAAGGAACCAGCTGTCGTGAACCCGGGAAATTCAAACTACGGTATATATACCAGCTAGGATTCACGACATACTCCGCCACCAGCTATACAAAGTATTTACAATTGTCCCGTCCCGATCATGGGTCGCCACAACTGGAAGGAACCCAAAGCAGCCCGACGTGACGGCCTCTGAGGGGTATCACCTCGGTCCGCTCCAGTAGCAGGAAGGATATTATCAGAGTTCGGCTTGCTGTCGCCATCCACTACCTCTAAATCAATCTCTAGTGGGTATAGCTTAACCACCGGTCTGGTGGTCAAACTGGCTCCTGTTTTTGCCTGAACTACCCTACATTCGTGGTCAGGACCATGAAGAAGTTTCATTATCCGACCTATACGCCAAAAAAGTCGGGGGCCGTCATGATGTACTAGAACGACGTCCCCAACTTGTGGCGATACTATCCCTCTTTTTACCATTAAGTGACGATGTTGCTCTCTGAGTGATATTAAATAATCAGTGCTCCACCTTTTCCACAGGTCATGTGAGAGTTTTGTTACATATTGGAAGCGTTGGTTGACGGAATTGTTGTTACGCTACGTCGTGTCCTTGAGATCTTCATCCGTGACTTCTCGCCTTGGAAAGCTTCTGATCTGCCTCCCATGAACCAGTTGTGAAGGAGTGATGGGTAGAGGGTCTTCAAGATCACTGTAGATGCAGCAAAGCGGGCGATCATTGACTGTGGCCTCGAGCTCCAGTAATACCGTATTCAGTTCCTCTGTGGTAACCAATGCTTGACCCAGTACCTTCTTCAAGCCAGCCTTTAGGATGCCAATGACCCGTTCCCATATGGCACCGAACCATGGCGCCCAGGCCGGTATAAACCGCCACTCGCACTTGAATTCCGCTAGAGTACCTTTTAACCTTGCATCATCTATCAACTCCCGTAATGTACTGGCTCCGCTAACGAATGTGGTGGCATTATCACTTATCATAATCTCAGGGTAACCCCTCCTGCTACTAAACCTACGGAACGCATGCAAAAATGATTCGCAGGAGAGGTTAGACACCGTCTCTACATGGACCGCTCTAGTAACTGCACAGGTGAATAAGACTACATATAATTTACTTACAGTACCCCCCTTCTCTTTTACTGGCAAGGCACCTGTGTAGTCAACCCCTGTTACCTGGAAAGAACTCACTTCCTGAACCCTAAACTCCGGCAATGGAGGGGCCTGTACAGCATGGTATGGTGTACCTTGCAATCTCTTGCAGATGATACATCCCCTTAAGGCTTTCTTTACTACCTGTCTAATCTTGGGGATCCACCATCTTTGCCTTATGTAATTTACAACATAACTAACACCACTATGGGTATACACTTTGTGGCAGTAATTACTAAGGAGAGTGGCTATACGATGTTTATTAGGGATAAGGATAGGGTACTTGGCGCTATCATGTAAAGCTGACAAGTGTAGCCTACCTCTACAGCATATCATGCCTCCCTCCATATAGAGGCCTAACTGCTTCACTATATTGCTTGGTGTGCCCTGTCCTTTTGACAAATAGTGGTGTTCCTCAGAGTAAGCTTCTCTCTGAGCTACCTTAATCATGGCTGACTCTGCTGCTCTTAATTCCGGCACCGTCAAGTATGCCGGTTTTGCCTGATAGTTCCCTTGTGTCTTCTCTCTAAGAGTCCTAATAAACCTAAGGACCCATGCCATTACATGCCATGACTTCATATATGAGCCATACAAGTCCCAATTCAATATGGCAGTAGGGGCAACCGGTACCGGCAATGACAGGGTTCCTTCTTGACTTGTGTTACAACCCACAGTGGTGTCCCCTCCTATTGAGCCCCCTATTGGGCCATGATCAGGCCATAGCATTTGGTGAGGTAGCCATATGGGCCCTCCCCACCAAAGCGAAGAAGCAACTAAGGACACATATGAAATCCCTCTGGTGACTAGATCACTGGGGTTGTCCTCTGTGGACACATAACGAAAATGAGCGCCGGGGACTAATGACTTTATCTCATCAACTCTATTTTGAACATATATAGGCAAAATCTTTTTACTAGACAACCAGCATAGGGTTATCTGGCTGTCCGACCAGAGGTATACATTCTCTATAATCAGCTTGTCCGCGTAGGCCTCACATGTATAACATGCGAGACGAGCTGCGAGAAGAACAGCAGTCAACTCCATCTTAGGTATGGTGAGGGACTTAATCGGCGCCACCTTAGCTTTGGCTATTACTAACATACTCCCCTCATCACCAACCGCATAGGCCGCTACACCATATGCTACTGAGCTAGCGTCACTAAATAGGTGCAGCGTAACCCTCTTAGAATTACTGACCTGACGGGGAAACATGATACCTGTTTTATCTATCATATCGTCATTAACACCTTACGAGCGGCCTATGCGGTTTATTTATATGTACCGCCCAGCGGGGTGTTTTTAGCCAAAATAGGGCTGTTTACGTGATCATTTTCATGCCTAAATAAGACCCAGAACGTAAAACAAGTACCTATCCCTGAAAGGGCATACACAGAGCTTTCGAATGACACCATAACGATCCTTTTATGATGGCTAGTTTTCTTGCAATAACCGTGCAACGCGAGTGCAAAAAGCATGTAATTAGCCACTTTCCCGATACAATTCCTTATATAGCGAGTGAGAGAGGGAGGAGGGAGCTGGGATTCGTGTCAGTATGTTCGCCGCGGTGGTCTGGAGCAGTCATACGCTCGCTACTCTCCTGCCACCACTTGTCTCTCTCTCTCAGCAACATTACGTGCTGAAATTGCCACTCGACCTATGTCGAGCGCCGCCACATAGTCCAGCTTTATTAAATACGACTTATGTGGTGAGCCGCTAATTAAGGGTTAATACCCTGCCAGTTAGCTCTCATGTCATCTGGAATGGGTTCGTCCCACCCACACTCTAATCTCCACAAGTCCTGTACGAACCTCCGCGCCCGGATAGTTACCGGTAGCAACACTCCTAGAGGATCGAACACACTCGCGGTTAGACTTAGAGCCTCGCGCTTTGTAACCAATGCAGGGCTACTTCCGTGGCAATTAACCTGTAACATATCCTTATCAGTTAGCCACTCAACGCCAAGTACCTTAACCCCGTCTTGTTTGGCGGAAGCTATACCCTTCAGGTGCAACAGTTCCCGCAAACTCTCATTATTTGTGACCCACTCACGTAAAGACAGGTTAGCGCTGGAAAATATTCTATGGGCATCCCAACATTGTTGCTGCAAATCGCTTACATCATCACCAGCCCCCTGCAAGTTATCAATATACAACCCCATTTTTAGCTTATTAACTACTTCACTGTTCTCCTGTATCATAGACAGGTGTTTTTGAATGGTAGCATTAAGGAGGAACTGGGAACAGGTGGCCCCGAACAGAACTGCACGGAACCGGTAGACAATGTAAGGACTTGCAACATCCAAGGGATCAACGGGCCACAGAAACCTAGTAGCATCCCTATCCTTCTCACTCAACCCCACCATGAGAAATGCTTTCTCAATATCACTCACCCAGGCAAATTGATGGCATCTAAAGCGTAGAAGTACGTGGGTGAGGTCAGCCACTAGCAATGGACCTGTATGGAGACAGTCATTCAGACTGAACGCCTTCTCGTCCATCCTAGCCGAACAGTCAAACACTATCCGTACAGGCGTAGTAACACTATCCTTAGTAATACCATGGTGAGCTAAGTAGTGAATGGGATGACCAGCTTGATTCCTGTTTTCTACCCTTTCAATAAACCCCCTTTCTATCTGATTATCCAGAACCTTTGTATACTGTTGACAGTAGTTGGGATCTTTTATAAATTTACGCTGCAAGCCTCTCATTCTGCCCAGGGCTAACTTAAAGTTATCAGGTAATTTATCTATGTTATCTCTCCACGGCAGTTCCACTATATACTGTCCCTGTGCTTCGGAATACTGTACCGTTTCAGAAAATCTATTTAAGACTCTCTCCCCACCCTTACCAGTCTCATTAGGACTTATACCAATGTGATCCAAGTCCCATAGAGCTGTCAGATCCTTTAATTCTGGAGATTTACTGCCAATATCTTCCTGTATCTCCACTAAAGGGTCTACTGCTAACTTAAGAACAGAGACTAACTCTACATAGGTCTCTTCTATATCTGACTGATAAGTGCCACTCAGTGCATAACCATAAATTGTGGGTAACATAACGATACTTCCTTCCCTGACATAGCCTGAATGTAAAAAGTGGTAATAAAAGTCCTCCCCCAATCAGTAACCCTATCATATCTCCATCAGTGATACCTGGATCGGCTAATTTGTAACCCCGAGCCTTGTTAGCATTTACCTCAATCTCTAATCCCGTCCCTGGTTTATATACCGGTAACTCCTCCACCACAACGGCTCTCAATTTACGCACCCTTCTTCTGTGATGATAGGTTAACTCTACTATTTCATACTCAGTACTACCAAGTGAGCCAGTAAATCCCTGGAGTCTTAGCTGTTCCTTACTGACACTAACGTAATCAAGCTGCGATAAAGCAGAGCGCAAGACGAAGGTACGTTGCGAACATTGATCCAATAAAGCTCTTACTTTACTGGTATGACCGTTTCTGTCAGTCAAGGGAATCTGAATTGTAGGTAACAACACTGCATTACGGCCCGAAGCCACAGCCATGGTCACTGTTGGTTCAGGGGCCACTGGTTGTCCAGTTTGTTCAAGGCGTGGTGTCGGACACAAATAATTAAAATGTTTCTGTTGGCACAATTGGCACGGCCTAATTTTAGGGTTAGTACACCCCTGGCTACCATGTTCTGACGACAGTCACCCAACGCACAATTTCAACTGCCTTGCTCTATAGGCTTTGGCGGGACTGTTCTTGTATTTTGCACACTTTGCCCAAAAATGTCCTGTCTTTAAACACAACTTACATCCATACTTCTGCTTGGTATCAGGTTTCTGCTACACCGCATATGCTGCTGTAGCGGTCGCCCCAAACTCTTCTAGTGGATTATGTCTACTTTCTAGATTGCACACTTCAGTCTTAAACACACGAACATATTCATCCACATCCAGCCAGCTGTCTTTTAATTCACGCTTATTCACTTCAGAGAGTGCACTAGGAAGTTTATTATGCAACAGTACTGCACACATTTCACTTACTGTTACATCCATAGAGCGTAATGACTCTAACACACACTCAAATGACGCGGAAAAATCTTTCAGAGCACTGACCTCCTGGCTAGAATGTGGGAGATTACACAGTTTCGCTATGTGAGCTGCTTTGATGCGATCCTTTTTCTATTTCTTAGAATATTGACTGCTGGTTCATAACTCGCAGCGACCAAACTAAATCCACTAGCAATTTGTAGAGCCTCACCACTAAGTAGTCCCTTTAGATACGTAAATTTCTGAATGTCAGTTAAGTCTGTTTGGGAGTGGACACTACAATCAAAGAGCTCCCAGAAACCCACCCACTGTGTTGGATCCCCGTCAAAAACTGGCAACTTCAGGGAGGGTATCTTAATACCCTTCTGTTTCCTACTTGCTGCACTATCATGAGATCTACCAGTAGTGGTTGTCTGTAGAGCACTATCTAACTCAGCTAACTGACTGTTTACTTGATTAACATACTGCATATCTTTCACCATCTCCTCCTCTAACTGATCATCTGAATATAAGCTATACAACTCTACGTTATATGACTCGATATCAGCTAGGGATTTTTCTAAAGTGATTTTCACACCCTTTACATCATGCAGTGTAGCAGCATGTTCAATAAATTCAGACAGATTAGAGGTAAGCTTAGTAATCCCTCCCTTCTTGGCGGCCCTGAACCGCCGCAATGACTTTATTTTCTCCTCCATTCTTAAAAAGTTTACGGTAACTAAAGCTTAAGGAACAACAATACTAATCGTCACTGTAGGCTAACCTATTCTAATCAATTCTAAGCCTAGGCTAACCTACTTACATAGATGACGACAGCAACAAGGCAAATTGAAGCATGCAGATCGTGTGCCCCCTGTGAGTTTACAAATGATCAAAGAAAAGGAAATTTACCCTATGTCATAATACTCTACTTTACAATATTTACTTTACTATATTAAATTTTAACAAATTACAAAGTTAAAGAAAGAAGGATCAAGACTCCTCTGCAGGAGGAACAGCCACAGCCGTCATCATAGTCTTTAGATCTAGCCTTTTGCGTCGACTGCTCCTCCTCAGCCTCGCCCTTATCCTCAAAGAAGACACACGCTCTGTCCAATAACCTATCTAATACCTTCCGGCTCCCTGGCACATCTAACCCAGGCCGAGGTCTGCCTGACAGTGTCCACCCTTGCCTCTGGTCTATAGAACTGCTTAACAAAAAAAAGCAGGGCACTGCACTGGACGGTCCAGCGGAAAATCCCGGACATAATTATGCGCCCCTCATCATTTGTCCACTGGATCGCCCAGCTCTACACAAAGGCAGACTAGTCAGTCCTAATACCCCCCCAATTCTTATCAATATATAACAGATGGCCCAGTATCCTGGTCACACGACACCAATTATATCCTGTTTATTATTCCTAGGGGGTAGAGGAGAAACGGATGTAAGTTAAATAATTAAACCGGGAAAGATGAATTGGCCTAGGCTATAAAAATGATACCGGGTCGGCGGTTGACTTACATGTTAAAATGTATATGAAAGTTATCTGTGGTAGTCCCAGTAATATCTATGAAGTACTTCTAGTATTAAAGGAATTTAGCTGTGATGCAAAGAGTGTAGATTAGATGACGGACACGTAAGTAGGTGAATATCAGGGATGTTTTGTTGTTATGTGGCAGCAACTGGCGGTCTGTCTTGGCCGGGTGAAGTGTGTCTGAGATTCCCATTTATCGTGACAATATAAAATATATTTAAGGGTTCTATATCATCCCCGTTATTAAATAATAAGGGAAAATAAACTAAGATATAATTGGTGCAACCACAGTAATATTTATCCACAAAGATAAATAAAGTAATGCGTATAAACAAAAAGGAACCAGCTGTCGTGAACCCGGGAAATTCAAACTACGGTATACTGTATATACCAGCTAGGATTCACGACACTTACTATAGGATCTTGTTCTCCCCTGTCTTAACTGCGAGACTCATAGATAAACAGACGGAACGTGATTTCCGGGTAATGTTGCGCTTGAAGAAAAAGACAAACCAATAGCTCTCCCCCTGTCAGCCCCAGGCGGCAGGCGGACGGGTTCACCTCCGGCTCTAGACGTTAAAATTCACATATACTTTTAGGACTACTGTCCCGGATTCTCCAGTCCTCCCTCTGTCTTCCTCCCTCCCTCGGCCATGCTAGCGCAATAGGGTTTTCAGGTTCGACCAAGTGTTAGTTCCCGCAGAGGGCAGCGCCCCCTAATGGCTTCGGTCCGACTGCCCGGAACCAGTCCACACAAAAGCACGCCAGAACAAAAGTCATGCGGCTTTACCTCACATGGCGTGGCATAACAGACCGATCACCACCCTCTGCATAAGGGATAAGGCGATACGCTGGGATGAAGGACTGCGGCCGCCATCCAGGGTCGGTTCTGCTACAACCGTTAACCCCCCGGCGGATCCGCATCTGGAGTATATCTCACATTTCGTTGAATAAGTGATAACCGGAAGCACCCGCCCGCGGGCTTGCCCCCTTAAAACGATGTAATAACCAGTCATTAACAGGCAGAGAAGGTCACCAAAGAATTCTCACTCTCAATAATGCATGTAGATCCCCTAACAGGCCCCCCTTGATACGATAGATACGGTGTAACACATCAGTTTCCCTCCCTATCCTAAGCCATTCCAGTCCTCGACTCGTCTGGCTGCCGGCTGTTCCTTTAGAGATCGTCCCCCGCCGTTGGGGATAGGACATCACCCCGGCGGATTATTTTTCTTCCTATCTCCAATGGATTGGGGCCTGTCTCCATATACTTAACCTACTGTAGGGGTATGCACCCGGAAAAGGTTTCCCAGGGAGTCGGGTCAGCAGCGAATCAACATTTTTACAAAACAACCACTGCTGGCCGGGGTCATTATTTTCCAACCTTTTTTGAATTTCTGTTGTCAGCAAAGGGAGCCCTTCAGGATACTCTCGGTCCTGTCTTTCTCTTGTTTTTTTATGCCATATAGATTCATAACCACAATCCCTTTCTCCTTGCTGGTTGGCAGGCTTCACTTGATCTTACAGAAACGTCCGTGTTTCTCCAATCCTTGCAGCTGATGCCTTTGGTTAGGGCTCCCCGACCTCATTTCGGCCCGGTTAGTCCTGAGGCCATTTCAGTTCTCTCTAACTCATCCTTTCACAGGAAATTCCTTTTCCCATTCAATTCCACAGGACCTTAACAACAGTCCCGCCGTAGGATACCCTACGTTTCGCCAGATCATTACACTCTTAAGTAACTAGCCGCGCTGTCCCTGAGCCTGCTCTGGCCCCGGGTGTATGGCATATTATATTTTAGAGTTAAGATCAACGTTTCACCATAATGTCTATGTGCCGGATGGGCCAAATTATAGTTTAGATATAAGATGTACCTTTCACCATAATGTCTATGTGCAGGTTGGGTCACACCGTGATGGGCGGGGGTCATAGCAGAAGCCTGTCAAAGCCCCCGGCTCAGGTTCCCCGAGTGTATGCCTCGATACCCTCCTAAATTGAGATTATAAGGGTTCCGGCGGACTACCTGAGATAGTTGACTAACTCAGTTACGCGCTGATCCTCGCCGTGAAGACAGGGCTCAGTAATAGACGTAGTGTTACGATCCAGGTTCTCCAAGACACAGGGCTCTTCAACATTGGACTAGATAATGGCAAAAATGCAACAACGGTAACACTAGATCCAACCCCTGCCTTAAACACTGGAAAACAAAAGACCATTACCGCCCTGAGTCGTGCCTGGACAACGAGGTATCCTATTACTCGGTAACTGGTGCACACACACTAGGCTGACGCTCGATGAAACAGCCTATTCTCAAACAGTAAAAGATTACTCGATTAGGTTACTCAAAGAAAATATAGTTAACGTGATTAATTAACATTACGGTAGATACTCAAATAACTGGCAATCCTGTATTAAAGAGAGAATAATAAAGACTGCGCAAAGGTAGTAATGCTCGACAACTAAAGAAATGCTTCGTGACACAACGCAACAGCCTACTAGGGTTGTACAACTCAACAACAACCTCGGCTCAAAAGTGCAGTGAATAATAATGCTGCATACATATAATAATGGGGGCTTATCTCTAACCAGTGTCTCCTCAGTTAATAAAGTCTAGCTGGGGTATCAAGGCAGGGCAACAATGGGCGAGCATGCGGCTCGTAGCCTAACGTTGTCCGAAGGTGGTATAATGACGATTACGTTATATGACGGGGATGCTCTCTTGATAAATCTAGGTCTCTAGTACCTAGTTCTATCCTGGCGATCCCTCAGAAGTCAACACAAAGAGGCAGCACTATGTTGTGAGGGATAGGCTATGGCCCTCTCACACCACAGCGCTGTGCTCGCAAGGTAAACCCACCCGAAGACAACTTAGGCTCCCACAGTACCTGTCGATGTCGTGCAGGGCTTAGCTAACACTGCACACATCGGAGACAACGACACAGTAACCTTACCCCTAGTCTAGCTTTAAATAACCCAGCAGAATCACTCAACACCTTGCCAGGGAGACATATACCGGTCTACAACCTTCCCGAGAGAGGACACACACAGAAAAGTCCGTCTCTCCAAACCTCATTAAAGCCTAATACATGGAAATATCTGAGAGCTTCGCGTACAATACGACTGGCCGACGGTGAACGTCTATGCTGAAACCAGAAGGGATGTTGAGTTTAATAAAGATTAGAGAATGAGAAAGGAGAAGTCGAGAGAGAGAAATAGTATGCAAAGTGGCGAGTATGGGGGACAGAATTGCAAAGGATGTAGACGATACGCGTGTCAGGCAAGCTCTGAGCTTGGTAAAAAACATGAGGCCGCGACGGGAAGGGACTAGTTGACCACCCGGCCGCCAACGCCGTCAGCGCCCAAGCGAGCCGCGTCACAGCTCACCCCCCGCTGCCAGGTGTACTCCCTCACCCGCTCTCGCTCGCCTCCCACACAAGCAACATTTATATTATAGCGAATATAAAATATAAGGCGCGGTCACAGACCAAAACAAAGACCATTTCTAGACTGTCTGTGGCAACACGACACTAATAAAAGAAAGCAGATCATTCTAGGACAACTGTAGCCCATCCCCCCATCCTGGCGAGCGCTAGCGAGCTGCAATGCCCCACGCAACCATTCTGCCAGCGCCGGGAGGCGTCACACCCCCCCCAAGATATGGGACACTCAACCATGAGCCCATATCTGAACAGACAGAATGTCGCTAGAATCTGCCACTCCTAACCACTCTGCCACTCATGGAATGCAAGCTCAGTCTCCAAAAAAAAAATACAACAACATTTATATATAAAAAACAAATCTTATCACCCTTCCCAAACATAATACATTAATTCATAACATTGTGCTCCCAGAGCGAGCTTTAAGAAGCACAGCCTACTGAGGGAAAATCATCTGCACTCAGTACTCAGCTACAATATTATCTTAAAATGAATTATTAAAAAGAAAGAGTTTTTATTTAATTTTTCATATTTTATTTTAATGTTGTTTTTGGCAGCTACTATAGATGTAGCCTAACTTTCTTCTAATCAAAGCCAACAACTCCTGCCCTGCGACCCTACGCTGATGCTACACACGCGAGCCAACAAGCACCAGCGCAAAAATACACCGCGAGCAAAGACAGGAGGCTATACCAACATACTGTGGTAGCCTACCCCGGATCCTCCACAAAACGACAGACACTGACTGAACAGCGAGGGTTCTCCTGCAAACAAAGCCAAAACATTATCAGTGCCCCCAGCATGCCACACATCCAACTTGTTTTCCGGCAGCACAACAACACCTGACACTGATAAACTGTCCACTTCATCGCAAGACTGGCACTTCTCTTCGCTCTTTCCGGCAACGGGGCCTGCCAATAACCCTTCACTAGTTCTACCTTCGTGATGAGCGAGGCAGCCCCGAAGCGGTCTATGGTGTCGTCAACTCTGGGTAATGGATAGGCGTCTGTCAGGGATAATGCTTCCACACTCTTGCAATCAACACACACACGGACTCTGCCACCAAACTCAGGTTGCAAAGCCACTGGCAACAAACCACTCACGACATTCCTCATCCCTCAGACCCCCTCTCCACACGCCGTCAAGCTCCGCCTTCACAACAGGCTGTCGAGCAAGATTCACACGGCAGGGAACCAACTCGAGCCTTGCACTGTCTCCAGCCTCCATGTCGGATTTTACCCCGTACATCAGGCCTGGAGAAGCAACAAACATGCGGACGGACTGCCACAGCCTAGCAAACAACTCCTCCCGTCGCTCAGGAACAAGAGGCTGCAACCCATCTCGCAGAACAACATGCCCAGTGCCCTCCCACATCTCCTTCACCATGTGGAGAGGAGCCCTCACCTGATGCCCGAACTGAAACTGAAACCGAGACTGAAACCGAGACTCTCTCCAGGTACTTCTCTTGCCGCGAACAAAACATACGGCAGACCAAGGTCCCAATCCTTTCCGTTCTCTGCGCAATAACATCGAAGCATGCTTTTCAGCGTGGCGTGCCACCTCTCCAACACCCCTTGACTCTCCGGGTGATACGCAGAAGACACGACAGTGCTGATGCCATGCTGAATCATAGTTTGTTTGAACAGATTATATGTAACACTAGAACCTTGGTCCGATTGCACCTCTTGCGGGTAACCATACCGCGAGCAATACAAGAGCAGGTTCCGGACAACAGTTTTCGCCGTGCCATTTCTCATTGGATATGCATCAGGATAACGAGTGGCCACATCCATGATAGTTACTAGAAATTTATTACCGGCACTAGTAGGGGGTAGGGGTCCGACCATATCAATGATGACCTTACTGAAGGGCGGTCCACTGACAGGAATGGGGTGCAACGGGGCTCTCGGAATTGTTTGGTTAGGTTTTCCAACCCTCTGGCACGTATGACACCTTGCTATCCAGGTTACCACCTGCCCCTTCAACCCCGGCCACCAAAACAATTTTTCTAAAGCCGCCACCGTTTTTCTCACCCCTAGATGTCCTGCCAGTGGTATGTCATGCGCCAACCTCAGTAGGCTATCCCTGCACTCCCGTGGCACCACCAACTGGTCCACTACTCCGGACCCCTCTTGCCAACTACGTTTAGGGTCTTGAAAACGCCTATAGAGGATGCCTTCTAAATAAAAAAAATCTCCTGGCTGTGCATCGCCGTCCTCGTCGAGCTCTACAGCTCCATTAGCACACGTTTGGAGCTCAGGGTCCTCTAGTTGCAACCGACGTATATCTGAGGGTGCCAAGCGACCTAACTGCTCCCGGAGCAATGCATGACCTTCCCCGATACTGGGCTGCTCCCTCTGTCTCTCTCGATGTACATAACGTTGCTGTCGTGGAGACTCGTCATGCCCAGCCTCGTCACTCTCGATGACAGGCCCAGGGGCTACTCCAGAATTAAGTAATGGTGCTAATACTGAATCACCCAGGAGAGCCGCCGAGTCAAAACTCTTAAAACCAACTCCAGCTTTAGCCTCCTCCTGTTGATCGTTCCTCCGCTGGTCTGAAGACGGAGGACTAGGCTGTGACACTTTAGCTGCCCGAGCTCGGGTGACAATACACGCCATGGGTTGTGTCTGGCACCGCTCGACCCACTCTTGCTCTTCCCTACTCACGTCGGCCGGCCTCTCGGCAACGACTAAGGGTAGAACCTCAGAAGCGGGCATTGCAAAGTCGTTGCCGAGAAGAAGGTCGACGCCCTCCACTGGCAGTTTCTCCACAATCCCGACATCCAATTCACGTGCCACACCATCCACCTCCAACTCCAACCGCACCAGCGGGTATGACCGAGTTGCATTAATACCCTGCACCACCACCACCCGAGCCGCGTTTATAGGGTAGCCAGTCAAGTTTTTCATCAGAGTCTGGGAAGCACCTGTATCACGCAAGACCTCTACTCCATGCTTGCGCCCCGCCCACATCACGCAACCCCGCCCTCTATGGTCGCAAAAAACATCCTGAGCAGGGTTCGAGCCTCCCAGGTGCTTCTGCATTGGCTGTGCCTCAGCCTCTGACGAACTGCCCCGGGCAAACTCAGATGACTTCGGAGACACACCAATGTTGCAGGCCAAAGACACAGCTGCTGTAGGTAGTTTGCTAGGACAGACTCTTGCAAAGTGCCCCTTTTCATGACAATGATAACACTCCAACTCCCCTTAGGGCTTCCCTTGCTACTGGGAAGGGCCCGGCCCCTTCTTAAATGGGACGGTGCTAGTCTTGTGGTCAGTCTTGGTATCATGGCTCTTGTACTTGTTTGCATAAGGTATATCACTAACTCGGGGGGGTGGGGCGTCACACCCCTTGTTACCTGCCTCACTATGCTGGGCAAACCCGCACCCACGAATTAGTGATAGCCGGAGGTCAGCCATCTCAGCTGCCTCCTGTAGAGTTTTTGGTTGCTTTTCTTTAAGGTTTAACGTCAGGTCGCCGCCCGTGCATTTGAAAAACTGCTCTAAAAGCACCAACTGTTTAATGTCGTCAAACGTAGTAGCTTTCTCCGACCTCAGCCAATTCCCAAAAGCATCGGACAGCTCCCGGGCATGCTCCAAAAAGGTGCTCTCCCGACCCTTGGTAACACCCCGGAACTTCAACCTGTACGTCTCTGGTTGTAGTTCGTATGCTCTCAGGACAGCCTCCTTGAGTTCCTCATAGATAATACAAGACTCTATAGGCAACGCATCGTAAGCTTTAAGACCCTTGCCTATTAATCTAGAGGATACAAGTACTGCCCATTTATTCTCTGGCCACTGGTGTTCCTGGCACTTCTTCTCAAAGCGTGCAAAAAATTCTGTAACACCACTCTCATCAAACACCGGAACCAGTTTCAATAAGTGCGAGAGAGACTGCTCATGAACACGGTTACCAGCCCCAAGTCGCTGTCCCGTTGTCTCTACTCTCGACTTCTCTACGTCCATGTCGGCACAGTACCTAGTCGACTCTAAATCAGCTTGGATTTTTGCTAGCTCTATGTGCTGCTGACTGATAGTTTTTCTCTCTTCTATCTTGGCTAATTCTAATTGCTGCTCACCCGCCCTGATAGCCTTTCTCTCTTCGATCTTAGCTAATTCGAGCTGAAGCAATAATTCTGGAGATAACCCTTGAGGAGGTGAAGGTGCTACAATGTTTGAAATTACCGGTGGTCCCCCCAGGGGTAACCCACCCTGCCAGTCACCACCCACCTGTGGAAGCGTACCCGGGGTCGGCAAAACTACTGGGATGGCTGGGAGTCGAGTGTAGGGGAAGCATGGCCGAAGGGCTCTGAGCACTCAACCAATCTCGCTCACCAGTCACCCTGCCCAGTACACACGTTATCAAGTTATCCTTGCTCATGCTGCTAGTAACCGCATGACCGATAGCTGTGGCCAGGCATTGAAGACCGTACCGATCCATACCCTCCAACCGCTCGGCAGTAACAGGCCATTGCAAAAATATCCTAGCATCCTCCTCACAGTTCACCCGATTAACCCTTTCATCATGCTGCTGTTCCTCAGTTTCGACATTACGTACTGTGTCTCCATTCTCCTCTGACCCGGTATAAGACATGATGCTCACAAAAATTTCTCACCACAATATTCAGAAAAGAAGTACCCCAAACTCTCATGCAGCACTATTCACTTGCCAAAAATGTCTGAAGACTCTCAAGTGCTATACTAATTTGCCAAAAAAAATTAACGTGCCCACTATATTCCTCAATAAAACAAATGACCACAACAATCCTGCAATTATCTATTAGTTCACAAGATCCTGAGCTAGGTCGCCATTTGTTACGATCCAGGTTCTCAAAGACAGGGCTCTTCAACATTGGACTAGATAATGGCAAAAATGCAACAACGGTAACACTAGATCCAACCCCTGCCTTAAACACTGGAAAACAAAACACCATTACCGCCCTGAGTCGTGCCTGGACAACGAGGTATCCTATGACTCGGTAACTGGTGCACACACACTAGGCTGACGCTCGATGAAACAGCCTATTCTCAAACAGTAAAAGATTACTCGATTAGGTTACACAAAGAAAAGATAGTTAACGTGATTAATTAACATTACGGTAGATACTCAAATAACTGGCACTCCTGTATTAAAGAAAGTGCAATGCTAGTCCTGCAACATCAACTGGAAACTTCTGAAATAAGCCTGATGCTAGGAAGATGTTCGTAAAGAATCTTGAACAATTATAATGCAGAATACGGGTCACAATAAATGCTAGGACATATAGTAATAATAGGCAGGCGAATAATAAAGACTGCGCAAAGGTAGTAATGCTCGACAACTAAAGAAATGCTTCGTGACACAACGCAACAGCCTACTAGGGTTGTGCAACTCAACAACAACCTCGGCTCAAAAGTGAAGTGAATAATAATGCTGCATACATATAATAATGGGGGCTTATCTCTAACCAGTGTCTGCTCAGTTAATAAAGTCTAGCTGGGGTATCAAGGCAGGGCAACAATGGGCGAGCATGCGGCTCGTAGCCTAACGTTTTCCGAAAGTGGTATAATGACGATTACGTTATATGACGGGGATGCTCTCTTGATAAATCTAGGTCTCTAGTACCTAGTTCTATCCTGGCGATCCCTCAGAAGTCAACACAAAGAGGCAGCACTATGTTGTGAGGGATAGGCTATGGCCCTCTCACACCACAGCGCTGTGCTCGCAAGGTAAACCCATCCGAAGACAACTTAGGCTCCCACAGTACCTGTCGATGTCGTGCAGGGCTTAGATAACACTGCATACATCGGAGACAACGGCACAGTAACCTTACCCCTAGTCTAGCTTTAAATAACCCAGCAGAATCACTCAACACCTTGCCAGGGAGACATATACCGGTCTACAACCTTCCCGAGAGAGGACACACACACGGAAAAGTCCGTCTCTCCAAACCTCATTAAAGCCTAATACATGGAAATATATGAGAGCTTCGCGTACAATACGACTGGCCGACGGTGAATGTCTATGCTGAAACCAGAAGGGATGTTGAGTTTAATAAAGATTAGAGAATGAGAAAGGAGAAGTCGAGAGAGAGAAATAGTATGCAAAGTGGCGAGTATGGGGGACAGAATTGCAAAGGATGTAGACGATACGCGTGTCAGGCAAGCTCTGAGCTTGGTAAAAAACATGGCCGCGACGGGAAGGGACTAGTTGACCACCCGGCCGCCAACGCCGTCAGCGCCCAAGCGAGCCGCGTCACAGCTCACCCCCCGCTGCCAGGTGTACTCCCTCACCCGCTCTCGCTCGCCTCCCACACAAGCAACATTTATATTATAGCGAATATATAAAATATAAGGCGCGGTCACAGACCAAAACAAAGACCATTTCTAGACTGTCTGTGGCAACACGACACTAATAAAAGAAAGCAGATCATTCTAGGACAACTGTAGCCCATCCCCCCATCCTGGCGAGCGCTAGCGAGCTGCAATGCCCCACGCAACCATTCTGCTAGCGCCGGGAGGCGTCACAGTAGGAAGTGCCATCGTGACAGTTCGTCATGGCAAAAGTTACTTCCCCGTGTTCTGTACAAACTACATTTTCTTTATAAAAAAAAACAAAAACAAAACACAAAAAAAACGATTGTTGTAAGTATGTCGATGGACACACTCCTGTTGTTTGTTCTTGTATTCCGAGTTTTTTATGTACTGTGATAGTTACGCCCTGAAAGGCTTCACAAAGAAAAGGGGGGGGGGATAGGTGGATCCCAGTACAAGAGAGGAACTCCCCCTTACACAGGATTACAAGTGGGTTTAACCCATGTCTAGCTGGGGGTTTTGTGCTTAATTGGGCATATTCAGGCCCTCCTGCATGATAAATCAAGTATCTGCATGAAATTTTGTTTATTTAACAAAAAACTAGCCACTAAAAGCTTCAAAATGAGACCAGAACGAGCTACGTAGCACTCGTGGTTCTCATACAGTGATACCAGTAACATGGGAGTTTAGCATATAGCGGCATATTTTTCCCAGCTATGCTCACTACTGGTTACACTGCCGGCCTCTCGAGAACACAGGGAACATGAGTTAATGGGCGGCGGTAAGCCCTGGGAGTCGGCTGTCTGGCCCGCTGCGCTCCCGGCCATTTGCTCTCGATTTTAACCCTTTAAAAGCCTTAATAATGCTCCTAACTTGCTGTAAATTGGAACCGGGCTTAAGTCCGACCCCGATCTTTAAGGGTTAAGGGCAAGCCTAGACGCTGTTTACGCCGAGCTGTGCCCAAAATGAGATATGTATGAGCTTAGAAGCTCAGTTTGCTTGATTTAGAAAGAATTGAGAATTTAGATTGCTTAATTCACACTCAGGTTTTATGATTAATAAAAAGAAAGTTTTTATGTATCAATTTTCGAAACTAGTTGCACTAGATTACAATAGGTCCTACGTGACTCTGTAAAATATTTCCATTATTCTACCTGTCCAGTTTATGAATAATAAAGATTTGTTTGCCCTACGGTTTATATGATTTCCAAGTTTCCAGGCTAGTCGCACTAGACTCAGAAGGTCGATAGAGATCAGATCGCGACTCCAATATGTTCCTGGCTAGTTACACTAGTTTCAGTAGGTTTGTTAATTGTCAATATGACTACGCCCAGGAACCTAACTGAGCTCAGCATAGGTTCCGGGTCAGGGTGATGCAGGGTTTTTTGCTTTTAACTCTGTCTCACCCGGTACAACAAACACCTCATGTAGGAGGACTCTGTTGTTGGAGCAGGCTTCTTTGAAGCAACCCACTGATCACACTCTGTCAATATTTATTAACTGTGTTGTATGCACAACTACATATACGAATAGCTTTTCCTGTTATGAGGTTTCTTGCCTTAACCATGCAGTTATTAAGAGTTTAATAATACGAATGTCCCCCTCCAGTCTTGGTATTCAGGCAACATCGTCAATGATGGAGGGGCCACTATTAAATTATAAGTTTGATTCCCGAAAGGAAGTAGAGAAAACCTAATATTTAGTTGGGGCCCTGGAATCATTGACGACGAGGTCCCTCCCAGCCATCCCCTTCCCATTCGCCGATATTTTGAGTTATCTTGTTATATCATTGAAGGAAGAATTGTTGCACTTGGCGAGAGGCGGTAAGAAGCCACAACGCAAGAAAATCCGCCGAATGTGGGAAGCTTGTGAATAACAGTGTTAAGATGGAAAATTCTTTTTCCCTTTTTTGTTCTCTTATTTTTTACGAAGTTATTTCGTAGTGGGTACCCGATCTGTGACGACACCATAAGAGAAGTAGCGTTGCACTTATGAAGATGACTCCTATTCTTCCTCGCGGCGGTTGATTCAAACGACTGACTTGGATGTTGAATGGAGACTATTATACTAATAGGCAACATCGTCAATGATTCCGGGGCCCCTACTAAATATTAGATTTTCTCTACTTTCTTTCGGGAATCAAACCTATAATTGGCACATACCATCCTTAAAATTCATCACCATCACTGTCATCATGATCCTCCTCTGCTAAATTTTGATTATTGGGGTTTTCACAGGATTCCTCTTGACAGGTTCCACATGCACTGGTACAAGGTAACCCATACCCCCTACGTGCACCACCTCGAGTAGATTGTCTGGCACAAGGTTCTTGTCACACATAATTGGAATAAGTTTGTTCCCCTCACACTTCCCCCCCCCCCATTATTTAGATCTAGTTCAGCTTCCTTCCCCAACCACATCATTATTTGAAAATATACACACAATGAATGAGATTTCGTGGCAGGGGCAGTTGGCGGGAGTCTTTCTGGAGTCACGAAGGATGTTGCAGAAACAACTTTCTTTTTCAGTACAGAATGGCACAAAGATGAAAGAGAGGCTGAAACCTTTCCACCAAATACTAGAGACATGGCCCGATTCCCTGACATTTATATAGTGTCACAGGTTTTGCCAACTGTGTGATAAAATCAAGTGCACATTATGCTAAGTCTGCGTCAGCTTTCACAAATATCTCAAAGAAAGACTTTTTTCCAACCCCAAAGAACCGAGATGTGGTGTCACAGCTTGTAAATGCATGTATGAAAGGCAGCTCAGAGCACTATGTGACTATGTGATAATCTGCATCTCCATCAGTGTTGATGACTTTGCACCCGTGTTCTTTTAATTTCTCACTGATGAGATTGATCAGCCCTTGTTTGTTATGACTATTTGATATATACTCATATTTTTATCCACTGAATATTGTTTCTTATGTAACAGTGACTTTTGGGTGATGTTGCTGGTGTCTTCTGTCCTGTGTGTTGTCTTTTATTGATGGTGTGTCAAGGTAGCCATCAAATACCACTGTTGCCTTCCCGTAATTTCGGATCGGGAAGTAAACATAGGCATCTCCTATTACACCATATGTGCTGCCTTTTGTCCACTGAACCCGGTATATCAATGAACCACCATCCAGAACATAATAGTCCGTCTTGGGTACACTGCTGGTAACAGCTTCATCTGACAGGCTACAAGTGTGGTCATCAATTGCTTTGGCTAGCTGTGCTTTATCAGGCTTCCTGAATATACTGTTTGCCTCAAAAAGCGCTAGGGGAAATGGACTTAGCTCATGGTCTAGAACCTCCTCCATAGAAAAGTCACCTGCCCTAGATATAACAAGGAGCCTTGGAATAGTAAAGCAGGATACATTTTTCTCTCAGTAGCATCTTTGACACCAGATGCATCTCCTAGTGCCCTTGCCTTTTCTTTCCGTTTGCATGAGTAGGAAAAAACCAACTGTCCCTTCATTTTTTCAATGATCTGTTTTCCCACCTCTGCATAATTCTCAACATTAACATTATCTTCGGCGACAACTCCAGTAACAATGTTTCGTAATGTAGGATCTGTAGAGAATAGGTGGTGCATTTCAAGTTTTTCTCTGATCTTAGCAAGGTCAATTTGATCCCTCTTCTTCCTAGCTTCACTCACTTCTTTGTGTTGTACACTGGTTGTAAATGAACGTTTATTGAAATCCTGCATTACCATATTATATTGTACAAAATAATACGAAATTTTGTTGTTGTAAAGTTTGTGTAGTCTGAGATCCTTTCGAGCCAGATCCGGGAATGTTAGCGCTCATAAGTTAACGTCACTGTGACATCATTTTGACGTCGCACGACGTCATGTGCATCATTGTGGATTATGAATTAATTGTATGACACATCCTATTCAATTAAAACTTATTACCTTCAAGATAATCCGCCATTTTTGTGATGGCGTAATTTAATATATGACGTCATTTTGACGTCACTGTGACATCACAGAAGGTTTTTATTAAGCTTATTTGGTTATTTGGTGTCATGTTTCTATCTGTTGGTAATACATTTATAGGGTCTAAAGTGAACCAGACATTTTTTTGTAGTAATTTAAATTTTGAGGGGTCGCCATCTTGAAATTATGAAAATTAACCAGGTTCCCGGGGGCGGATTTTGGGAGACATTTCTTCTGGAACACCTTAGGCCCTCCTGATACACTTCCAGCAAAAAAAAACTGTTGTATAATTTATTTTGAGGTTTGGGTATTATTTTTCATATATTGACCTGACTATACCACATAATCAAGAGTGAGGGGTGTATGTTTGACATGTGTTTAATTCAATGGTGTGATATTCACACATTTGTGCTTTTAAGGCCTTTCCCTACCGTGAACCTATGGTAACAGTAAGTATGGTCGCCCTAGTTGGCGCAGCTTCCAGGGTGACTACAAGAACTATAAAGTAACAACATACGCAACTAATATCTGTGTTCATTATATTATTATTATCTGTGCATGCAGGTTTGTGTCCTTTAGCTTTTGAAGCGTGTGCGTGTTTGTGTACAATTATATTGATTGCCTCCTCACATCATTAGATAAACATTACTTGTAGATTGCACCATTTTATAATAATACAACTTTACCTTTTCCAAACCATAGGTAATACATTTAGCCAAAATAATCACCTTTTACCACACACAACAGTTCGTCTTCCCTTTGTGCTCCCAGGTTTAGCGTGCCATAACCCATTATTTGTGGGAATTATAGAATTTCTTCAAAGCTTTTCAGGGGTGAAATATGCTCACGAAAGCAACATATTTATATACGAATAAATCCTTTACGACTGTACAGTAATAGCAAAACATAAAATACAATTATATATATACTGTATATATAGAGTATATATATAGAGTATATATATATATATATATATATATATATATATATATATATATATATTTATATATATATATATATATATATATATATAAAATGTATATTCCTGTAGACTATAATAAAGTAAATTACGGATTCCAATAAAATACAATGCTATACAAAACATGTTGTCTACAAAAAAACCTATACAATAAGAATATGCGTTAATGTCACTACAGAATATGAAGGAGCTTCACTCAAGTGGTAAATAGTAGCCATCTTATGGGGGTAGTGGTTACTCTCTGGTCTAATTATTTATTCATTTATTTCTTAGTGTCCTCGCTAGACCTCCATCAAGCTTAAACAAAAAACACTCCCTAGGATAAATTTGTAAATGTTTCGGTAAAAAAAAATGCCCCGGCCGAAGGCTGATTCCTCTTTAACACACAAAGAGCGGGTGGTAGGGTATTTTACAGTGTGCCGCCCAGCGTTTTTTTTTTACCCTAAATAGGGTTGTTTCCGTGTTCATTTTCATGCATAAACAAGACCCAGAGCGTAAAACAAGTATCTATCCCTGAAAGGGCATAAACAGAGCTTTCAAATGACACCCGAACCATCCTTCTACGACCACTGGTTCTCTTGCAACGATCATGCAACACAAGTGCAAAAACCCTAAAATAAGGTAATTTCCGTACATAATTCCCTGTGTAGCGAGTAAGAGAGGGAGGAGGAGGGTGGAATACAGCTCAGTACACCCACAGTGGTAGTGGGGAGCGGTCATAAGGTTACTACGCTCGTCCCACCGCTCAGCTCTCTCTCGGAGCAAATTTACGTGCTGAAAATTGCACTCGACATATGTGGAGCGCCGCCACATAGTCCACATTTATTTAACTCGACATATGTGGTGCGCCGATGGTTAACCCTTAATTAGCGGCTCACCACATAAGTCGTATTTAATAAAGCTGGACTATGTGGCGGCGCTCGACATAGGTCGAGTGGCAATTTCAGCACGTAATGTTGCTGAGAGAGAGAGACAAGTGGTGGCAGGAGAGTAGCGAGCGTATGACTGCTCCAGACCACCGCGGCGAACATGCTGACACGAATCCCAGCTCCCTCCTCCCTCTCTCACTCGCTATATAAGGAATTGTATCGGGAAAGTGGCTAATTACATGCTTTTTGCACTCGCGTTACACGGTTATTGCAAGAAAACTAGCCATCATAAAAGGATCGTTATGGTGTCATTCGAAAGCTCTGTTTATGCCCTTTCAGGGATAGGTACTTGTTTTACGTTCTGGGTCTTATTTAGGCATGAAAATGATCACGTAAACAGCCCTATTTTGGCTAAAAACACCCCGCTGGGCGGTACATATAAATAAACCGCATAGGCCGCTCGTAAGGTGTTAAGGGTTTTAAACTACAGGCTCGCTTTCACTCGCAAGGAAAAAAAAATGACACCTAAATGGCACGAAAGGTCTTATCATTTACAACGAAATGGGACGACATGTGTTAAAATCGCCAAACCAATGGGCCGAACGTCTTAAAATGTCAAAACTTATGGGCTAAACACGAGGGAGAAAGGAGACCAGAAAACCCAACCATACCCCCTTAAAACATCAATACAATAACAGTTAAATGAGAGTAATGAGACATCAATCACTGTCGCTAATGGTGGTGTGACATTAATGAGTGTTTTTAATACATCGTGTTATTACAACTCCTGTTGTTTCTGCTGTATTACCCAATACTATAACATGGATTTATAACCCAATTTCATATCTTGTTCTTCAAATTAAATTATAAAATATCATAGTACTTGTTGTGTCTTATTAAAATGAAAACAAAAAAACGTGAGTAATACTATTATATGAATTGATTCCAGTGCATAAAGAGAAAAGCTGACACATAAATACATAAATAAATAAATGAAAGGTCCTGTGCATGTGTAAAAAACGACTTTGAGAACATTACATAGGCTACAATAATAATCCAATACAATATAGACTGAGAGCCCAAGACATTTGAATGTTATTTTTTTGAATGGCAATACTGCTATGAGTGTCATAATTTTCTTGAATGGCAATACTGCTATGAGTGTCATAATTTTCTTGAATGGCAATACTGCTATGAGTGTCATAATTTTCTTGAATGGCAATACTGCTATGAGTGTCATAATTTTCTTGAATGGCAATACTGCTATGAGTGTCATAATTTTCTTGAATGGCAATACTGCTGTGAGTGTCATAATTTGTATATATTGTATATTGCATACTGCATTCTATTCACTGGTAGCAATTATGTTGTCATGTTCATCCCCGCCGGTTGACATGTCAATAATCCTCGTGGCCTCCCAATGGTTACTGACCATTAAATATTTCGCCCTACAGTAGAAACATAATTATTATTTGTATGCATAATGGTATATTTAGTTTTCTTATTTACACTTCCATTGCTTTCACCATCGAATAAAACTTCGATGGTGGGTTTGGAGTCACTGTTGTGTTGTATGTGTTTTTAGTTTGTTATATTGTTGTTCAATTTTCTCATGATAGTGTTTGCTGCAGCAAGCCACACTCCACATTCAGGATTTGGCATTCCAGAACGTCACCCGCAGTGAAAGGATTAATATATATAGCATAGGCCACTTAGTTTGTCCACATGGGCAGTAAAACGTTGGGGCAACTTGTTTATGGGGAGAGTGCTTCAGTAATAATCAGTATTCGCAATTCCTCACCATTCAGGAGGAGGTACGCCGGATCACAGAGGTGAAAGGAGGCGATTCATT
This sequence comes from Paralithodes platypus, assembly GCA_032716605.1. Taxonomy (NCBI): domain Eukaryota; kingdom Metazoa; phylum Arthropoda; class Malacostraca; order Decapoda; family Lithodidae; genus Paralithodes; species Paralithodes platypus. The sequence continues at coordinate 5,390,893 of CM064535.1, forward strand.
CGTGTTCCCCCGTTTGGGAATGGCAAAAGGCTATATACGCCTAGATAGGTCTACTTTAGATAGATTAAGTAATTTAATAGAAACTAGCCTAGGCCTATTAATGTTAATGCTCAGAATAAAGGCCTAGCTTCAGATCAAAATTTAATAAAATTGTATTGTAGGCTAAATTTAGTCTAGGCCTAGGCCTATATGATACTTTCAAAATTAACACTTTCTACTTGACACTAATACAATGAGTGTGATTATAGGCCTACGCCTATACATACAAGTTAGAACATGCAATATTTAGCCTAGGCCTACATGCGTTGAGGAATTTTGATGGAATTAGTGACTGATTATAGCCTAGACCTAGCCCTAGGCTATATATTATATATAGAAGTTAGAACATGCAATGTTTAGCCTACATGCTTTGAGGCATTTTGATGGAATTAGTGATTATAGCCTAGACCTAGGCTATATATATAGAAGTTAGAACATGCAAAATTTAGCCGGTAATTGTTTAGTGTATATCCTCCTCCTAAAGAAATGGATTTTTGAGCACAGACTAAACCAAATGTTCACTACTGTATTTACATAGCTGGTCATTAACCTAACCTAACCTAACCTAACCTAACCAAGGCGGGTGCCCAACCCCGAAAGGGGTTGAAATAGGGGAGCTATCCCCCCCGCCAAAGGCGGCTTTCTAGGGCCTTTCCTAGCTGATGCTGAGAGGATTGGGTTCTAGTCATGTGGTGATGGGTTGGTCTATCAGAGTGAGAGCTGAGCAATCTCTGCCATACCCATAGCTTACTCTGACTGTTCCTTTAACTTATATATTTTCTAGATCTCAAGTGACGGCGTCTCTTCCGTGGATTGACCTCCCAATCTACCAAGATTGGAAGCCAAAGTGTCACATTTTTCCCTTGCCCCTCAACTTTCTCTTCATAATTGCTAAGGGGCACAGGGCCCTGGGTAGGGCTTTGGTTTCCTGGGCGTTTCCGCACCCTCCTCGGCTCCCCGCCATGGGGTGGCTTCGGTCACCCGGGCTTTATTGTGGTCGGCGGGGAGGGTTCTGTGGGGGCACTCGGTTGTGGCCTTGGAATTGCTCGGGGCCTTGGGGCTGTTCGGCCAGGCAGCTTGGGGAGCAGCAACAACAACAACAACCTAACCTAACCTAACCTAACCTAACCTAACCTAAGGTAACCTGGGCATCCTGGGGTCTGCTGCCCCCAGACCCCCGCTGGTCTTGGGTTGAAAAGTGGTAAAAAACACATAGGCTATCTCTTACCTCATTATTCAAAGTTTTGTATTTTGTTTAATATACACTTCCCAGGTCATTTGTACAGTTCTATTGCGTCTATATATCATATAATACACCATAGAATACGTTTTTAATAACTACAAAAAGAGGACTTCGATTAAACAATTACGAGAAGTTAGAACATGCAATATATTTTAGCCTACATGCTTTGAGGCATTTTGATGGAATTAGTGATTGACTGATTATAGCCTAGACCAAGGCCTAGGCTAGCCTATATATATAGAAGTTAGAACATGCAATATTATTTAGCCTACATGCTTTGAGGCATTTTGATGGGATTAGTGATTATAGACCTAGGCCAAGGCTATATAGCTATATAGAAGTTAGACTTAGCCTAGGCCTACATGCTTTGAGGAATTTTGATGGGATTAGGGTAGCCTAATAACATTAGTTTCGGTTAAAACATTAACAGGCTATCAATCAAATTAACGATAACCTAACTTTATAGGCCTAATCTTAAATTAGGCTAGATTATAAAGTTATGCTAGGTAACTTTATGCCTAACCACTTCGACTTTACTCACGTGCTGGTAATGGCTCTTAAGGGTGTACGCGCTGTACGTATTAAAAGCCAATTTAGCCTTGCAGTTTTTGCAAGGGTAGATTATTCTGCCCTTCAGCCCGTTCTCCAGAGACATCTTCTTGGTAATTACAGGCCCATAGAAGGTTTCTAGGTGGGGCCAGGGGTGGATTAGGTCCTCAATTTCTGCATGCTCTGCAGCAACACTGTTGGATGATGGTGGTGAACTGCTCCCCATGCTGTTGGCAGCTGCGGTAGGGATGATGGTAGACTCCATGTTCACTTCAATAGGCCGAAAATATAAACAAAGTTGAAGTGCTAGCAGGTTGGAACTCTTGGACTGGTGTGTGTTGTAGGTGTTAGCTCGACGCTTGCTACTAAGTAAGCGAACAAACGTGAAGAGCCGATGTATAGGCCTAGTTTCCAGAACACAGGTAGTTGGCTTGGTCACGTGACTTTTTTTGGCTGGAGCTGGAAGCGGCCCAGGGCTGGCTGGCGGCTGGAATTTTTATTTTGCCGACTCGAGGTTTGCAACATGGAGGTACTTTCCAGAGCTTCAAACCCGCAAATAGGCAGCCATTTTGGCGCCAACGCTAATTCGCCAACAAAATGACATTTCCGCCATGGCGGAATTGGCTATTTGCGGAAGTGTTGGCTGAAGTGCCCAGCTCTGGGATTTGCCATTGGTAAACTGCGCTATAATTTGACTGGACCTGTAATGCTATAATATTATGCAACACAGCATTATGCTATGTCCATAATACTATTAGCTCTAAAGCTATATTTGACAAATTGACAACTTTGTTATTACTGTTAGATAAATATCCCATTCCAAGTACCAACGGTGATTACAAAAACGAATTTTGTGTTGTTGATTTATTTTAATGAACTGTTTATGTTATTTACTGGACAGCAGATGTTGAGGAGACGGGTAAACTACACAAATTACCAACAGATCACAACTTTTAATATTATTATTGGAGAATCTCCAATGTTTTGTTGATTCCTTTATTAGGTATCGTATTATTTATTTTTGTATTTTAGATTGAATTGTTTTTCTTCATAATCAAAGTCTGACTAAACTATAAAATACGTAGTTGGTAATTATGGGGACCAATACCAACAGTCTAGACGAGGACCTACATAATTGCACTGTCTGTCAAGATATACGAATGAACATGTTGGATACCATAAGCTGATTTACACTAGACACCTACAGTCAGTCTATTTAGTTCAGACATCTGATTCCTAGAGATGACCTCCTGAGTGGCTGACAAAAATCGGTTGGAAATGAATGGATCTTAGTGGTTTATTATTGTGTTTGTTAATTTGATTATGCAAATATAGATGTTGACTGCACTTTTACTTTCAATCATGTATGATTCCTTACACGATTGTAAAATATATTTGGGCATCTTTAACATTATGATTACTTTACAACGGATATATCGGATATATCGGCTTCTGTCATATGCTCAATGGATCTGTCTATTAATTTTTGTTTTTCTATGTAATTGAGGGAGGCAAAAGGCAGAACTGCCTAGAGCGAGTGCCTCCCCCATAGTTGAAAGAGTGACAGGGCCAAAATCAAGGGATGTTCGAGCCAAAATGCCTGGACACACGGAGTTTGAAGCAATTTAAGTCATAGGAAGAGGGAAAGACTAATTCTGGGAGAGAGTTCCAGAGCTCAGCTGTTGAGTAAAAGAAAGTTTGAGAGTAACATTTCACTCTTGGGTTGATGAGTTGCACAGAGTAGGGGTGGGTTTGAGTTGCAAGACGGGTACCACGTGCCCTATGTAAAGGAGGTGGTATACACTGGGAAAGCTCTGAGGAACACTGATTATTATAGTAGAATAGCAAGAGAGATGCAACATTGCGGCGGACAGAGAGAGATTGCAGAGAGTTAGTGAGTGGACGGGAGTTAATGATACGAAAGGCCTTCCTTTCAACTTTGTCTAGGAGAGCGGTGTGAGAGGATCCTCCCCACACATGTGAACAATACTCAATACAAGGATGCACTATGACCCTGTACAGAGCAAGAAGCTGTGCAGGGGAAAAGAACCCCCCTAAGGCGGTGGAGCACACCCAGATTCTGTGAGGCTGCCTTAGCAAGACTGGTAATATGGTCCTTCCAACTGAGAGCAGAAGAAAAAGAGACACCAAGAATATTGAGAGAAGATGAAGGATTGATTTTTGTATTGTTGAAGAATATGGGATAGTCGCTGGGAGATCCTGACAGTAGATAGATGGAGAAATTGTGTTTTGGAAGCATTAACACCTTAAGAGCGGCCTAGGTGGTATATAATATGTAGCCACCAGCGGGGTGTTTTTACCCAAAATAGGGCTGTTTACGTGATCATTTTCATGCCTAAATAAGATCCAGAGCGTAAAACAAGTATCTATCCCTGAAAGGGCATAAACAGAGCTTTCCAATGACACCACAACGATCCTTGTATGATGGCTAGTTTTCTTGCAACAACCGCGCAACACGAGTGCAAAAAGCATGTAATTCGGTACTTTCCCCATACAATTCAGTATGTAGCAAGTGAGAGAGGGAGGGAGGAGGTGGGATTCGTGTCAGTAGGTTCGCCGCAGTGGTCTGGAGCAGTCATACGCTCGCTACTCTCCTGCCACCACTTGTCTCTCTCTCTCAGCAACATTACATGCTGAAATTGCCACACGACCTATGTCGCGCACCGCCAGATAGTCCAGATTTATTATACTCGACTTATGTTGCGCGCCGATAGTTAGGGGTTAAAGGTAACAAGGTTTTCTCTGCCCCAATTGGAGATAGTTTTTAGATCATAATTTAAGAGTTCTATGGCTTCATTACGTTTGTCATTGAGGGATTGCTGGCTTGGGCGTTCTGAAAAACGAATGGATTAGTGTAAGGTTGAGTCGTCTGCGTATGAATGGATGGGAATTGAGGTACAGTTGAGGAGATCATTTCTAAAAATTAGAAAGAGAATAGGAGATAGGACAGAGCCCTGAGGAACACCGGAGTTTATAAGGTGAGGAATTGAACAATGGCCATCCACAACCGCGGCTATGGAACGGCCGGAAAGGAAATTAGGAGACAAAGGCACAGAAGGAGGGATAGAAACCGAAGGAGGGTAGTTTAGAAATTAAAGATTTGTGCCAGACTCTATCGAAGGCTTTTGATATGTCTAGTGCAATAGAAAAAGTCTCACAGAATTCCCGAAAGGAGGATGACCAAGAGTTAGTAAGATATGAAAGAAGATCACCAGTAGAGCGACCCTTAACCCTTAACTGTCGGCGCGCAACTTATGTCGTGTGAAATAAATTTGGACTAAGTGGCGGTTCACAACGTATGTCGTGCGCCATTTTCAGCATGTAATGTTGCTGAGAGAGAGAGCTGAACGGTGTGAGGAGCCTAGCAACCCTATGACCGCTCACGACCACCACGGTGGACCAACTGAGGTGCCTCCCATCCTTCCCTCCCCTCTCTCACTCGCTACACAGGGAGATATGTAGGGAAATTACCTAATTACAGGGTTTTTGCACTCGTGTTGCACGATCATTGCAAGAGAACCAGCGGTCATACAAGGATGGTTCGGGTGTCATTGGAAAGCTCTGTTTACGTCCTTTCAGGGATATATACTTGTTTTACGCTCTGGGTCTTATTTAGGCATGAAAATGATCACGTAAACAACCCTATTTAGGGTAAAAACACCCCGCTGGGTGCTACGGTCCGCTAGACCGCCTAGCCCGCTAATAAGGTGTTAAGGAAGCCATACTGGCGATCTGAGAGCAGATTATGAGAAGAGAAATGCTTAAGAAATTTGGAAGCAAGAATAGTTTCAAAAACTTTAGAAAGACAAGAGATGAGAGCAATTGGACGATAGTTGGAAGGTTGAGAGCGGTCATCCTTCTTTGGGACAGGTTGAATGTTTGCAAATTTCCAGCATGAAGGAAAGACGTTAGAGGATAGACACAGACGAAAGAGTTTGCCTAGGCAGGGAGTTAGCATGGAAGCATAGTTTTTGAGAACAACAGGAGGAACACCGTCCGGACCGTACACCTTATTAGTATTAAGCCCAGAGAGGGTAGAAAGTACATCTTTAGAAGAGATTAGGATATTAGGCATAAGTTAGAGAGAGGAGGGTGGAGAGGGAGGAATAGCACCTTAGGTTACATGTTGTCTATAAGTGCAATACAAATTGAATGTATTGCCCATATGCATAGATTTCTACTTCGCTGTTGCACTAGCAGATCCATGAATAATCTGTACTCAACACGTAACTTTCGACGACACGTATAGTTTAACTTACCAATGTACAGTTAAATCGTAGAATTCGCAATAACTCATATATTGTAATTATGCCATTGTATTTTTAAAATTGAGGTAGGAAACAGTATCGCTTATAAATTTCTGGATTCGCCCATACTGCATTGTGTATATTGCATATGTATTTTATATATTCAGTGTTAAGCTACTAATAAGCCTAAAAACGAATTTGAGACTGCCAATTTAACGAGTTAACTGTACATAATACCCTCCATGCCTAGTCTCAGGCGAAATAAAACGTATGATAATATACAGTGTATTAATAAATTCCTTCAGGGACGTAACTGACATGAAATAGACATATGCTCAAGTTCTTAATTGCTTGAACTCTGCAGGCAACTGGTGGCAGACTTCCATTGAAACTCGTATCTGAGACCGCAGCAACGTCAGAGAAAGTTACCACTTCTATTAAACTTGGTGAGGCTTCACACCTGGAGTCAACATTAGACGTGAGATGCAAATACAATATGTCTCGTTCTTCCTCCATTTTCGTTCGTCATTTAACACCTTCCGTACCAGCGACATATTTTTGTATTTGATTTCAGCTACATATAGATGTTATGAAGCTTAGTAAGACTATATGGTAGCTACAAGGTTTATTTGAGATGTGGGTAGCCTTTTAATTGGTAGACGTCCTGCCTAAGCTGAATACAATCGCCTAATAGTTGCCAAAATATAATGAAAAAGATGTCACCAGTACTGCATGGGCTAACAGCTGTATAAATAGCATGTCGCATATGGCCAATGGTTATCAATGTTTGAGCCTCCGGTGTGCATATTAATGGTACTATGACAATAATGATAACATACTTTGACTGTCTTATCATGTTTTATAAATTACCAAAGTTTGTTATTATGAGGAAACAATCAACGTTTAATTGATTGCTTGAATTCTGGCAGCCGATGATAGATATTGGCATAAATACGTTCTATGTAAGTAACTGCACCACGTTCAACATATCCTAATGATGACTTTAATATATTTTCAAGCAACAATGAATTTCAGGGACATCTTTGTATATCCGTGTCGAGTTAATCATATACTCTTTTTCTTATTATCTTGAATTCTAATTCATCTTTCAAGATAATGCATTTAAAATACACAACATATCATTGCCGAATTGTATATGTAAAATAGCTGGTCGGATAAAATTACATTGCAGCTTACCCAGTGCAAAGTATTTAAGTCTGATCTATTGACTTACTAAACTATTACTAGCTATAGAATCGTGAGGTTCAGAGTCGTAAAAGATTCCAGGACGAGCTCCATAGAAACTGAACTGAACTGAACTGAGCTTAATGAACAAAAAAGCACAAACTAAATTAATAAAATAAGTACACACGTTCAAGAAACTTTTCAGGTTGAGCAAAAATGTACTGGGATAAAAATCCACATGAGAGAGAGAGAGAGAGAGAGAGAGAGAGAGAGAGAGAGAGAGAGAGAGAGAGAGAAAGAGAGAGTGAGACAGACAGACAGAGAGAGAGAGGGTGAGACAGACAGACAGAGAGAGAGAGAGGGTGAGACAGACAGACATAGAGAGACAGACAGACAGACAGACAGAGAGAGAGATAGAGAGAGAGAGAGTGAGACAGACAGACAGACAGACAGAGAGAGACAGACAGACAGACAGACAGACAGACAGACAGACAGACAGACAGACAGACAGACAGACAGAGAGAGAGAATCACCAGAAAATACATGTTTCGGTCTGGGAATAATTATAGCATTTTTCACAGGTTTAAAGCGAACAGAAAAACAAAAACTCACACATTGTTTTCATGTTAATAACAACAGTATTACAGGCCATTTCTGTCAAACCAGTGGGGCGGTGTGAATGTTTGTGGCACTGGCATGTAAGAATATTCACATCATTATATAATGTTGATTATATATTTGGGAAAATTACATGTTTTCATTAATTTAATTTGGGTTGTCTTTGATATTAAGAACGATGTTAAAACAAACACTTAATTTCATATGTTTATACTTGATGCTATTCCTAATGTTTGTTTATGTTACACTGGTATATTTGTATATACTGTATACGAGTATATAATTATACAGTATACACAATTGGCTGACAACTTCTTGGTTTAAAACAGGTTGTTTTCAGTTTGCAAAAATATTTAGGAACACCCCGTTCTTAACATTAATCCATTACAAACCCCAATGTACTTGACTAAATTAATGAAAGCATATGATCCTCCCGGGATTCTAACTCGGGACACTACACCCAGAACATAAGCACCTAAGTCCTAAACCATTACACCACCAACACAGTTATAGGTTGAGTACACGATCACGATAAATATCCATTTTCGAATTCTGGATATCAATCTACTCATTAATCATAACAGTCATCAAGTTAACGACGGGATAAGTTAGAGTGTGTTATTAAATATTTACCACACACACACACACACACACACACACACACACACACACACACACACACCACATCACTATAAGTAGCGCCAACGAACTTGACAATTTTCTTGTCCTCTTAACTTCTCATAACTGAAAATGAATGAAAGCAACCGAGCTGATATTTCTATCATTAGGGTAGAGCCCACCAGGAAATAGGTGTGGATATTTACAGCCAGTTTTCTCTAGGCCTTTTTGAGTTATGAGAATTTAAGAGGTCAAGAAAATGTTCAAGTTCGTTGTCGCTACCTATACCCATATAGCAAGTTATCGATAAATAAACATCCCTTACTTTCCTCAAATAGTGAACATCTGGATCCAGCCCTGACGAAAGCACTAAGGTAGATTACATTAATTTGATATTAATATTACCCTGTCAATCACATGCAACTTAAGTTTATGGAATACTACACATGTATCAGAGATTGATGAATATTGTTTTTCATTTCCTTGAAACGGATATGGGTTTTATATATATATATATATGTATATACACTATAAATATATATATATATATATATATATATATATATATATATATATATATATATATATATTCTTGCAATGATTGGATTAATATAAACAGACTCGTGATATCTACACCTAAACTAACCTACCCAAGGATTCTCATCCAAGCCTAAGCGAAACTAAGTGCAGATTGAAATTGGCGCAAAACGGGCATTTCGTAAACATGTGACCACATTTCATTCATGATGCAGACTGATTATGTTATTAGAAATATATTCGTCCCATCAACTCGTCTCCTCTCACTAATTCCATACAATATTTCTCTTCACATCGCAATGTTGCATCCATCCCACTCTTTTTACCGCTATTACAATAATCAATGTTCTTCAGAACTCTCTCAGTGTGTACCTACTCCCTTACGGAGAGTGGAGGGCACCCGCCTTTCAACACTCTCCCACCCATATTCTGTCCAACTCTCTTATCCAAAAATTTACAAATTTACCCACTATTCTTCTCCTCAACAAGCAAGCTTTGGAGATCTCTCCATCAATCTGTTTTACCCTCATCCTATGACTTAAACTGTTTCAAGCTCCGTGTGTCAAGACATTTTGACTCGACGTACCTTGATTTTGGCTCTCTGTCACTATTTCAACTTTGGGGGAGCCACTTGATACAAGCAGCTTTGCCTGTTGTCTCCTTCATTACATATAATACAAAAACTGAGTCTTGTATCTGTGGACCTTGAGTTTGATTAATTAACTGTTGACTCATTAGCCTTATTAACCTTATTAGCCTTTTTTTTCATACGCAGAATGATGCAAACTAGGTAACCTTTAGTCTACAGATTGACTATTGCAAACTAGGTAACCTTTAGTCTACAGATTGACTATTGCAAACTAGGTAACCTTTAGTCTACATATTGACTATTGCAAACTAGGTAACCTTTAGTCTACAGATTGACTATTGCAAACTAGGTAACCTTTAGTCTACATATTGACTATTGCAAACTAGGTAACCTTTAGTTGACTATTGCAAAATAGGTAACCAGTCTACAGATTGACTATTGCAAACTAGGTAACCTTTAGTCTCTATTGCCACTGTAACCTATACAGATTGCTATTGCAAACTAGGTAACCGTCTACAACTATTGCTCAGGTAACCTTAGTCTACATATTGACTATTGCAAAAACTAGGTAACCTTTAGTCTACTATATGCATATTAGTATATGCAAACTAGCCCTTCCTAGTGAAATGCAAGAGTCGTAAGATAGGTATAAGAGACAAGGCGCAGATTGACCTTAAAAATAGGCTAACCTTAAGTCGAGTTAATGCAAACTATGTGGCGGCGCTCGACATAACTCGAGTGGCAATTTCAGCACGTAATGTCTGAGAGAGAGAGACAACTAGGTAGCAGGATTGACTAGCGAGGTATGACTGCTCCAGACCACACGGCGAACTATTGACACAAACTAGCTCTTCCTCCTCTCTCACTCGCTACATACTCAATTATGTACCGAAAGTTACCGAATTACCTGCTTTTTGCACTCGCGTTAGCAATTATGCAAGAAAACTATCCATCATACAAGGATCGTTATGGTGTCATTCGAAAGCTTTGTTTATGCCCTTTCAGGGATAGATAATGCTTTACGTTCTGGGTCTATTTAGATGAATATGATCACGTAAACAGCCCTATTTTGGCTAAAAAGAGTCGCAAAAAGTAATAAACAAAGGCGTAAGGTGTTAAGGGGCAGAAACCGAAGGATGGTAGTTTGTGCCAGGCTCTATCGACGGCTTTCGATATGTCTAGTGCAATGGAAATGGTCTCGAAAGTAGGATGACCAATATTTAGTAAGATAAAAACAAAAGTCACCAGTAGAGGGGCTCTTAAGGAAACCGTACTAGCGATCTGAAAGTAGATTAAGGGAAATCAAATGCTTAAGAAATTTAGAATTAAGAACAGACTTTGAAACTTTAGAGATGCAAGACATGAGAACGATGGGATGATGGTTGGAGGGTTGAGAGTGGTTGCCCTTCTTTGGGACAGGTTGAATGAGAACAAACTTCAAGCAAGAAAGCATGACGTTAGAGGAAAGGCAGAGACGAAAGAGCTTGCCTCGGCAGGGAGTCAGCATGGGAGAACTTTTTTTTAGTACATCAGGAGGAACACCATCCGGTCCATACGCCTTCTTAGTATCAAGCCCTGAGAGGGCAAAAAGTAGACGATATTATGATATTAGGCATAACAAAAGAGAACGGGGGGTGGAAAGGGAGGCATGACAATATATGTAAATATATTTTCAGTAAAGGTAGGATGGCAACTACTGTTTGTAGGTGGATATCGATTAAATGTCGATATGGGAGCAACAACCAACAGCAATAGCGATTCCCTCGTCACCCGTCCCCCGGTTACATCTAGACCTTCCGCCTTTATGGTCCACCACACGGAGGAGATAACGCACAACAACGATACCAGACAGCGAACAGGGACAGGAAGGAGGAAGTGGAGAGGTGAAGCGGATGAGGAGAAGCAGATAACACACAACAACGATACCAGAGAGCGAACAGGGACAGGAAGGCAGGAAGAGGAGAGGTGAGGTGGATGAGGAAAACAGGATAACACACAACAACGATACCAGACAACGAACAGGGACAGGAAGGAGGAAGAGGAGAGGTGAGGTGGATAAGGAGAAGCAGATAACACACAACAACGATACCAGACAGCGAACAGGGATAGGAAGGCAGGAAGAGGAGAGGTGAGGTGGATGAGGAGAAGCAGATAACACACAACAACGATACCAGACAGCGAACAGGGACAGGAAGGCAGGAAGAGGAGAGGTGAGGTGGATGAGGAGAACCAGATAACACACAACAACGATACGAGACAGCGAACAGGGACAGGAAGGCAGGAAGAGGAGAGGTGAGGTGGATGAGGAGAAGCAGATAACACACAACAACGATACCAGACAGCGAACAGGGACAAGAAGGCAGGAAGAGGAGAGGTGAGGTGGATGAGGAGAACCAGATAACACACAACAACGATACCAGACAGCGAACAGGGACAGGAAGGCAGGAAGAGGAGAGGTGAGGTGGATGTGGAGAACCAGATAACACACAACAACGATACCAGACAGCGAACAGGGACAGGAAGGCAGGAAGAGGAGAGGTGAGGTGGATGAGGAGAACCAGATAACACACAACAACGATACCAGACAGCGAACAGGGACAAGAAGGCAGGAAGAGGAGAGGTGAGGTGGATGAGGAGAAGCAGATAACACACAACAACGATACCAGACAACGAACAGGGACAGGAAGGCAGGAAGAGTACAAAGTACAAAGGAGTACAAAGGAAATCAAGCAACAACAGGTCTAGTGACCCTTCTAGGTTGCTTGTCTTCCAAAACACTGAGGATCAAGTGTCCAAACAGTGGTTTAGAGTGAGTAAGGGAACATTGGAAAGGGAATTACTGCCCTGGAACTAATGTCCGTGGCAGGATTAGGAAGTTAGTAGGGGACAGATGGGTTAGTAACTGAGGGGGGGATAAAATAAAGTTATTAATTTACAAACGCAGTCAGTCGCGGGTTTGATGCGAGATATTTGTCTATGCGGAGTTTAAATGAATCAACGGTGATGCAGTCTATAACGTTTCAGGGAAGCCCATTCCACAAGTTGACAACTCGATTGAAGAAGAAATTCTTAGATTCGTGTGAGTTAAAAGATTTACCAATAATTTTGCAACCGTTTCCCCGCGTGTAATTAGATTGGTCGATAGTGAAGTACTTACTACAGTTCATATTGTCGATGCCTTTGATGATTTTGAACACTTGAATTAAGTCACCTCTTAATCTGCGCTGGGTTAAAGGAAATAGATTTAATTCTCTAAGACGCTCTTCGTATGGTTTGTTCTTTAGGCTAGGTATCATTTTGGTAACTCTACGTTGAACTCGTTCTAGCTTGTTTATATCTTTTTGGTAATAAGGGCACCAGGATTGAACGCAGTATTCCAGAAGAGGGCGGACTAAGGAATTGTAAAGGGTTAGGATAACTTCTTTGGATTTATGCTCAAATGACCTGCCTATAAAGCCAATTGTTTTGTTTGCCTTCTTAACGACTTCTGAACATTGTTGACTCGGTTTTAGGTTACTCGATATTGTTACTCCCAGATCGGTTTCTCTGTTTACATTCTTAAGCTGAGTGCCATTCATTGAATAGTTTGCTTTCTCATTTAGGTATCCGATATGTAGTACTTTACATTTATCCGCATTGAAACTCATTTGCCAAATTAGGGCCCAACATGACAATTTATCTAGATTGTGTTGCATATCGTCAACTTGTTCTTTTGAGAGTACGCTATTTGCAATTTTTGTATCGTCAGCAAATTTTGAGATTGTACAGGTGAGACCCTCATCTATGTCGTTGATGTAAACTAGAAAGATAATTGGTCCTAGTACCGATCCCTGGTGTACCCCGCTACTTACATTGGTCCATTTAGATGCCTTACCGTTTATGACTACTCTTTGCTTTCTGTCGCTGAGCCAATTTTCTATCCATTTCAACACACCGTCTTGTATTCCATGCGCTTTTAGTTTTAGCAGTAAACATTTGTGGGGAACTTTGTCAAAGGCCTTTTGAAAATCAGGGTATATAATATCTACAGCTTTACTCTCATCGTAGAGGTTGAGAATATCGTGGAAGAAGTCTAAGAGGAGTCTAAACAGGAAAGTTTTTTACGAAAGCCGTGTTGAGTATCTTTAAGTATGCTATTTTCCTCTAAGTGATTTACGAGTCTGTCTCGTATGACCGTTTCTAGCATTTTACATACAACTGAGGTTAAGCTAATTGGACGATAGTTACTGGGTAGGGATTTGCTGCCTTTTTTGAATATCGGTGTTACGTTGGCTAGCTTCCACTGATCAGGCATAGTTCCAGACTGCCAGGATTTATTGAATAGTAATGTCAGTGGTTTGGAGAGCTCATCCTTAGCTTCCTTTAGAACTCTAGGCGAGATTGTATCAGGTCCAGGCATTTTATTTACCTTGAGTTTATCTAAACAATTCAATACTTCTCTCTCTGTAACGGTGATATTGCTTAGAACATCTGAATTATCAATCTGAATCGGCGATGGTGTAGGGATATCACTGAGGTCTTCTGTTGTAAAAACTGATACAAAGGAGGTATTAAGGGCATTACTCATTTGTACTTCGTCTTTGGTGTATTCTCCATTTTCATTGACTAACGGTCCAACAGTTGAAGTAACTACTTTTTTCTTTCTGATATAACTATAGAATTCTTTCGGGTTTGTTTTACTTTGATTCGCAATATGTAACTCTAAGGTCTTTTTACTTTGCTTAATTAACGTTTTGGCTTTGCGTCGTAGCTCTACAAATTTCACCCGTTCTTCGTCATTTTGTGAGGATTTTAATCTATCATTAGCAAATTTGTTAGCAAGCAGGCAGTTTGAAATATCTTTATTCCACCATTTGGGCTTGTTATTATGGCCTGGACGCCGTATTTTCGATGGTATGCAGTCTTGCACTGCTTTTAGGTAAATGGTTTCGAGTAACTTCCAAGAGGAGAGGTGAGGTGGATGAGGAGAAGCAGATAACACACAACAACGGTACCAGACAGCGAAGAGGACAGGAAGGCAGGAAGAGGAGAGATGAGGTGGATGAGGAGAAGCAGATAACACACAACAACGATACCAGACGGGGAAGAAGGATAGGAAGGGAGGATGAGGAGAGATGGAACAGATGAGGAAAAGAAGATAACACACAACGGTACCAAACAGGGAAAAGGGACAGGAAGGCAGGAAGAGGAGAGATGAAAAAGATGGGAGATAAGAGAATAACAATGGAACGAAGGTGGAAAGAAAAACTCTTACATGAATTATAACATGTATTTTAAGGCAAGTAGACTTTGTATTCTGGAATAAAGTAGGCCAATCAGCTTCCTTTAGGGAAATATATAACGCTAAAAATAACGCTAGCAAAATCAATATTCATTGGATAAAGGGAACTGAGATTTAACCCTCCCACGTTCTTGACGCAATTTTGAGCCTATTAGGGATACTTTAAATCCTCTGTTACCATCAGGGGTGTTTAGAAACCTTTAGTTTAGTTACTTTAACCTCTGCAGTTGTCTTTGAGTTAGCTGTGGGCAGAAAACTAATTTTGGGTAGGTAATTATAAGAGTGAGAGAACTCTATTTATTATTGCTAATCTGGCAACCTCAGCGTCATATGGTCGTGAGAGGGTTAATACATAGGTGCACCTTACACCTGGTAACATGGATTTGTTTTTAGGGGAATAGATTTTTTTTTTTTTTTTTTTTTAAGAGACAATGAATGGAGGAAGGAAAAACACAGATAAAACAAAAAGGTCCATGTGCCTAAAGGCATCCTCCATTCATAAAATGTTTGTAACAACTGGATTTAAACATTTGTTGATTGTAAGTTTGTGGAAAGCAATTCGAGGGAAGTGAATTCCAAAGAGTAGTAGCTCTGGGGATAAATGAATTCTGATAAGCAGAAGTTCTGCATTGTGGAGGAGAAAGTGTAAATTCATGGGCGCTCTCAGCTGCCCTAGTTCTACGGGGAAAGATGTGGAGAGGCGGCACAATTGAAGCAAGTTCCTCGGAACAATTGCTGTGAAAATATCTGTAGAATAATGCAAGGGATGCAACGTTTCTTCGTATGGCTAATGTAGGAAGGTCCTGTGTGATTGCAGGGTTATTGATTAATCTAATAGCTTTATTTTGAATTTTGTCCAACTGCCTCAATGCAACCACTCCACTTCCACCCCACAGAGGTGAACAGTAATCCATCTGAGAGCGCACATGACTTTTATATATTACGGCCAACTGCTCGTCAGTGAAGAATTCTCGAACTCTGTACAGGAGTCCCAGTTTTTTAGAGGCATTCTTAGCAATGCTTCTAACATAATGTGTCCAGCTCAAGTTAGTAGTTAATGTTACACCGAGAATGTCAATACTAGGGGAAGTGGGAATATTTACATCATTAAAAAATATATGGGAGTCAGTGAGATTCTGTCGGTTAGAAAATTGAATGTACTTGGTTTTCTGTGCATTAAAGGAAACTAGATTCTCTTGTCCCCATTCATTAATTCTAGAAAGGTCCTGGTTCAGAGAAATTGCAGTGTTTATTTTTGAATTTATAAGATCGGGTTGGGTGAAAGAATTGGTAAATGTGAAGGAACTGTGGAGTGTTGAGTCATCTGCGTAGGAATGTATTGGATTATGAGTGGTAGATATGAGATCATTGATATGAATGAGGAACAGAGTTGGGGCCAAAACTGATCCCTGGGGAACACCAGCATTTATTGAGTGAAATTGAGAATAAAGGCCATCTACCATTACACGTATTTTTCTGTTATGAAGATAAGAAGAAATTAGTGGAACTAATGATGCAAGGCCGTAGTGTGACATCTTCGACAATAAGGATTGATGCCAGACTCTATCAAATGCCTTTGATATATCCAGTGCTATTGTATGTGTTTCACCATGTTGGTCTGTAGCTTGGTTGATTTGATGCGTAAGAAGGCAAAGAATGTCTGCAGTTGATCGACATCGTCTAAAACCATATTGCCTATCACTGATTAATTTATTATTCTCCAGATGCTTAATTATGTGATTATTTAATATAATTTCAAAAACTTTGCCAAGAGTGGAAGTTATAGCTATTGGTCTGTAGTTTGATGGATCTGAAGAGGCACCTTTTTTAGGAACTGGATGGATGTTTGCTTCTTTCCAGGGTACTGGGAAGCATGAGGTATGAGTACACAGACGGAAAAATTTTGCCAATACAGGAGCGAGCACCAAGGAGCAATTCTTAAGTACTATTGGAGGAATTTCATCTGGACCAGGAGCCTTATCTACTGAGAGATTCTGCAAAATAGTTTTGACATGTCTGGTGTGGATCTTAAGTGAGGGAATTTCAGGTGAATTAAAATTAAGTACAGGGACATCTTGATTTATGTCATCTAAGGTTGAGTTGGTGGAGAAAATATCTGCAAGAAGGTTAGCTTTACCTCGTGGGTCACTTACAAGATTGCCAGTCGGAGATTTTAATGGTGGAATGGATGAAGCAGTAGTGAAGTTGGATTTGAATGAGTTAAGAGTAGACCAAAATATTTTGTTATCATTTGGATTATTTAGAAGTTTATTTGCCTGCTTATGGAGAAAGTTTGATTTAGTTAGGTTTAATACAGTTTTGGCATGATTTCTGATGTTTCTAAAGTAATTAAAGGCTTCATGTGTTTTTGATCTTGTGTATGCATTGTAGGCTATTGCTTTTTGTTCAGTTACTCTAGCACAATTATGGTCAAACCATTTAGGTGAATTAGATCTTTTACTGTACTTTTGATGAGGAATAAAAGTTTCCATTCCAATTTTTACAAAATCTTGTATGTGGCTCAAGGTGGAGTGTGCATCATTAGAAAAGAAAGAGGTCCAGGGAATATCAATAAAGAAACCTTGAAGACCCTCCCAGTCTGCCCTATCGTAATGCCATTTAGTCACCAAAACAGGTTCAGAGTGGGAAGGTGTGGTAGGTGATAGACAGGTGGCCTGTATCAGACAGTGATCAGAAGATCCAAGTGGGGACCTCACTGTAACATCATAATTTTCTGAATTGGTTGTTAAAAATAAGTCCAGTAGGTGGGAATTATGATTAGGATTATCTGGTACACGGGTGGGTTGGTTGACTAGTTGAATGAGATTAAATGAGTCTGCAAATAGCTCACATTCAAGACCAGCATCATCAGTCCTGGCTGAATGAGTGAGCCATTCAACATTATGGACATTAAAATCACCCAACACAGTGATTTCAGAAGAAGCATTTAAGTTGAGGACACTGAGTTGTGTCAAAAGACAAAAGACAAAAGTAAGCACAAATGTTCAATCTACAGACCATGAATGATAACAGTGTACATGTTGACTAATTATGTATAGTTATTAAACATATATACACTAAGTACATACAGTAGTTGTGATTAACCTAAACTGTTATTTTAAAGTTTGCAAGACAGGCCAAGAAGATATACAGTATAATATATATATATATATATATATATATAGGCTATACTGATGACAAATATATTAGCTAGGGCTAGGAATCAACCTATACAGTCAGGAGAAGTGTCCACTATAATACCACATCGGAGGTCAAAAGGAGGAATTCGATACTTCTACCTTTGTTCCTCCCCAACCTTAACTCTGTGGGGGACTGGCTTTTCTGTTAGTTTTTGGCTTACATTTAGGTTTATGGCCCCCCACGAGATGTGACCCTTACTGTTTATGGCCCCCCACGAGATGTGACCCTTACTGTTTATGGCCCCCCACGAGATGTGACCCTTACTGTTTTACTATTATTTACACTCAGTAGACATTTCGACTAAATATAATCAAGTACTGTATTTTCATACCGGTATATTTCATACGTTTTCATTAATTTCTAGTAGCATAATAATAGCATTCCTTAGAGACCTCTTTGTTTCATAATATTCTATTTTCACAGGATGGATGGGCTGTCATTTACTGGTAAGCCCCGAGGGAAGCTTCAGCTCAGTGTGGTGATCTTCCGTCTGCTGGTTCACTTAAACACCAGTAAAATTGGCTTTGATATTCAAATACACAATTCAATATGCAGTGAGATGGTGTGGTGTTTGTCTGTATGTGTATATGCGAGTGTGTAGAGTGATTGAGCGTGTTTGTATATGTTTTCATAAAGACATAGCTTTATATTAATAATATAAACAACATAATATGATGTTTTCTATGAATGTTGGTAGACAAGCTATGATGTATACCGGAATGTGAGACGAAAGTTAACTTGACTGTTTTTTGCCTGAAGATGTGCAAAACTGTAACACATGCCATGTTCTAATGTGATATTAACAACTATATTTCGTAACCTCTGTCCAAAAAAACTTCTGACTCCCTTCAGACACCAGTGTAAGTATATTTGTTTCCGTATTAAATTGCCTCCGTCAATGTTATTTGATATTCTTTCGGACTGACTGTGTTCAATCACATGTTTTCGGTCTTTAGCCTTGTCCAAAGTTATGCAATATTATCCATTATACATGATAATTTATCAATAATAGTTTAACTCATTCAGTACCAGGGACGTCCTTTTCATCATATTCTGACAGCTATGAGGCGATGATAGACACGATCCTCACCCACTATAATACAACAAGGAGTGGTCGGTGTAGTGACCATCCCACAAAACAGGCTAGACTCTAAATCATCAAAGGCATTGCCCGATAAAGGGATTCATTTGTTGTTAGGTCTTTGAAGATCAAAGGGCTTGCGAGCAGACAAATGGGTAATAAGCAGTATATACTGTACATTATACTGTACATAAAGCTATTAGATTAATCAATAACCCTGCAATCACACAGGACCTTCCTACATTATCCATACGAAGAAACGTTGCATCCCTTGCATTATTCTACAGATATTTTCACAGCAATTGTTCCGAAGAACTTGCTTCAATTGTGCCGCCTCTCCACATCTTTCCCCGTAGAACTGGGGCGGCTGAGAGCGCCCATGAATTTACACTTTCTCCTCCACAATGCAGAACTTCTGCTTATCAAAATTAATTTATCCCCAGAACTACTACTCTTTGGAATTCACTTCCCTCGAGCTGCTTTCCACAAACTTACAATCTACAACAGTTTAAATCCAGTTGTTACAAACATTTTATGAATGGAGGATGCCTTTAACCCTCTCACGTCCTTGACGCAATTTTGAGCCTATTAGGGATACTTTAAAGCCTTTGTTACCATCAGGGGTATTTATGGACCTTTAGTTTATTTACTTCAACCTCTGCAGTTGTCTTTGAGTTAGCTGTGGGCAGAAAACTAATTTTGGAGAGGTAATTATAAGAGTGAGAGAACTCTATTTCTTATTGCTAATCTGGCTACCTCTGCGTCATAAGGATGTGAGAGGGTTAAGCACATGGACCTTTTTGGTATTATCTGTGTTTTTCCTTCCTCCGTTCATTGTCTCTTAAAAAAAAAAAAAAAAAAAAAAATTGATTTCATTAATTGAGTTTATATGTGAAGTTGGGTGGTGTAAAAGACATAATAATAAACTACATAGTAATATAATTCCCAACCTTGCCGAATTAAAATTATAATGGATAGTATTTGTCCCGATGTGTGTGGGGTCAGGTATAACATTCATGTAGCTAGATATTTATATAGTGATAAGGAATGACGTGTATCCTCTACGAAAAACTCTCACATCACTCAATAACTACAGGATATTGGCCACTTGGCTGTTGTACGTCAAGGTCGAGTGGTGCGAACCATGGTACACCAATCTGATGGGCCTTGGATCGAAGCTATCTATCTATCCATTGCCTGACGCCGTGACCCCCGAAGGGGTGGCCACGAACGAACTGCCCCCATGCACTTCTGTCCTCAGTCAGTCGACGCCCCTCCTCCCAACCAGCACCACCTTCATCCATATACTTCTTCACTCCATCCTTCCACCTCTTTTTTGGTTTACCTCTCTATCTCTGTCCTTCCAACTCGCTCTCGTACACCCTCTGAGTCATTCTCTCGCTTCCCATACGTTCCATATTGCCGAACCATCTCAAGGTGTTCCTTTTCACACTTTCTAGCACATCAACGTCCACACCATACCTCCTTCTTACTTCCTCATTCATCTGTCTATCCCTCCATGAAACTCCGCACGCACTTCTCAAGTAACTCATTTCCACCCCTCTCACTCTTGGTCTAAGTCTCTCCACCAACGTTAATGCTTCGCTTCCGTAAGTCAGTGTCGGGATTACCACACTGTCATGCAAGGACTTCTTTACTTCCATACTGACCACCCTATTTCTTGTTACTGCTTTCAGCATTCCTACATCCCTCTTCCCCTGTTGCACCCTCTCCCACACTTCTTCATCCATAGACCCACCTTTACTCAACACACTGCCCAGATACTTAAATGAGCTGACAATCTCCATAGCCTGACTGTTCAACTTCACCTCACACTCTGTGGCTTCCCATCTTTCGAAAACCCACATTTACCTTTAGATTCCGTTTTTCGCACACTGTTCCAAACATATATACCAGACCCTGCAACTCCCATTCGTTTGATAGTGTGGTAATCCCGATATTGACGTACAGGAGTGAAGTATGGACATTATTGGAGAGACATAAACGAAGAGTGAGACGAGTGTAAATGAGTTACTTGAGGAGTGCGTGTAGAGTTACATGGAGGGATAGACAGGTGAAAGAGGAAGTACGAGAGCGGTGTGGTGTAGATGTAGAGGTGCTTGAAAGTGTGAAAAAGAACACCTTGAGATGGTTCGGCTATGTGGAATGTATGGGAAGCGAGAGAAAGAATGACTAAGAGAGTGTACAAGAGTGAGATGGAACGACAGAGAGGGAGAAGTAACCCGAGAGAGAGGTGGAAGGATGAAGGTCAGAAGTATAAGCGTGAAAGCGGTGCTGGATGACAGAACAGGCGTCGACTGACTGCCACTGGGGACAGAGGTGAATGGGGGCGATTCATTTGTGGTCGCTCCTGCGGGAATCACGGTGTTCGGCAATAGATAGATAGACAGACATCCTGTATAGGGTAATTTCGTAGTGAGAGAACATACCACCGTGAAACTGTGAACAAGATCTCCACCCTGCACTCTCCCTAAGAATTACCTCGTGCAAGTTTAAGATAGTGTAGGATTTAAATCACTAGAATGTTGGGTAAGAATGGAAGAGCCAAGCACCGACAGTAATGTGAGAAAGAGGCATCAAAAGTATAAGCCAGAGAGTAAACTCGGTCGATCCCAATTTCCCACATATAAATGCAATATATTGTTCACACACAACTAAGAGGAGAGAGAGAATGTACACGCTTGGTAAACTGGAAAGCGAAACATAGGTATAAAAATAATAGAACACCAACAGCAGGCATAAGTGGTAAAAAGAAGACCAATTTATTTAACCCTTGTTTAGCGGGGCCCGACTTTGGTCGGCCTAGAGAAGAAAGGACTATGTGGCGGGGACCGACTTAACCCTTGTCTAGCGGGTCCTCTGTGGCCGTTTTGGGCCATTTCAGGCCATTCTGACTGCTATATCAACCATCAGTATGAAAGGAACTGTATTGCGCCGAAAACTAGGCGGAAATCGCTACACAATGACGCCACATACAGCTACGTAGCACTCGTGGAGCACTGACAGTGTTACCTCGAAGATGGAAGTTTAGCTGATTTTGCTACATTGCTCACTTTTAGCGAACTATTGGTTACACTGTCATCCTCCCGCGCGGTGGGGGAACTGGAGTTAGTGTGGGCCGGGAGGCCACAGATGTCGGACGTATGGATCATTACTATCCCACCCATTTTCACTCGATTTCCACCCTTTTTTCACCCGTTTTTTGCCAGTTTTTTTAACTCGACTTATGTTGCGTGCCGCTCTTTAAGGGTTAAGGCGGTGTGCAATTCTGAGCAATATTTGGCTCTGAGAGAGACACGAGCGGTGGGAGGAGCATAGGTCGGCTCTGACCGTTCGGCACGGCTCCCGCGCCAGCTCTGGGCCCTACTCCACACACACCCACACTCACTGCCTCGCTACACAGGGAATTATGTAAGGAAATTACCGTATTTTAGCGATTTAGCCCTTCGGTTGCACGATCGTTGCAAGAGAACCCGTGATCGTAGAAGGATGGTTCTGGTGTCATTGGAAAGGTCAATTATCGCCCTTTCACGGATACATACTTATATTACGCTCTGGCTCTTGTTTATGCATGAAAAAGAGCACGGAAATAAGCTCGTTTAGGGTAAAACCCCCCGCTTGGCAGGTAGGAGAAGTTACCGACCTAGCCGCTCGTGGAGTGTTAACGAGCAAGGACAAGTTTGAAACAATACCAGCCACAAACTCTGCTCTTATCTCCAGCCATGTATGAGTAATGTGGCAACGATAAACGAACCACTGGGGGCGTGTTTGTCACAGGCACTGATTTGAGGTGTGTGCGTGGGGAAGGAACTGATAGGTGGTTGACATCAGATATTCTGTAAGTAAATATATATTTTTCTATTTATTGTAACATACACCATAATAATATTATATTTGGTTTAGTCCTAGAATTGAGGAAACCCAGATTAATAGGTTTTATAGAATGTATGGAAGACACAAAAACATATATTTAGTATATTATCGTTCAGGTTATATGTAAGAATGACATTATACATCTTAATATATTATATTAACAAACGCCTCCCGTGGAATAAGTGTAGCAACATAAATATCTCAATAATGGTCGTTGTCTCGATTCAATAGATGTATGAATATATACTTGTACACCTATTTTACAACAGATACACATGTATGTAACAAAGAGCTTTTGACACCACTGCTACCATGTAACAATGACGCTTCGTGCCAATGTTCGGAAGGGGTTAACTCCAAATTAGGAAGACTGAGGGTGTCTTTCCTTATGGTGTTATAGTATGGTTGAATGTAGTTTTAGGTTGATTGTTGTTTAGTAAGTTGATTCTCTGCGTCCTCAGCACTGCTCTCTCGTAGATAGGTAGATAAATAGATGTGATAGATAATCGCCGCCACCACCCTTATACCATATAAATATAATATTGATACTGATAGGTAAAGGAAAAGATCTCTGTATCCAAACCACGTTGATTTATTTAAACAAAAGTAGATTTAAATAGTACCAAGAAAATTCAACTAAGTTGAGAGGGAATCTCATAGGCCCTGTTGTCGTGCACATAACTCGAGTCTAAGTGCCAAGCCTCCTCACTCCACCTACCTCTCCTGCCCTGCTACACACCTTATCGTCGTGGAAAATCCCATCACTCCTTCTGGTCACATGAACAGAGCATGGAGATAATCAAAAGTGCAAGTTGGGCCAAAACCATTGTCAGTTGACCTGTGGTCCCAGTTGTGGAGCGAGAGGGACATAATTATGTTATTAGCTCTCTCTCTTTGCCAGCAGCCATGATATATAGTACAGTTGGGTAGCCAAAGCTTACCTGTTACCATAGTTACCCTTTCTACCATGATCAAATAAACTTGCTAGCCATTCCTCACACCATAATGTTGGATTATGATTAATATGATTGGTTGGCGGTGACGTGTGGAATACAATTTAAATCTGAGTAAAGAAGACAATATTATATCTTATGAAGGAAGTCAGGGTGACTAGTATAAAGGCATTCTGCTAAGTATTTATCTGAGTTCACTGGAATTAACCGGAAGCCAGGCCACAAGCACCTGAGGCAGGGGAAATCCCCTGATATGAATATATGTTGGTTGGAGGGGTTACGGGGCGACCGGGAATGTTAATAGCCATAGTTAGATCCTCGATAAGATCATACTGTGCGTAATTATTCCTGTGTCTATTAAAGATTAGGAGTTGTGGAGCACTATTTTGTCCCGAGTCACAGGGTTAGAATTCATTAAGACCCTGAAATCCAGTATTATTATAGCCATTTCCACTAGTAGGTACCTTAGACAATTGATAAATCACCGGAAGTCGATGCTTTATACGATTACATTTAGTTATTTTATCAGTCCTTCATATGCCAATATAGTTTTAGAATGTCATCCTTAAGAAATGTATTACATGACCCACTATAAGCTGTTGATCATTACCCACTTAGTATTATGTATCTCAAATGACTGTTTGTATCATTATTGCGTTGCAATATGTAACTGAAGTGCCGGTATTATTAAAGCGGTTACTTACAGGTAATTGACTGGGGAATGAGAACTCCTGAAATGTACATGAAATATCGTTTTATTTATTCAGGCAAGAATACAGATAATTATTATAAACAGCCACAGAAACACATACAGAAATAGGAGAATGTATACATTAATGTTTAATGGGCTGGTGCCAATGCCATTATCTTACACAAACAATTTTCAATCGGGCTAGTGACTTAGTAATATATCTTTCTGAAAAGGAATGGAAGCCCTTTCCCATCTCTCGTCAGCTACTCCTTCAGGTAACGGCTTCTCGGTGTCTCTTGTCAGCTACTCCTTCAGGTAACGGCTTCTCGGTGTCTCTTGTCACCTACTCCTTCAGGTAATGGCTTATCGGTGTCTCTTGTCAGCTACTCCTTCAGGTAACGGTTTCTCGGTGTCTCTTGTTAGTTACTCCTTCAGGTAATGGCTTCTCAGTGTCTATCGTCAGCTACTCCTCCAGGTAACAGCTTCTTGGTGTCTCGTCAGCTACTTCTTCAGGTAACATTTTATCGGTGTCTCTCGTTAGCTACTCCATAAGGTAACGGATTTTCGGTGTCTCGTCAGTTACTCCTTCAGGGAACGGTTTCTCGGTGTCTCTCGTTAGCTACTCCATAAGGTAACGGTTTTTCGTTGTCTCTCACTTCAGCTATATATAATATATATATTATATATATATATATTGTCACTCCCAAATGAGTTTTGTAACCTATGTCATTTGTGAGTGAGTTACAATTACGAAGCCTATTGTGGAAGGGCCTTGGGAGAGGCTAGTAGCTTGCTATACCTCTGTCTTTCTTCCCTCGTGGCTAGCAGGACGGCACCTATAGTCTTGTGTTGCCGTCCGGCTAGCACTATAATTAATTAGTTTATTTAGCATTGTGTGATTAATGCTATCATAAGTTCACACAATGATGACTTATATTTATTTGGTTACTTTTGTGAAGTTAATGAGAGTACAGGCGCCTGGGATAATTAAGCATTATAGCGCCGCCTGGTGCTCCCCTCCCCTTCCTCGCCTGGCCGTGGGAACTCCCGCGGGTGCGAGAGCTTACTCCAGTCCCGCCTCCCATACTGACAACATCACTCTTTGTTGCTTGCTTCATTGTTCTCCCTTATATACCGCATTTTTATATTTTGTTCCTTATCAGATCGAAGCATAGCAAGCCTGGAGTGATTCTAAGCATTAAAGTTTTCGTTTAACATTAATATTCTGCATTCTAGAGTTTTTTCCATTTGTCCTAGACATAATTACTGCACTCTGTTTTTCTGGCAATATAGATTATAAGCATCACACTGTTCTTCCATTTCTCTTCCATTATTCTGCTGCATTGCTATTCATTATCATATGTGTATATTATCCTGGTTGATATCTCTAGTGGTTTGGGGATTGGCCTGCATATCCAGTATCTGTTGAGCATTTGTTGAGCCTTTGAGGACAGGGGTTGTTGGGTGGTGGGGAGGCCTGTATACTGCCTTAACCCTTAACTAGCGGCGCGCAACAAAGTTGAGTATAATAAATATGGACTATCTGGCGGCGCGCGACATAGGTCGTGTGGCAATTTCAGCACGTAATGTTGCTGAGAGAGAGAGACAAGTGGTGGCAGGAGAGTAGCGAGTTTGTAAATTTCATTAATCGATTTTAGGAGTATAGTTGGTTGTTGGAAGGAACATAATAATTTATATTGGTTCAGGGGTAATTTATCGAGAGGACTTCCCTAGTGGTTAAGGCCCCATTAATTGCTCTTTCCATTCACATATGCATAGCCTACGTGAGTTGCAGTTGGGATGTGTGTATATGCTTAGATTGATATGCAGGATTCGAAGCTGCATAATAAATTGTAGGCAGTGTCCACCAACCTTTAACACCTTACGAGCGGCCTATGCGGTTTATTTATATGTACCGCACAGCGGGGTGTTTTTAGCCAAAATAGGGCTGTTTACGTGATCATTTTCATGCCTAAATAAGACCCAGAACGTAAAACAAGTACCTATCCCTGAAAGGGCATAAACAGAGCTTTCGAATGACACCATAACGATCCTTGTATGATGGATAGTTTTCTTGCAATAACCGTGCAACGCGAGTGCAAAAAGCAGGTAATTCGGTAGTTTCGGTACATAATTGAGTATGTAGCGAGTGAGAGAGGGAGGAGGGAGCTGAGATTTGTGTCAGTAGGTTCGCCGCGGTGGTCTGGAGCAGTCATACGCTCGCTAGTCTCCTGCCACCACTTGTCTCTCTCTCTCAGCCACATTACGTGCTGAAATTGCCACTCGACCTATGTCGAGCGCCGCCACATAGTCCAGCTTTATTTAACTCGACTTATGTTGCTCGCCGCTAATTAAGGGTTAACTGTCTTTGTGGTGCGATGCATAAGGTGTTGATTTTCGGTGTGAGCATCCTGGGTTCGAATCCACGGACTGCCACATGTGTTTGTAAATTTCATTAATCGAGTTTAGGAGTATGGTTGGTTGTTGGAAGGAATATAATAAATAATTAAGGTCTTAAACAATCAATAAATTATATACATATTTTTAATTAAAAATTAGCCTGTTAGCTCCTGTGTCAAGTTTAAATTTAATTTTTATTTTAACTATGTATCAACTTCTTTGTATATTTTCAGCCTTCGGGCTGATTTGGTGAATAAACCGTTACTTATTATTATTATTATTATACACACACACACACACACACACACACACCAACACTTGTATGCACCTTAAGTAAAGTACACACATTCAGTCTAGTATGCGCAAACACGCATATATACTGTATACTGTAAGTGGGAGAACTGTGCAACAGAGTATTGAAGCGTAATGAAAGATTTTCAAAGGAGTTAACCGAGTGCAACGATAGAGAGAGAGAGAGAGAGAGAGAGAGAGAGAGAGAGAGAGAGAGAGAGAGAGAGAGAGAGAGAGAGAGACAGATGCCCGATTACAATAAGAAGAGAAAAGAGAAAGAAGGATAGAGTGGGAAGAAAGAGTGATAAATACATGAGAGATTATAACAATAGAAAACATGGAGAGAACCGAAAGGAGGATAGAGAAGGAAAATATAATGAAGGCAAGGACAATGAGGGACGAGGATGCATAGATTATGTTCTCAGTGATAATCGAATAGAATGGTGTATGATTAATACAACAATTAATAATATAAAGTCGAACATGGGAGTTTGCTCTAAGACTAGGAAAGTTCTCTCACTCTTTCTGACAATTATTCAATACACGAGGAATTATGTGCATGTTATAATTCAACTGAACCCTGTTATATGAATATTCAAAGAGTTTTATATTAGAATAACTATAATTAATAACGCTCTGCAGCTCCGGAATGCCGATAGCGTATTGGTCACAGAGAGAGAGAGAGAGAGAGAGAGAGAGAGAGAGAGAGAGAGAAAAAGAGAGAGAGATACAGAAAACGAGACCGAGACAGACAGATAGAAAAAGAGAGAGAGTCTGAGTCAGAGAGTAAGAAGTTATGTCACTCCACTAGTTTCATATTTAGTTCCTCTTTTGATCTTATAAACTAATACAGCACACAGAGGGAAGATTTAAGGGAACGTTATGTTAATATTTTTTTCTATGTTGTTATTGCTATAGGCCTACATTGTTGTTATACTGTTTTTCCCGAGACCTCTATCAAACTATATAAATACACCCTCTTCAAGATACATTTGTAAATTTTTCGGTAGGAGGCTCCTCCTAAAGTACAGGCTCGGTATCGCTCGCCAGGAAAACAAACCGATGCCTAAATGACATGAAAGGTCTTAACATTGACAATAATGGGGCGAAAGGTCTTAAAATCACCAAACCAATAAGGCGGACGTCTTAAAATGTAAAAAACTATTCGGGCTAAACATGAGGGAGTAAGGGGTTCGAGAAAACATCCATCAAGTGATAAACTCCCTTTAAGCTATAGGTAACACTCGTGTACGTTCCTAGTTATATATTTGCAATATACTGGACAATATAACTACAATATTATCAATAATATAAGTAATTTGGCCTGACTTTTGATCGTGACTGTTGATAGCCGTAATAAAGTAATAACGTATTATTGTAATCGTACCACATATTTTAACCAATTCAATACCTTTTCATCATATTCTGGTAGCCATTAGGCGATTTTATACAGCTTAGAAAGGACCTGTGGCCACAATAAGGCTTCAAACTATCTCAACCAACCCATTTCAACTACCGCAGATCCTTCCTAAACCGCAAGATATCGTTCAATTATAACTATAATAAACTATAACACATTGGCTGGTACTCAAAGGGATAAAAGCGAGGTCACACGAAGTTTTTCCGTCAATTTTTTGATGAGCAACTTTTTCCTACTTGTTGGTATTTCTCATTGGAATCGACAGCTAGATTGAATGTATTTTATTTTAAGAAGCTGAAATGATATATAACCTAATTTATACATTTCACTCCACAGACACTTTAATCCAGAAGATACCTGACCACAATTGCCTGACAAAAATGTTGACAAAAATCACTCGTTTCATACCAGCTTATTATTCCTCCTCCCTCTCCGTGCACCCCCCCCCACCATTCACTAATAATACCCCCACATTTATCCTAATATAGAAGCTCCCGGGTTCACTTTCCGTGGGTTGATGTATACAGTAGGGGGTCGGTCCGGTGGGTGTTATTATATCTTGGGTTTCAGTTCCTCCAGGCACGCAGGGTAGACGAGACTACCAATTGAATGTTAGGAATTCGGTAGAAAAATGTCCTGGCCGAAGGGCAATTCCTCTTATAATTACAGGCTCGCTATCGCTCGCCAGGAAGCAATCGATACTTGAATGACACGAAAGGGCTTAACATTGACAACGAAATGGGGCGAAAAGTTTTAACATCGCCAAACTAACGGGCCGACCGTCTTATAAAACACTAATGAGGCTAAACACGAAGGAGAAGAGGGAGCAGAAAAACACAACCATCCCCCCTTACAGAGTTTGATATAAATTATTAATGATATAAATTATTAATGATATAAATTATTAATGATATGAATTATTAATGATATGAATTATTAATGATATGAATTATTAATGATATAAATTATTAATGATATGAATTATTAATGATATAAATTATTAATGATATAAATTATTAATGATATGAATTATTAATGATATAAATTATTAATGATATGAATTATTAATGATATAAATTATTAATGATATGAATTATTAATGATATGAATTATTAATGATATCAATTATTAATTATATCAATTATTAATTATATCAATTATTAATGATATAAATTATTAATGATATAAATTATTAATGATATAAATTATTAATGATATCAATTCGCCAAATTATGTGTATACTAAAATAAAAATTGTAGGAAGTCCAGTCATTACCTCGCTATGGTTGATGAAGACCATTGTCCAAGTTTACTAATGTGACTTGATGACTAAACAGGTGCAGAAAAGGCAAGACAGATATAATTCAATGTTGTACACTTTTCATTCTCCATATTTTACATCTAGCATATTCGAGCTACAATCTAGGTGTGTGTGCTCACAAGAAAAGCTCACAAAACGTATGCCTTTTATATATTATATGATCAAACTATTATAACCAAACTGTACTCATTTAAATGTATCATATATTTGTTGAAGCTAATTTAGGTGTGCTCTTCAGTATGCATGAAAGTGGGAATGTTTATGTAAATGTGTGTGTGAAAATGTAATGCAGCGTCCATTCAAAATATACAAATAACTTGTCTGTTCAAATGTATATTCATACACAGACCCACTGTCATACGGAAACGTTGTGGCCAGCATATGTCGAAGGATAGATAGATATAGATAGATAGATAGATAGACACTCTTTTATGTGTGTGTTTATCTGTCTGCCATTTTAATTAATTTTGTATCCATAATTTACGTTTTGAAAGGTACAGTTACACACATGAATGTGTATATACTCCGCAATGTTATGCATGGAGTGAACAACTATAATTGAATTATATGTGTACTTTCTTATGCACTTGTTGAAAAATGTGACCAATTAATGGTTCAATATCAAATTGTTTTTGTAAGTCAATCATGCTATGTTGCCTCCCATACATATATTCAGTGCCTGGGTACAAATACATCTGGTCAACTGTACATAAAGTATATGTGATAAGTTTAGATCAACATTTGAAACATGCTTCTTGTGAAGAGAAGAGGAGAAGCCCCAACCTCCAATATGTTCGCTCTATAATGCTCTGATACGGCCTTTTGTAAAATATGTTGTTCATTTCTGGTTTTTACTCCATAAAAAACAAAAAATGTATAGAACGAGTAAAATTTAGGGTTCCAAAACCTAATTCATCATTTAAGATAACGAGTTATATGTACCGGTAGAGTGTTCACGGTATATTGTCGTTAGAATTGTCCAAACTACATGGTAACCTCATTGCAGTCTTAAAAATACAATATATATTATTTGGTTAACCTTGATTGATTCAGGGAAGGATATTGTAGGCACCAATCGAGCAGGGCGCAACATAGGCATATGATATTAAAGGAGTCATTAAAGTTAATACATATCACGTATACTGTATAGGCGGTTATTATTAAGTAAACAACTGTCCTCAAAGGTTATAGACAGTTATTGATTATAACTGTGTGGAACATAATATACTGTATATTATTCTGCACACTTTGCAATAGGATTATTTTGCACACTTTGCAATAGGATTAATACATTATTTCATGCCTATAACTTACAAAATGATCTTCCTTAAATGGGCCGGATAGTGGGTGTTATACTACATTTATCATGTGTGTCTGTATCATTTATATATTAAAACAGCAAATATGTTTGGAAAGTGTGTGAGTCGAACAATACTATTATTACTGAATGTATAGCAGAAAGCAGACTGGTGTTGAGGAGCGATTATTGTGTAAGTCGAACAATACTATTATTACTGAATGTATAGCAGAAAGCAGACTGGTGTTGAGGAGCGATTATTGTGTAAGTCGAACAATACTATTATTACTGAATGTATAGCAGAAAGCAGACTGGTGTTGAGGAGCGATTATTGTCATGTCAAACAAGATATGGTTTCACATATTTATTTGCATAGCACAAGTTGTCAAATACTTACATCTGGAACAATAACTAATAATGTGTGTAATTTACTGCACTTCCATTAAGAGATGCAGAGGAAAAACAAACAAATAATTAAATTTTGGTTAAGTCAAAGGAAATGTCAATATTTTAGCCACTGCATATGGAATAAGCCTTTAATGTATTTAATTGACAACTTTTCGTGAGTACTGTCAATTGGTTTGGGGGTCCACCTCGCGTGTTTTCTCTTTCCCTCCGTTTCCCCCCATCCAGGTGTCAATATTTTCCTGGCGAGCGGTAGCGAGCCAGCATATATTATATACATATTTGTTTTTGACAGCAAGCTAAATGTGTACATTTTTCGATAGAAAATTGTCTCTTTCGAAGCCGGATTTCTTCATACAATGCTGGCGAGCGGTAATCGACATCTGGATGGGAATAAACGTCTTAAAACAGTTGGCTGAATGGGGCCGAATGGATACAAGCCAGAGAAAGAGATAAAGGGAGAGAAGGAGAACAAATGCAGGTGACACCCCTTAAGACATGTGTTTTCAATCCAAAACAATGTAGCATTATCTATATTATAAAATTATATTATCCTAATATATTAAACGTATATTACACAATTGTAAACAAAAGATATGTTAATAATTAAATATATTAATATAATTGTATTAATTTCACTCCCAACACCAACCACCTCCCAATGAAATTAATGAAAGCATGAGATCCTCCCAGGATTCAAACCTGGGATACCACATACATATCTTAAAAACTATAAATTTTAAATCACCAAGACAGTTGAAGGTTAAGTACATGACTACGATTAATATCCATTTATCGAATAATGGATACCAATCTAATTATGTACTCAAACCCAACTGCAAAATTAATAGCATCAATTGTATGTGAGCCAGTACCGACATATATTACTAACAACTGTATGCCACAACAGCTGTGCAGCACCATACTATTAACCACAGCTTATAACAACCTACTATATCCGGCATTATGCAACCATTCTGTCAACCATCAACGACCACACATCAACCACAACAAACTACCAGGTCCACCACCAAACAACCACACACCACCTTTAACCAGAAGACATAAGACCTTAGTGAGCCAGACCATCTCCGGCTGACGACTGCCATCTAACTCACTCAGGGCCAGGGTCTAGCCATCTCCGGAATGTCACTCACTGCCTCTACTGACAGATGAAGGGGTAGTGGTACAGTAAGTGGTACAGATGGTCCAGAAACTTATGTTTTATTTGCTTTGTTTATGGATGTACATTACAGTACATTAACGGTATATATATATATATATATATATATATATATACAGTACATAATATATATATATATATATATATATATATATATATATATATATATATTCGGTATATATATATATATATATATATATATATATATATATATATATATATATATATATATATATAATACTTATCTTCAATTAACATTATTATTATTATTATTATTATTATTATTATATGTAGATGCACAGTATTTGCCAAGGGAGTAATAATAACAACATTTTATAATTAACTAAACATGTATTTATGTGCGTATGAAAAAGATATAAGGCAAGGTTGACTGTAACACGTGCCCCCCCCCCCCCCCCCCCCCTCCCTTCCCTAATAGAAAAAAAAAATCAGGGACTGACAAGGTATATTAAAGTTAAAATGTATGGACACAACATTTAATACAGAATGTGGGGAAGATAGATTGAGGGAGAGAGTTCCAGAGTTCGCTTGTTGAGAAGAAGCAACACTGGGAAAAGGGTTTCACTCTCGGGTTAGTGGGTTGCATAGAATAAGGATGGGACTATGTAAACAGTTGGGTGCCACCCACTCTCCCTAAGGAAAGAGGTACACACTGAGGGACCTCTGAAAAACACTGTTTTTTATAATAGCAGTATAAAAGTGATAGATGCAACATTGCGGCGTGTAGTTAGAGATTGGAGGAAATTATTAAGAGGAAGTGAGATGGTGTGACAAAATTGATGTGATCGTACTAGCAGATAAATTGATGTGATCGTACTAGCAGATAAATTGATGTGATCGTACTAGCAGATAAATTGATGTGATCGTACTAGCAGATAAATTGTGTGATCGTACTAGCAGATAAATTGATGTGATCGTACTAGCAGATAAATTGATGTGATCGTACTAGCAGATAAATTGATGTGATCGTACTAGCAGATAAATTGATGTGATCGTACTAGCAGATAAATTGTTGTGATCGTACTAGCAGATAAATTGATGTGATCGTACTAGCAGATAAATTGATGTGATCGTACTAGCAGATAAATTGTTGTGATCGTACTAGCAGATAAATTGATGTGATCGTACTAGCAGATAAATTGATGTGATCGTACTAGCAGATAAATTGATGTGATCGTACTAGCAGATAAATTGATGTGATCGTACTAGCAGATAAATTGATGTGATCGTACTAGCAGATAAATTGATGTGATCGTACTAGCAGATAAATTGATGTGATCGTACTAGCAGATAAATTGATGTGATCGTACTAGCAGATAAATTGATGTGATCGTACTAGCAGATAAATTGATGTGATCGTACTAGCAGATAAATTGATGTGATCGTACTAGCAGATAAATTGATGTGATCGTACTAGCAGATAAATTGATGTGATCGTACTAGCAGATAAATTGATGTGATCGTACTAGCAGATAAATTGATGTGATCGTACTAGCAGATAAATTGATGTGATCGTACTAGCAGATAAATTGATGTGATCGTACTAGCAGATAAATTGATGTGATCGTACTAGCAGATAAATTGATGTGATCGTACTAGCAGATAAATTGATGTGATCGTACTAGCAGATAAATTGATGTGATCGTACTAGCAGATAAATTGATGTGATCGTACTAGCAGATAAATTGATGTGATCGTACTAGCAGATAAATTGATGTGATCGTACTAGCAGATAAATTGATGTGATCGTACTAGCAGATAAATTGATGTGATCGTACTAGCAGATAAATTGATGTGATCGTACTAGCAGATAAATTGATGTGATCGTACTAGCAGATAAAAACAGCATTTAATAGTGTTATTTTACGCAAACAACAACGTTGACACGATTGTTCATGTGAGTGAATCCTAACTATACCATTTATTTTTTTAGTGAAATATTTACTAACCCAGATAAGATTGCTAGCCATTAACCCTTAATTTGCAGCGACCGTCATATGACAGGAAAGAGATATTTGGCCTATCCTGTGGCACCCGTCATATTACGAGAGCCATTTGGAGGCTATTATGAGAGCTGAAAGAGAGGCAATGCTTTGGAGGGAGCATAGGCGGGCTTCAACTGCTCACCACGGCCGCGTGGCGTACACTGAGGCCCGAGGTAAGTTTCTCTCCTTCATGTACTGTCTCTCACACACCAAAAATAGCCAAATTGCCACTTTTCTCCCAATGTTTGTCCTTCGGTTGCACGATCGTTGCAAGATAACCAGAAATCGTACACGGATGGTTCAGGTGTCATTGGATGTCATTGCTCTTTCATGGATATACAGTTGTATTATGCACTTGCTCTTGCTTATGCATGAAAAAGAGCGTGGAATGAAGATAATTTTCGGCAAATATACTCGCCTGCCGCTACGGTGATATACACACGACACCCCTCTTCAGAAGAGTTAATAGGGTTTGCTAGAGAGTGATGAATTAAGTTGTTTAGCTTTGCAATTAATAATAGTCAGTAGAGATTCGACAGCTGATTAAAGGGTCGGCGGATCGAGCCCGCACTGTCAAAATGTTATTGGTAGATGTCAAGCTCGGGCAACTTGACCTAGCGAATTGTGACAACTCCTAACATTCATGGCCACCCTTTCTCTGGAATTACGGGGTCTGGAAACAAATAAATATACAAATAAAGACTGGCGGATTGCGTATTGGTTATTTGCCGTGCATTGTTCTTTAACCCATACAGTACCGGTGACATCCTTTTCATTATTTCTGGCAATTATTAGACGATTTTAGTCAGCTTTGGAGGAACGTCTAATTAAAAGGCTACGTATTATCTGAATTGATCCTTTTAGCTCCTATATATCCTTCCCATGCTTCACAAGATTGTCTAAATATAGCTAAAATAATATAGAATAGATTTTGCCGGTACAGAATGGGTTAAACATTTTACTACTATGAATATATATACAGTATATATATTTATATGCAGTATACTGTAGTTATATATGTATATATATATATATATATATATATATATATATATATATATATAGAGCAGGAATTTTAGGATAAGAGCTACACACATCCTCATTTTAAATGCTTTATTGATATATCAATAAAATCTTCAAAATGAGGACGTGTGTACTTCTTATCCTACTTTTCCTGCTGAAGATCCGTTACCTCAGGGGG
This sequence comes from Paralithodes platypus, assembly GCA_032716605.1. Lineage (NCBI taxonomy): Eukaryota > Metazoa > Arthropoda > Malacostraca > Decapoda > Lithodidae > Paralithodes > Paralithodes platypus. The sequence continues at coordinate 5,427,163 of CM064535.1, forward strand.
CAACCTATTATATATATAATTTATATATTTATATATATATATATATATATATATATATATATATACGGTATATATATATATATATATATATATATATATATATATATATATATATATATATATGAATGAAGTAATTACACTATTGGAGTTCCCCCCCCCCCCCCCCCTCCCCCGCTGCTATCCATCATATTGGTTAGGAATGACTGCAGATGGCTGCCAGACAGAATGGGGTGGAAAAAGACAAAGACAACTGTGCTGGAGGGGGCATTTGGGTAGTCTTCCTTTTTGAGTCTGCATAACAGTTATTTTCCTGGGCATATTGAAAAGAGCAATATACATTCATGAAATATATATTTCAATGAAAAACATTTTATTAAAATATTATTAATTATGTTTTTCATGAAATACATTTAATGGAAAAGTTTGCTTAATTAAAATAATAAATATGTTTTCTTCCAACTCGATTTCATAGTCTTTATTATTTGAAAACTATATAACTAAACATAAAACGATCTAGTTGGTAGTGAAATGGTTTTAAAGTGGTCGGCCTACAAGTTCACAAATTCGATTCACGGACAGGCAAAGGCATATGGATTGTTTCCTCCCACCAGAGGCCTCAAAGGAAACACCAGCCAAACAGGGTGCGTTACTGGTGGCTAATAAGAACAGCTGGAAATCCTGTTTCACAACCTGGCCTCCCTTGCTGATCCTTTCCGTGCCTTCCCAATATTGAGGGCAACCCGAGTCTGTCATCCAAAACACCTTCTCTTTGTATCAATACATTATACCACAAAACATTATACATACTTCACAAAAAAACAAAAGACTAGCCAACCGTCGTTAGATAACAATATGGGCAGTCGTATGGAGATGCCGATGAAAATCCTACAAGTGGAAAAGCCTTACCCAACTCGGAATATGTATCATATGATAGATAGAGAGAGAGAGAGAGAGAGAGAGAGAGAGAGAGAGAGAGAGAGAGAGAGAGAGAGAGAGAAATAGATAGATAGAGTCAATTGAGAGCAAGCAAAATTATACCTTGTAGAGGTAAAGATCAAGAAGCTCCCACACCGGGCCTCCAACATTGTTCGCTTGAATCTTACACATTGATGGTCCAATTATATATAATTATGGTCCGAGCATGAAGGGATGGAAAGGTTTATGACGGTTGCTCTTTTGGGGTAAATTTCGTGACTAGTATTTTCAGTGTTTACTTTTGGAAACTAATTATATTGATTATTTAGTAAAGGCATTTTTTTCGGTTATTCATTGTGGTTATTAACCCTTTCCCTGCGGGTGACGTTCTGGAACGCATAGGAATTTACAGCAATTTCCAGGCTTTAAAGGCCTGTAAAAGCCGTAGAAATCGAGTGTCAGTGGGCGGGAGCGTGAGGGACCTCCCTCCGATCCTCATAGCAGCCAGCCGCTCACTGAGGAAGACTGTGTCTAGCGCGGCTGTCTCGACAGTGTTGCCGAGCAAGCGAGAGCTAATAATTAGCGAGTTTTCCCGAATGTCTATGGCAACGCTGCGGGTGAACCCCGCCACCTACGAAGCTCGTTCTGGTGTCATTTTGAAGCTATTTTCGCCTAGTTTTCGGCAGAATACAGTTCATTTAATGCAGATACTTCATTAATCATACAGCAATGCCTGAATATTCCCTAAATAGCGCAAATAAGCCCGCAGTGAAAGGGTTAATGTATCGTTACTTGTTTTGTTTTGTTTGTGATCATTAACATTACGTGTTACTGTTGTTTCTTTCCTGTTGATTGGTGTTGCGGTATTTACTGTATTGTGATCCCTACTGTGGTTAGGAAAAGTGTATTATCGAATGTATTGTTGTTGTTGTAGTTTGTATACTGCAGATCAGTTTATTTCTCCTGTCGCCCCTCGGTAACCCCCCCCCCCCTTTATACAAACATATTCCATTCGCTCTCGCTCTCTCTCTCTATCTCACTCTCTTTCTGTATATGCTTATCTTTCTCTTTTAAAGCACCAGTTCATTGACAGTCTATAGCTGAACATATGGTCGTTATACGATTCCATTTTCTTGCAATGTCAACATGAATTAACTTCCAACCATGGAGAGAATCATCTTCATAGTTGGCAGAGGGAGCTTTAACCCCTTCTGTACATGCGATGTCTTTTAGTTATATTCTTCTATATTTAGACGAGATTGTGCAGTTTAAGAAGGATCTGTGGTAGTAAATATGGCTAAGTGAGATATTTCGAAGCCTGTTAATTGTTGGAGGCACTTGAATCTGTATTACCGTAGTTACATTTTTGTCTATACATGGTTGGTTCCAAGAAATAGACGAGATTAATATCTCCCATAATGATGAGTTTTTTTCATAGTATAAATTGTTGGATAAACGTAGAGACTGCAACATTATCTTCGTGATACTTAGAAAGTTAATACATATACTTTTAAGGAGGGCAGAACACTGGTGAGATGTTGGGAAATAGGGGTTTTACAATACACAATACAACTTTTATTGAATCTCTATTATATAAACAAACTCCATGCTTTGGTCTTCCAGACGCGGAGTCATTTATGAATATAGAGTATCCATTAATAGTGAACCAGTTAGGTAGAAGAATTGTGCATTTATTGATGAAAGTCTCAACATTGGCACACACAATCATAAAGGCAATACATTCAAAATTAGATAGGGAGTTATCATAGGTTTAGCCTATGTTGGCTTCAGCAGTCCCTTTTCAATAAATGTCCATTAGATTTCTGCAACACTGATTTTTGCCCCAAACTGTATACCGTGGTAGAGCTATCAAACTAGTCTCCAATGACTCGTCTGGACAAGGGAAACCATTTATATTCAGATCATGTTTGACCGATGTTGACCATTTGACTGGTACAGTCTCCTATAATTAATTAGCATGCCACAAATTGATGGATATGTTGCCAATTGTCCCTAACTTGTTGAACTACATGAATCAGTACAAGTCAAACGGTCAACATTAGCCAAACATTGTCCGAATATAATTATGTTATTTCCCTTTTCCAAACGAGTCATTTGAGACTAATTTGACATATCTGCCACGGTATGCAGTTTGGGGCAAAAATCAGTGTATCTGAACTCTAATGGAAATTAACTGAAAAGATGTTGCTGAAGGCAACATAGGCTAGACCTATGATACCTTTATGATTATTGCCTTTATGATTGTGTGTGCCAATATTGATACTTTCATCAACAAATTCACAATTGCCACAGATTCGGTCACTTGGATGATGCACTATATTTTTTACAACAGAGTTGGAAACCAAAAGGTTGGAGCCAGGTTTCCGTAACTGAACACAAAATATTGATAGTTTTAAGCTGCGTCCACACGGTGCCGAAAACATTACCCGAGGCATTGCTAGGATCATGTCAGCAACATGCTAGATTCATGGTTCAAACATGCCACAATCATGTCTGTAAACATACCGGACTTAAAAGCTATACAATGCTGCAAACACCCTTTGAATATGTTTCAAATATATTTTACAGTCCACACTTGTGTACAGAAGCTAGTGCCCCTCAACATGTCCACACCAATGATGACAGCATGTTTGGGAACAGGTGTACGGGTTTAATCGTCAAAACGAGATACTTCGAACATGTATGCAAATATGTCCAAAGCACTGTTTCGAACATGCTTCATGACATGTATAAGGCTCATGTGGACGTGGTCTTACGGTGCGTCCACACTGGCAACAAAACTTGTTTGCAACACAAAATACAAAGGGAAGACTCCAGGAACATTTTTATCTCAGCTTCTATAAGAGACTCATTGCTGGCCTTTTGCCACATGTATGGTAATGGTGTAACACTGACTCTATGAAAAAATCAGCTCTCTATGTATGTGCGCGCGCGCGTGAGCGCAGAATTTCATTGCAATATTTGTATTAGGGTTAACTCACTGAAAAATTTCAAATTTCCCGCAATTTTTGCATGGCGTATCCTACAAGCATCCCCTACAAAGTAGCGTCGTCTTTTTCCCCTATGAATAATAGAAGGTGCTGACAAAAATATATTATACAATTTGTTTGGGATACAACTGGATTTTTACTTCCAAATGACCATATCTCCGAAATTTTCGGGAAATCGGCCATAAATCGACGAGAGAATGTTCCTTTATAGGCCTATTTGTTGTGGTTAGAAGGGGAATGCATTTGGGCAATACAAAAACTAGTAGATACACTCGTTAGGGCCAATAAATGATTGCTGGCAAATTAATTTCTTAGATTTACATACCTTAGAAAACGTTTTGGGGGGATATAATGGTTAGCCATCCTAAATCAATGTTTTCTATGCTGAGCACTACATATCGAAAATGAACTTTGTATGGCTAACTAATTTAAACATTCGATTTTAGCCAGAGGCAAGGACTAATTACCATTCAATGTTGACAAAATTCCTTGATATTGGGAACCCCAAAGGGGTCCCTTAGGGATGTAATAAGGGTGTTTATGCCCTCATATGATCATTTCTATTGCTTACAGAAGCCCTTTAGACTACAGACACAACATTTTTTTTTGGGTGGCTGACTGAATTTTTTTAGTTTTTCGGGGGTCGTAGGCGAACCCCCGCCCCGGGGGGTTATGGATGCGATATGTTTTTGGTTCCTTCCTATGCTATTCTCCTATGTTGAAAGAAGCAGTTTACAAAGAGAACACAAAAACTTGAAATTTTGACCAAAGACAAAAAAAAAAGGGAGGTGTGGTGGAGTGGTCTTGCCACTGGCCTGGTAATCCAAAGGTCCCGGGTTCAAATCCCGATGTATCAATGGGAAGATATTATTGGGATGGAATTTGTGCTGTACCTAGTATCAGTGCATTACCACAAGCCCACCGAAACGTCAATAAAATACCCTCATTGTTCCCTGATTAAATAGCACTGTATGAATATTCCCATATTCAAAATATGCTATAGGGGTGCAATGCCTGGTGAGTTATCTGCTCAATAGGTGGCGTTGTGTGTGTGTAAGTGTGAGAGTCCGAGTGTAGGGGGTGAGGCAGTGAAGCACGGGAACGAGGTGGCTTCAGAGATGGGGTCGTTTCGGGCCCTGAGTGAGCACCGTGCCTCATGTGAAGACAAGATGGCAGGTGCTCGTTGTACTCTATGTGCTTCACATGTCTCACTCCCTAGACTGGAACAAGACCTCACAGTCTTCACTGTTCATTGTAAAAGCGGTGAATGTTAAGGCTCTCAGTCTATGCCCGAGAGGAAGTAAGTTGGAATATAGAAAAAAAATACAAAAATAAAATAACATAGTAGGCAACAACCTGTTAATACTTACGAGTTCTTTAATTTTCTTTTAATTAAGCTTACATTACTTAACGGTGCTTAGTACGGTGATGCTATTGCCTCATATTAGTAATATCGCCTTAGACTAACATGGCTGTGTTAATATTACTTCTAGTGATTTCCTAAGCTGAAGAAAATTCTTTTAGCTTCAAAATATTATTTTGGCTTTTCATATTATTTGAGTGAGACTTGAATCGAATCTATGAAGCGATCCTGTAACTTAATTTACTCATAATCAAACTTCAACGTTACGTGGTTAAGAAATACATTTAACTAATTATTAAATATATATCTAACTTTTTATGTGACTTTGATATTAATCCTGATGATAATAATAATATAATACTATTAACGTAAGACAAGAACCAAGAATAATTACATTAAATATAAATAAAAGGACATTAAGAAAACTAGCTATTCATTTCAAAAAGGGTATGAGACAGAAATATTCTTACTTTAATATTTATCTTTCAAGATTTTTTATAGAATTAATAGTCCTTCTTTAGATATAACTTATTCGGTTCATAACCATAGCCTACTAAGCTTCGGTTAAATAATAATTCTGTATAAATACTACATGACTTTAATTAGTTTCAGTATTTTTCATAATTAAAGAGTATCAGTCAATAAAGGATACCAAGTCCTAAAGATCCAAAAGGAAAGGAAGCAACAACAGGAAATAATTGTATTAAATTTTACTTTTGTTTTGCCTTCAGCTGACTGATACCTTAATATATATCTCTGTGCTATCTAGATTCATCAAGTTAACCACTTGAGGATCAAGATACGTAACAGAATAGTGGCGACCTTGCCAGGATTCGTTTCATACAGTTTCACTCAGTTTCATTACCGTTTCACTACTTAAAAATCAAATATTAATCATGCCTCAACTAATTAATGACGAAGATGCTCGAGTTTTCATAGAATCAGACCCCACAGCCCCTGATATTGACTGTCTGTCAAAATCCGAACTGAAAGTGCTTGCCTCGCATCTCCAGTTAACTGTCTCAAACATGTCCAAAGTAGAGGTGGCTCACACCATAAAAACCCACTTGTTCCCTGTAGAAGGCGGGGAGGGTGACGGAGCAGTTGGTGGGATCTCGAGTAAACCCAGCCAACTTGATGAACAATTGCCACCTGGTTTTACCGTTGATCAATTATTCGAACTAGAACAAACTAGAGCAAAGACCGAACAAGCCAGACTAAATATAGAACTAGCCAGAATAAATGCCGAACAAGCCAGAGCAACGACCGAACAATATGAATATCAATATCGTACGGCTCAACTAAATGTCAATACAAATGCTCCCTTAACCCTTAAAAAGCGGCTCACCACATAAGTCGTTTTTAATAAAGCTGGACTATGTGGCGGCGCTCGACATAGGTCGAGTGGCAATTTCAGCACGTAATGTTGCTGAGAGAGAGAGACAAGTGGTGGCAGGAGACTAGCGAGCGTATGACTGCTCCAGACCACCGCGGCGAACCTACTGACACGAATCTCAGCTCCCTCCTCCCTCTCTACATACTGAATTATATGGGGAAAGTACCGAATTACATGCTTTTTGCACTAGCGTTGCACGGTTATTGCAAGAAAACTATCCATCATACAAGGATCGTTATGGTGTCATTCGAAAGCTCTGTTTATGCCCTTTCAGGGATAGATACTTGTTTTACGTTCTGGGTCTTATTTAGGCATGAAAATGATCACGTAAACAGCCCTATTTTGGCTCAAAATACCCCGCTGGGCGGTACATATAAATAAACCGCATAGGCCGCTAAAGAAGGGTTAATTGCTCCCCCTCTGGGATTGACTATGACTAGTGTCATTCCACCTTTCACTGAGGATAATGTGCAGGATTTCTTTGTTTTGTTTGAGGAAGTTGCTGGAGGTATGAAGTGGACAAGAGATCAATGGCCTTTTATGTTACAAACCGTTTTGACAGGGCAGGCTCGAGCCACGTATTTGTCAGAAGTAGCAGAAGTTAGGCAGGATTATGACAATCTCAAAGAAGCTATCCTAAAAACCTATCTATTGCAGCCTGAGGCTTACAGGCAATCTTTCCGTAAAAACCAGAAGAAAGTAGAAGAAACCCATAAGGTATTTGCCAGGACCATGACTAAAACTTTCAATCATTGGGTCAAGAGTAAGAAAGTCACAAGCTACAACGATCTGAAGGAGTTGGTCCTGTTAGAAAATTTCCTATGGAAAATTGATTCTTCTGTATCCTATCATTTAAAGGGGAAAAAGGTAGATAGTCTTGCCGACGCCGCTGACATGGCTGACACATACGTGCTCAACAACAAATTTCGTGGAAAGAAGCCCTACGATAATTCTAGTTCTAATTTTAAGTATCCCAATCACAAATCTGACAGACCCAGTCACAAGCCTATAACGTCTTCCCCAGCTAGCCAAAATAGAATTGTTCCCCCAACTAAAAATGCGACTCAGGGCAATGGTAACAGAGGTGGGGCCCAAAGTAATAGTAATGCTCAAAGAGGGAACGTTCCCGTATCCCCTAAAGTATGTACTTTTTGTGGCATGAGAGGCCACCTAGCTTATCAGTGCTGGGCCAAGGAAAAAACCGAGAGATCGGGGCAGACAGTTGCCGCCGTATTTCAAATTCCATATGTGCCTTTAATGCAGGACTCCCGACAGAAGGAGTACCTCGCACCAAAAGTTCCTTTAATGCAGGACTCCCGACAGATGGAGTACCTAGCAGCTAACGTAAATCCTCTAGACAGGGGTGTAGTAGCATGTGTGGTGCAACCCACTAGGGTTAAGCCAATAATTAATTCACCATCAGTGCAGGACAGTTACCGTCCCTTTATTTCATCTGGCAACGTGAGATTAAATGGTTGTATGCATGAGGTACAAATTCTGAGAGACACAGGTTCTACTAGCACCCTCATGGTGAATCCTTACACTGAGTGCCCACCTGGCGAACCAGTTGTAATGAGAGGTGCTGGAGGCCAATTTTATGCACACTTGGTAAAAGGCATAATTGAATGTGAGTTACTACAGGGTGAGGCCAACATAGCTTTGTGTAGGTCCCAAGATATCCCTGTGCCTGGGGTAACACTCCTTTTGGGGAATGATGTAGCAGGTGAGAAGGTCCGACCAGACCCCATTTTGTCACTTTCCCCTGTTAACAAGCCACTAACCAATGAGCTCGAAAAAGAGATGCCAACAGTTTTCCATGTGTGTGCTGTCACACGTTCAATGTCTCAAGTAGCAGTTCCCTCCGCCAGAAATGTACCGAATATAAGAGTTGATGAAAGGGATGATGAGAGTGTGAATGCCGCTCCAACTGTGCCTGATGATGTGACTGAGGTGGATTTATCTGACACCTTTATGGCTCATCTTGACCCTAACGATGACCATGAAACCCCTCCAAATTGTCCTAGTGGCCTGGTAGAGCTACAGAGAGATGATAGTGAATGCAAGGAGTTAGCTGCCAGGTCCGTGAGTGAAGAGGAATGTGAGAAGGAGGGTAGTGAATGTTTCTACCTCAAAGGAGGAGTATTGTGGCATAGATGGAGACAGCCACACAGACCAATCGATGACGGGGCTTGGGACGTCCATCAAGTAGTAGTCCCCAAACCTTGTCGTAGAGATATCATGGAAATGGCACATTGTATACCATTGGCAGGACACCTAGGTGTGAGAAAAACTCTAGACAGAATCAGAGCCCACTTTTACTGGCCAGGAATGCGTGCAGATGTAGTGGAGTTTTGTAGAGTGTGTCACACTTGCCAGATGACAGGAAAACCCAATCAGAAGGTGCCTGTACATCCTCTGGTGCCCTTGCCTGTTTTCGAGAATCCTTTTACTCGGGTGGTAGTGGACATTGTAGGCCCATTGCCTAAGACTTCCCAAGGTAACATTTATTTATTAACTATCATGGACGTGGCAACTCGCTACCCAGAGGCTATATCCTTAAGGACTACCTCTGCTCCAACTATCATCAAGGAACTGCTCAAATTCTTCACCAGAATGGGTTTCCCCCATGAGGTGCAAAGTGATCAAGGAACTAATTTTACCTCTAACATTTTTCAGCAGTCCCTGAAGGAGTTGGGTATCGAGCATATTAAGTCTAGCACCTACCACCCAGAGAGTCAAGGGGTTCTCGAACGATATCATCAGACATTAAAGGGAATGTTACGTAAGTATTGTACAGAGACCGGAGTTGAGTGGATAAGGGGGTACCTTTTCTTTTATTTGCTACTCGTGAGGTTCCAACTGAATCCCTGGGTTTTTCCCCTAATGAGCTAGTTATCGGTCACCAGGTAAGAGGTCCTTTGCAACTATTGCAGGATAGCCTAGTTGGCCAGGAGGGGAACCAAAACCTCCTCATGTATGTTTCAGATTTCAAAACCCGGCTGAGATCCTCATGTGAGTTTGCAGCTCAAAACTTGACAGTGGCTAAAAGCTCCATGAAGACCTGGTATGACAGAAAAGCCTGTGAGAGGGAGTTTCAGCCCGGTGATGAGGTTTTGGTTCTGCTCCCCCTTTTTGGCCAACCTTTATCTGCCAAGTTCAGGGGCCCATATAAGATCATTCGGAGGGTGAGCATTATCGATTATCTAGTAACTACCCCAGACAAGAGAAAGCCCACGCAAGTATTCCATATAAATATGCTGAAACCCTACCATAGGTCCCCTGATTCCTCTCCTCCTGATTCTCCCACTGTGGCAGTGAATGTCAGGACCTGTGGGCAGCCTGGTGCGGACAAAGTCTTCAGTTCTCGTACTGACCCGCAACAGACTGTTCCAGAGCCTGAAGGTATGCATGCAGACTTTGACTTGTCATGTAGCCTATCCAACTTTCAGTATAATTCAGTAGCTTGGGGGGAATTACCATCTAAACTATGTCATCTTCCCTCTGATCAAGCGACCAACTAATCTCTGTTTTATCTCAGTCTCCCAGTGTGTTCGTGATACTCCAGGGCTCACTTCTTTGAGCTTGCACGACATCGACGTAGGGGATGCAACTCCCATTAAACTATCCCCCTACCGTGTCTCACCACAACACAGGAGTATACTGCAGGTCGAGCTTGACTTCATTTTTTCAAACCAGCTGATCACAAGGGCCTTAAGCCAGAGGAGTAGTCCGGTCATACTTGTGCCAAAGCCAGACGGGAGCCATAGGTTATGTATGGACTATAGGCAAGTTAATGCTGTCGCAAAGAACGATACCTACCCACTGCCACGGATCAAAGATTGCATTTACCAGGTTGGCCTCATACAGCAGTAAGTTTAACTTAATGAGAGGATTTTGGCAATTAGCTCTCCCTTGTAGCGAGGTAAATATTATGCTTTAGTAGTGCGCTTTCAAGCCTTCAGCTTTGAGATGCCTTGCAGTTCGAATAACTCTCCAGCTACGTTCCGGCTATGTTCTGATGTGGTACCTGGAGACGTTGCCTACTTTGGGTGATATCCTTATTATATACTAATTATAATCTTGCTGTTGCCAATCTGGTGGTGAATCTATTTATGTATTATGTTTAATATTATGTACTATACTCCTTAAACTCTTTTCTAGGGGGGAGGTCTGACATACGGAGTCCTGTATGTTAATTTAAGAGTTAGAGTTAGAGTTGAAGGAGTGTCAAACTACCCAAGCGGCGAAGCAGACTAGCGAGCGAACTAGCGAGTGGGAAACCAGCTCGCCCGCATACCAGCAAACAAGCCTTCACACCTGCGTGCGTCATAAGGGACCCTGCAAACTACTTTGATGACCCGACGCTATGACGTATGATCGACGCCAGGAGACTCCATTGGTCCACACACCTGCTATGCAACTCGAGGAGCTATGATAGGGGTGCGCACCATCACTCGCCTCCTGAATCGTTCCTACACCATCATTGTTTAGTATATAAGACCCGAGTAGTGGGCATTCAAATCAGTCTCATTTGGAGTTGGGGAAGGTGAACTTGCAGCTGGAGGAAGACGGGGTGAAGTATTATAATGGGATTGTGACTGTCAGTCAGATTATATAAGTGTATGTTAAGTGTGTTCGGTGTAAACACTTACGTTTTGTTGGTTAGTGAGATATGTGATTGGGAATTAACGTTAACGCTACTATTATGTGTTTAACTATTTGATTGCGATTTAACGTTAACGCTACTATTATGTACGTAACTATTTGATTGGGAATTAACGTTAACGCTATTATTATGTCCTTAACTATTTTAGTTGACTAACTTGTGGACTAAAGCAACTATTTAAGTAATTGGGTTATGATGAAAGTAATACTATTGTTTTATATTAATACTTACGAGTTCTTTAATTTTCTTTTAATTAATAATATTACATCTAGTGATTTCCTAAGCTGAAAAAAATTATTTTAGCTTCAAAATTTTATTTTTGCTTTTCATATTATTTGAGTGAGACCTGAATCGAATCTATGAAACGATCCTGTAACTTAATTTACTCATAATCAAACGTCAATGTTACGTGGTTACGAAATACATTTACCTAAATATTAAATATATATCTAACTTTTTATGTGACTTTGATATTAATCCTGATGATAATAATAATATAATACTATTAACGTAAGACAAGAACCAAGAATAATTACATTAAATATAAATAAAAGGACATTTAAGAAAACTAGCTATTCATTTAAAAAAGGGTAAGAGACAGAAATATTCTTACTTTAATATTTATCTTTCAAGACTTTATATAGAAATAATAGTCCTTCTTTAGATATAACTTATTCGGTTCACAACCATAGCCTACTAAGCTTCGGTTAAATAATAATTCTGTATAAATACTACATGACTTTAATTAGTTTCAGTATTTTTCATAATTAAAGAGTATCAGTCAATAAAGGATACCAAGTCCTAAAGATCCAAAAGGAAAGGAAGCAACAACAGGAAATAATGTTATTAGATTTTACTTTTGTTTTGCCTTCAGCTGACTGATACCTTAATATATATCTCTGTGCTATCTAGATTCATCAAGTTAACCACTTGAGGATCAACATACGTAACAATATATAATATATATATATATATAGTGTTACATATATTGTTATATATAATTATATTGTTACATATTGTATAGTAACATCTATCTCTATGGGTTAGTGTATAATTTGTTTAGCTAATTATTTATACATATATATATATATATATATATATATATATATATATATATATATATATTATATACTGTATATATATATATTAATATATATAATACTATATATATATATATATATATATTATATATATATATTTATCTATATATATCTATATATATATATTATATATATATATATATATATACCGGTATATATATATATATATATTATATATATATATATATATATATATATATATATATATATATATATATATATATATATATGTATAAATAATTAGCTAAACAAATTATACACTATCCCCTTAGAGATAGATGTTACTAAGGCAGCTTGGAGAAGATGGGTGTTTTTGACATTTGTTCAATACCTAAAAGGTGTTTATGTTTATTCCCCAGGGAAACGTCCTGCGGCCATGCACCATGGTGGCAGTGGTGGTGGTGGTGGTGGTAGCAGTAATGGAGGTCTGGCTCTTACGCTACGATATCATACATTACTTATCAATTATCTCCTCACAACACTACTCATGTTAATACTGCAATAGTATGTGTTATTGTTTACACACACACACACACACACACACACACACACACACACACACACACACACGCACATACAAACACACACATAAATTTAAATTGTTCATCCAGAGTAAATATCCTTTAAGTTTAATTGATATTGTATATAGCTTATTTAGTTATTGGTGATAATTATCTGCGATACTTTGCAAAACGTGTGACATTATGAAATGTTAAACAAGTTTAACGCAACTTATTATAGTTATGATTAGACGAATATATTAACATTATAACTCAACATCACATATATGTATTTCATTTTATTATTTATGTTGTTTATTATAAACAGTAGCCTACATCCGTAAAATTCTACAACATTCTTTAATATGAATGAATGTGCACATACATATATATGATTGCTTCATAATATGTTGTTTATTGTATACATGTTCGCATATGTGTGATTGATTGATGACCAATATATATTTATATTTGTATTGACGAAATGTTTGATTTCCCTTACAATCTCCAATATTATGGAACCATATTTGTTTTGTTAAGGGGAGATGATTGTTTTTTTCTGACTCCCCTCTCCCTCATGTGCAGCTCCATTAGTTTTTAGATTTTAAGATTTTTAGTCCATTAGTTTGGCGATTTTAAGACCTTTTGCCCCATTTATTTGTCAATATTAAGACTTATCGTATCACTTAGTTATCGATGTTTTCCTGGCGAGCGATAGCGATTTTCAGTCTTTATAGCCAGGCTTGCTGAGCCTACTGGATGTGAGCTCCAAAACTGATCAAATGAACCAATTTCAGTAAAATATCAGATATGAAATGAGTAGATTGCATTCAATTGCATAATTTCGAATGTATAACATGCATGAATATTATGTGTTCTACAGTGGACTCAACATATAATAAGAAACATAACTATATTATTAAAATGGAACATATATTTTGCAAAGAATGCGATATTGTATAGGGTGGCAGGTCAGATAAGCACCATAAATGCGTTGGAAGTGGGCCAAACAAGCCAATATATAAATTTGCCAAGCACGAACAAAAATGCATACTATCTTCCGGCCAAAGGATGGCAGTATGTTAAATAATATGGTAGCTCAAACGTGTAAGACTTACAGTATTTTATCGCCAATGCTTTATTTTATTCGTATTTATTTATTAATGCATCATTACTCCTATTGAAGTATGATTGACAAAATAATGCATTATATTATATATACTGTATATATACAGTATATATATATTGCTAATTTACTATTACTATTTACTATTAGGGGGGGGGGGGGGGGAGAAGCTTGATGGATTAAATATCTCCCCTTGAAGAGGTAAGCGATGGACGTATATTTTTGAAAGATAATATGCCGAGTAAAAATATAATAAAATGAGGATCAAGACCGGCTATAAGAGAAGAGGTAGGGGAGGAGATTGCAAGAGAGCAACGCAGGAAATTGGATCAAGAAACATAATGGAGAGTTCAAGGTTCGATGACAATGACGAGGAAGATTGAAAAGTTAAAAGGCAACATTGGAAGTGTAGAGATCATACAGATTTAAAAACATTGATGATTGATGTATATCTAGGTATTTATATATTTGTGTTTCACATCTCTTCAATGAATAGTTTCGTCGGCCTGGAAAATTTAAGCATTTGTCGGTTTATACTAACTCTTAGTTAGCACACACACACACATAAATAATCAAAATAACATGTGTTAGTTGTTGATGTTAATATTACTGTAATATTGGCCGTTAAGGTTTCAAAAATCGAAAAAAAATTACGTAAGCATTAATAATTCTCGTTTGTAACCAATAAACACACCATCGCTTACCAGTGTGTGTATGTGTGTGTGAAAGGCAGAGAGAGAGAGAGAGAGAGTTATTGTTCTTAGAATTATCAATCTTCATTAACCCTCTCCGATAATATGACGTGATTTTGAGCCTATTAGGGATACTTTAAAGCCTCTGTTACCATCAGGGGTATTTAGAAACCTTTAGTTTAGTTATTTCAACCTCTGCAGTTGTCTTTGAGTTAGCTGTGGGCAGAAAACTAATTTTGGAGAGTTAATTATAAGAGTGAGAGAACTCTATTTGTTATTGCTAATCTGGCAACCTCTGCGTTCATATGAGCGTGAAAGGGTTAATTGCGATTGCAAATATTTGTTGGTACTAACACCTAGAGATTGCAAATATTTGTTGGTACTAACACCTAGAGATTGCAAATATTTGTTGGTACTAACACCTAGAGGTTGGGCAAGAGACGATATTTGGTCTCCCTTACACAGGCATTTTTACATAGTTACACTCTTTTCAACTCGGTCTAGCTAAGTAAAGAAAGGATATATGTGTATATGTGCTGTCCTGCGCTGGTCTGTCAGGCCTTGACAGTGACAATAGGAAATGAGTAGGTTTCGCATGACTTCACCTTCATTCGGACCTTATCACATGTTTTTCGCGGACTACATTTTCACCTGGTTTATATTTTCTTATTAGATACCATATGTTTACTTGTGTTATACCAATAACAGGATTGGGTTGCAGTGGGGGCTTGGCTGGGGTCGACGTGGTCAAATTGGTTGCATTAGCCATGTGCCCACACCGATAGTGCATGGGAGTGCTTTCAGGGGGAGGGATGCAATACTGCATGTTTCGGGAGCGCCTGGAGCACCCTTAAATAATGTCTTGAGATGCTGCTCGCCCTTTAAGGGTTAAAGCTGACTTTGGTGATATGGTATATATGTTGTCAATATCTTAGTGTTATCTGAATAATACAAGTGCAGTCAATAGCATTAATGATGCACTCATTTGACTCATTATCGAACAGAAACGTGACGATATAATGCCCTGTTATAATAAAGCCCAGATGCTTCAGAACTTGGCTTTAAAGGTTAAACAATTCGAATTAGTGTAACCAAATAATATGTTTACTACAGTACAGTACATTATTACTGTTTATACAGTATATGATTGGAAATACATTGTGAAAAATACTGGTGTGCGAGCAATTCCACCCCACCAGCACACTAGTAGGACAATAAAGGGCTATAACGCAGGGCGGTAGTCGAACCAGGCACCATCACAATGTTGGGGAAACTACAATGTTATGTTGAACGGACGCAATATGTTAACATGATATACTGTACAGCCTCCGGCATGTTTAAAACCAACCAATCTCAACCTCAACCTCTCTCTCTCTCCAAAAATAACTGTGTACCTTGTTCATTCCGGGCTCTCATTAATCTCACGTTATTTATATATTAATGCCCCTAACAACGAAAACTTAATGTTCGTCTTATAACTGATTACATAATTATATACAGTATGTTTTACAACTTCTCCTTGTTCTTTCTTTGTCAATCCTATTAATGCTGCTCCTTAAATAGATTTTCATTAATTTGTATCAGTTAATCTATCACTATCTCATATCCAATCTAATTAATATTACATACCGTATATTCTACTTACATAATTATATTGGTCTTTGGTGTTTAATTTGATTCTTATTTTTGTTTTATTTTGTATGACCCAAAGGCTACGTATATTTCCATTGGTGAGAACGGTAATTTTCAGCAGTTATCATAACACATTAATGCCATCTTCCTGTGTCTTTCTTTTCCCCCAGTTGTAGTAAGAGTCAAAGTCTTGACGACGTTTCATATTCTAGAATATATTAGTTTTGTAAAGTAACGGAGTTACAAATAAATAAGTTACCGAGTTAGGGAAGTGAGGGACAGAAGAGGAAAATGGGAACAAAAAGGAAAACCGCAGCAGAAAATAAACCAACAACGAACAAGAAGAAGAATCAGAAGTCCCATGGAGAGAAAGAAGGCAAGAGAAACACAAGAAATGGAGGAAAGAAAGAAGAGAAGCAACAACATGGCTGCCTAACCACCACCCCCACTAAGCATCACCTCACCAACCGATGTGCTCGAGTCGCCGCCATCACGGCCACTCTGCCGCCCACACTCGGAAAAAATATACGCATTACCATCACCAATTCCGGGTCCAGTAAAAGAAAGGCAGAACACGAGGACTTACCAAAATACAAAAGGCCCCAGATATCTCCTCTCCAGATGAGGCGCTCTTCCGCGCAGCTCCTCCCACATCATGGCGAAAACTTCTGAGGGATCTACCTCAACCCCCTAATACCCCCCCTCCCCGAGTACCTGTGACCTTCTGACCCTCAACCAACATACCTGGGACATAGCAGCACAAGTCATGACCATCTCGACTTAAGGGGAGGCTAGCCATTTGTTTGGTCTATTAATTAATGTATTCATATAATTTTTTAGTTTCCTCCCTAGACCTCCATCAAGCTTAGAAAAACACCCCATAGACCCCCCTTCAAGATAAATGTGTAAATTTTTCGGTAAAAAAAAATCCTGGCCGAAGGCCGGTTCCTCTTAAAATTGCAGGCTCGCTATCGCTCGCCATGAAATAATCAACACCTAAATGGCAGGAATGGTCTTAAAATTGACAACGAAATGGAGCGAAAGGTGTTAAAATTGCCAAACTAATGTGCCGAACGTCTTATAATCTCATCACTAGTGGGGCTAAACATTAGGGAGAATAGGGTCCAGAAAAACGGTCTGCCTCCCCTTAACCAAGGTAAAGCCAGCAATTTGAAGGGATCGAGTAGACTTACATGTGAGGCTTGAGTCAGAGGATTAACCTCTCATTTACCTGAATATTACATGCCATGGCTGTAGACCTAATTGTCTGAGAGTTCTTTTCCCTACCTAAGAACTATTATCTCTCCCACAATGGTGCCTGAGATACATTAGGCTCTTTTTCTAGGCTTGCAGTTTTGACATTAAAAGTGGAAATAAGGATATGTCCCCAAAACACTCTTAATATCATTTGGAGAAGTCTGTGTCGTGGCAAGATCTCTACAATAGTCCGGCCTTTGCGAGACACCGTCACCTAAACGGCACTCTGCAGATAAAGTCCTTATACCATATGTGCCAGAACCATGGTCGAGGGCATATGCTTGTAAAAAGGCCTAGAAATCGAATCATCAGGGTTCTATGAATACTCTTAGAAAGGTCAAAGACAGTTGGGAAAGATAGTACGGCCATGTTCACACTTCTTCCCCACATTAGCCTGATGAATAGTTACTCTGTCATGACTTGAGCAACTTTTCATTAAAGACCCCACACCCAAGAGTACCGGAACAGAACTTCATCACTGACTATTATAACAGTCAGGATAGTCGAGCAGCCATAGTGCGTGACATGTCCTCACTCATGTACGCGTTAGTCCGATAGTGCACCCCCTGTTTCATGACATAAGGAAATACTATTAAAGGTTCCAAATCAAATAGTCCATCTGTAACCCCCACCCCATTGACCACACGGCAGGATCACCTAAACGGCTCGACTGAACCAGAAAAAAGGACTCAGCAACAAACACCTAGATCATCAGTGTTCAGTGTTACTTCAAGACTCTACCCATTGTTAGAATATAAGTGCTAGTGGATTCTCTAAGTTCGTCGTGGATCCTCGTCCGTGCTCGGCGTTATATTATTGTGTTATATTCCATGTAAGTAGTGTGTTTTGGATCTCAAGTGTATTTCTCTCTTATCAAGTGATCATTAATAAGAAAAGTCATGTGTGTATGCAGTGTTATATATATACTTTATGACTTTTGTGCATGTGTGGTCTGAATTTTAGTTTCTCCAGTCGAGTAAGAACCTACCCTTGTCCAATCAACCTCAGTAAAAACCTGGTATAACAATTTGTATTCTAAAATATGGCACCAACGTTCCCGCCAATACAATACCTTTCCTGGTTCTCAGGTTCCAGCAAATGCAACTTTAGAATGTGAAAATATTCTCCAGTATAAAACAAACGTGCGCAGTTGTTTGGCTGTGAGCTACTATGCTGTTTACTTGACATTATCTGTTTTTACATAATTCATAATTATTTAAATTTAAACTAATTGGAATCTCAAATCTTCTGAAAAATTGATTGAATCACAAGGCAACTAATACGCACTCCAACAGAACAACTAAAACATTTTTACCGGAAATCTTTAACCCCTCCAATAACAGCGACGGCGAATCGCCGTCAGTAGATAAGCCACTACCCTGTCCCAGCGATGGCGAATCGACGTCAGTAATGTACTTTCCTTGTAACTGCCTGTACAAGCCTGTACCTGGTACCACAGCCGTTTGAGCACTGCTCTCGATATGGCAACACTTCGCAGCTTATATAAGACCCACTGAAGGGTGGGAGAGCCAGTGTTGCTTCATCTCTTGAGGTTGAAAGTTGTTCTCTCTTGCCATTTTGGCCACAATGCTTGGGACTGCAGGGGACTTTTATTACTGTATCCTAGGGGGAAGAGTACAGGTTAACAAAGGCATATATAATATATATAATATACTATATAACTATAAGACTGCATTTCACATAACCACTTCACTTACGCCAACAACACAATCTACACTCAATGAGAGCTCTGTGGGAAAGCCCGATCGTGGCCATGGCCTTCCTCAGGGACTCGGGGCTGTTCGGCCAGGCAGCTTAGGGATTAACAACAACAACAACAACCGTTACCAGATTCTTGCGGACTTAGACGACGAAGAATAAATAAAAGAAATTTGGCTCATAGGAGATTCCATCGTTCGTGGACAACTCACGGAGTTCTGCGCCAGGGCACCCAGGACCAGGAAGCGCTTCTGTATCCTGGGTGGCTGTGTGGACACCGTTGCAACTGCGGTCAACGAAGTTTCGAAGTTAGCCCCCTCACGCACAATGTACGTCATTCATGTCTGATCTAATGACATGCAGCAGACCCGATCGGAGGACCTCATGCTGAAGTACCAGAAGCTGATTCAGACATATAAGGAAAAGTCACACAGAGTCATCAAATCAGGGATCGACCCCAGGTTCGGTATGAAGAGCTGATTCTTCAACATAGCCACTAGCGTAAATCGTGGACTGGCTGACCTCTGCAGGGAGGAAAAAACGTTGGTTTCATCAACACCTGGGATGCCTTCTACCATGAAGATCATCTGTTTGGAGCGGATGGAGTCCATCTGAACCAGGTGGGAGCAGCACGATATTGGCGCCTGCTTCACGAAGCAGTAAAAGATTTTGGGAAAAGAATCAGAGCCAACCAAGGACCATCAGGAACGAGGATCAAGGACAGCGAGGCCCGAGGACCACCAGGGACGAGGATCGAGGACCGAGAACCACCAGGGATGATGATAGAGGACCGAGGACTACCAGGGACAACGATCGAGGACAGCGAGGACCGAGGACCACCAGAAACGATGATTGAGGACAGCGAGGACCGAGGACCACTAGGGACGAGGATCGAGGACCGAGGTCAGACAGGTACATAAATATCGATCCGACCAGAACCAGGAATTTGATTAATGAGCGTTCCGTAAATTCCATATCAAAACTTTAAATGTTTTTTTTATGCAAACGCTCGTAGCATACGCAATACATTTTCAGTTTTAGAGAAACTAGTGTTTACAGAAAATTACAATATTATTGGCATACCAAAATCTTGGTTCAATATAGAAGACAGACTCTTTAGCAGAGTATTCACTTCCCGGTTATGTAATGTTTGAGAAAAGCCGAATAATTAAAAATGGAGGTGATGTTTTACTTTTTATTAAAGAAACTCTTAACCCGACCCTATTGTCAAAACCGCAAATTGTGAACGTTGACACATCTTTTGTGCTAATAAAGAATAATAAAGGTACACAAATAATACTTGCATTAATATACAGACCTCCAGATCAATCAGTGCAAACTGACCGAGAAATTAATGAGCAAATTGCAGAATTAAGTAACTCGCAAGATACCGTAATTTTTGGCGACTTCAATTTACCTGTGACCAAGTGGGGAGATAGTATTACTTCACACTCTGGAGAAGAACTGTATGCAAACTTGCAAGAGAGTTCGCTATATCAATTTGTTGGGTCTCCAACCCGTGGAAATAACATCCTTGACCTTGTACTTTCAACAAAAGAAAAATTGATAGAGAATTTTAATATCGGTGATGAATTCAGTAACAGCAACCATCGTACAATAACTTTCAGTTTAAAGTGTACTAGTAACAAATTAAATAGCAGCATCGAGAAAGTCCCCGATTTCAATAAAGCAAATTTTCGTAAACTTAGAGCAATGTTTAAAGAAACAGACTGGAGCTTTGTAATTAACAATAACGACATAAATACATGTTGAGAATTATTCGCAAATACTTACCTAAAAGAAGTGCAAGACTGCATATCAACGAAAATACAGCGTACAGGCCAGAATGGTAAGCCCAAATGGTGGAATAAATAAATTCTAGACTTTGTGCTTGCTAAAAAGTTTGCTAATGATAGATTAAAATCCTCACAAAATGAAAAAGAACAGGTGAAATTTGTAGAACTACGACGCAAAGCCAAAACGTTAATTAAAAGTAAAAACAAAACGGACCTGCTACAATCTCATGTAGAGTTGTAAAGGAAGCTAAGGATGAGCTCTCCAAACCACTGACATTGCTATTCAATAAATCTTTGCAGTCTGGCACTATGCCTGATCAGTGGAAGCTAACCAACGTAACACCGATATTAAAAAAAGGCAGCAAATCCCTACCCCGTAATTATCGTCCAATTAGCTTAACCTCAGTTGTATGTAAAATGCTAGAAACACTCATATGAGACAGACTCGTAAATCACTTAGAGGGAAATAACATACTTAAAGATGGTGAAGAAACAGCAATGGCTGCAACAGATGTAGGAATTAAGACACAAATGCAGAGCAGGGACGAAACGTTGAATAAACTGGGTCCCTTCTCTGCATTTGTGTCTTAATTCCCACATACTTAAAGATACTCAACACCGCTTTTGTAACAAACGTTCCTGCTTAACAAATCCTCAACCTCTATGATGAGAGTAAAGCTGTAGATATTATATACCTTGATTTTCAAAAGGCCTTTGACAAAGTTCCCCAAAAACGTTTACTGCTAAAATTAAAAGTGCATGGAAAACAAGACAGTGTGTTGAAATGGATAGAAAATTGGCTCAGCGACAAAAAGCAAATAGGAGTCATAAACGGTAAGGCATCTAAATGGACCAATGTAAGTAGTAGGGTACCCCAGGGATCGGTACTAGGACCAATTATCTTTCTAATTTATATCAACGACATAGATGAGGGTCTCACATGTACAATCTCTAAGTTTGCTGATGATACAAACATTTTAGCGTACTCTCAAAAGAACAAGTTGACAATATGCAACATAATATAGATAAGTTGTCATGTTGGGCCCAAATTTGGCAAATGAGTTTCAATGCGGATAAATGTAAAGTACTACATATCGGATACCGAGATGAGAAAGCAAACTATTCAATGAATGGCACTCAGCTTAAGAGTGTAGACAGAGAAACCGATCTGGGAGTAACAATATCGAGTAATCTAAAACCGAGTCAACAATGTTAAGAAGGCAAACAAAATAATTGGATTTATAGGCAGGTCATTTGGGCATAACTCAAAAGATGTTATCCTAACTCTTTACAATTCCTTAGTCCGCTCTCTTCTGGAATACTGTGTTCAGTCCTAGTGCCCTTATTTCCAAAAATATATGGACAAGCTAGAACGAGTTCAGCGTAGAGTTACCAAAATGATACCATTAGCCTAAAGAACAAACCATACAAGGAGCGGCTTAGATAATTACATTTATTTCCTTTAACCCAGCGCAGATTAAGAGGCAACCTAATTCAAGTGTTCAAAATCATCAAAGGCATCGACAATATGAACTATAGTAAGTACTTCACTATCGACCAGTCTAATTACACACAGGGAAACGGTTGCAAAATTATGGGTAAATCTTTTAACTCACACGAATCCAAGAATGTTTTCTTCAATCGAGTTGTCAACTTGTGGAATGGGCTTCCCCGAGATGTTATAGACTGCAGCACCGTTGACTCTTTTAACCCCTTCTGTACCGGCGACGTCTTGTTAACTTTATTTTGGTTACTATTAGACGATTTTATTCAGTTTCTTAAGGGCCTCCAACATATTGTCAGGCTTCGAACTATCTCACTTAACTCTTTTTACCACCACAATCCTTCTTAGACTGCACAAAATCATCTATATATAGCTAGAGTAAAATTAAAAAGACGTTGCGGTACAGAAGGGGTTAAACTTCGCCTAGACAAATATCTTGCATCAAACCTGTGACTGACTGCGTTTGAAAATTAATAACTTTATTTTATTCAAAGGATTATTGCGTTTATATATTGCCAAGACGTTACTCTCTTTTTCCCAGATATACGAAAGATCCTTACAACTGTATTATGTTGCTAACCTACCTGTCCCCTACTAACTTCCTAGTCCTGCCAAGGACATTAGTTCCAGGGCAGTGGTTTCCTTTCCAATTTTCCCTTACCCACTCTAAGCCACTGTATGGACACTTGATCCGCAATGTTTTGGAGGACAAGCAGCCTAGAGGGGTAAGTAGAACTGTTGTTGCATGATTTCCTTTGTACTCCCATTGCTCTCATCTCTTGTATCTCTAAAGTTTTTGAAATTATTCTTGCTTCCAAATTTCTTAAGAATTTCTCCTCCCATAATATACTTTCAGATGGCCAATATTGCTTTTTATGGTTCGCGCTACTGGTGATCTTCTTTCATATCTTACTAACTCCTGGTCATCCTCCTTTCGGGACTTCAGTGAGACCTTTTCTATTGCGCTAGACATATCGAAGGCCTTAAATAGAGTCTGGCACAAATCTTTAATTTCTAAACTGCCCTCCTTCGGTTTCTATTCCTCCATCTGTGCTTTTGTCTCTAATTTCCTTTCCGTCCGTTCCATAGCTGCAGTTATGGACGGCCATCGCTCACTCCCACATCCTATCAACTCCGGTGTTCCTCATGGCTCTCTCCTATCTTCCATTCTCTTTCTAATTCTCATAAATGATCTTCTCAACTGTACCTCCTGTCCCATCCATTCATACCCAGACGACTCTACCTTACACTACTCAATTAGTATTCCTGAACGCCCCAGCCAGCAATCCCTAAACACAAACGTAGTGAAGCCATGCAACACTTATCTTCTGATATAACTACTATTTCTAATTGGGGCAAAAACAAATTGGTACCTTTAATGCTTCCAAAACCCAATTTATCCATCTATCTACCCATCCAGCATTTCCAGAGGACAATCCCTTATCTTTCAACAATACAAAAATCAATCACGATCAAACTGATGGGTCGAACATATTAAATATCTCAAAACTAATGGGGATAAACATGAGGGCGAAGATGGTCCATCAATATAAAAAAAACTCCCTATACTAGCAATAACGCCATTACTATTTGATTATTCAAAAGTTCTTGTTCCCTGATCGATGTAAAGCTACACGAAAGCACTTCCTTTTCTTCGACATATCCAATGTGTGTTGTAGTTCGTGATTTCTATTCTATTGGATCATCTTCTTGAAATACATTTCATGTTGCAAGCATTCTTCCGATCTCTTTCCTTGCACACATAACAGATCTCATTATAATGACGCAATACCTTCGCCTGATCGTTATCGTGTTCCTTGTTAACTCCTTATGTACCGGCGACGTCGTTTTAAATTTATTCTGGCTAAAATTAGACAATTTAATTCAGTTTAAAAAGGGACTACAGTAATTAATAGGCTTCGAACTATCTAACGTAATCGTTTTTACTACCTCGGATCCATCTTAAACGTCAACAAATCGTCTAAATATAGCAAGAATAAAATTAAAAGACGTCGCCAATACATAAGGGGTTAAGGCTATACAATACCTTCATTTATAATTTTATCCATCTGTTTTCTCATGTTCAATCCAGTTCAATCCCTCACTATAATTAGTCTTCCTTTCCTTCCATTTAGCATAGGTTATAATAGGTAACCAATCATTGACACACTTTACCACTCCCTTCTCGAGTTGATATCTGTTTTAACTGTATATAATCCTCCTTTTCTCTATCAGCATTTCCCTATTTGTTTTCATGATGCCCTACACCTATGATGCATGGATTTATCGTTTGAACAGCATATTAAACATTTGTACCGAAGTATTAGGAATTCCTAGGCCACTGAACATGAACAAGCATTGTCAACCTTATGCTCTACCAAATTACGTTACATAATTATTCAAAACAATAGTAAAGCTTTCAGTTATATTTTTCGTATCATATTATTCTGAAGAGAATATATATCGATATGTGAAGTTTCACTTTCCAAGCCGGTCGCCGGATTCTGATATCTGCGATAGTATTGAGAGGAAGTCGTTTGGCGGAGGTGCAAGTCTCGTTTATAGTGGTAATGTGACCCTTGGCACAGACCGTTTATAGGAGAGAGAGAGAGAGAGAGAGAGAGAGAGAGAGAGAGAGAGAGAGAGAGAGAGAGAGAGAGAGAGCGTATACATTAACAAAAGAAGAACCTGGATAAAAGCAAGCCATATGTTAACTTTCAGAACACTGAAATATATTTAAGTACTAGTTTGCAGACGAATTATCAAAATCGCACATATAATTGACAAAATGGTTTGGTAAATAGCCTGTACGGTTTATACTGGATATAAAGAAGGTCAGATCAATTGAGATGCTACACAAATATTATATTTTGTGTGAATGAACTAATCTTAATGAGACAATTGATTCTGAATTTCAGGTCATTTCCAGTCAATCAGTGTGGCACATTCTTAGTGTATAGCTAGAAGAATAATGATATTAACCCAGTCTTACGACAAAAGTTACTAACAAAAAAGCCCCATTGCCATACTACGTTATAACCAGTACAACCCTTAACTACCACAATAACCACAACCACAATAAACTACCAAAACTACTACCAAACAGGACGCTGAACCATAATACAGGAGACGTTGACAGTCAGACCATCTCCGGTTAACTGTCTCCATCTAACTCACTCAGCATGAAGCATGAATGAATATAGAAAATGTGGGTGAGGGTGAAAGAAGGGAAGTTTGTATTGGTTAAGTAGGAGAGACAGTGGTAATAGTGAGAGCAAATAGGGTGTCGGGGCTTGACCCAACGTGCGTGAGTTATGTAATTGGGTTGGGGTTGAATTGTAATCGCTAGAGCAGTTTCTTTAATGAGGTTCAGGGTGGCTTGCCAAGAAGGTGGCTGGGGATGGTGAGTGCAAGATGAAGGTGGGAGATGGTGGTGATGATGGTGGTGGTGAAGAAGCCGATGGTGTTATTCGTTGGCTAGACATTTTAGAAGGCTTCTCTGGTGCAGACACTTGGAGAACTGTTTCTTGAAGGCTGGTGAGAGAGGTTTTCCTTCTGCTGCAGCTGCCTTGATCTTCTTGGTCAGCTCGCTGAAGGTCTCCTGAAGCTCGCTGGCGGTGGCCCCCAAGTCGACGTCTCCATCACCTTCCTCCATCTCCTCCACGTCGACATCTCCTATGGTGGACTCGGAGTAGTCGGCAGAGGAGGAGGCTGCCACCGGATGTTCAATAGTGGCTGGTGGTGGAGTGGAGGTCGAGGATGGTCCTGCAGAGGTGATTGGTGGTGCTGGAGATGAGGTTCCCTGTGTTGGCTGCAGAGTATGATCTTCAAGATGCTCAGCTTGTTGGGACTGTGATGCTGATGTGTTGATCCTGTTGATAACTCGAAGTACAAGGGTGATCTCCTACTTTGGTGTCTTTCTTGGCTTCCTCTGGGTCTTGGTGACTGATGGTGGTTGCTGGAGAAGATTAGGAGGAATCACAATTGTTGGAAGGTTATTGGCTGTGAGTAAAGTAGGTAGGATGATTGAAAACCGGCATAAGTCATCCCCAGCAAGAGCCTTGGCTGTCTGGATGACGACAGTGATCTTCTCTGTGTTCAGGCCGGCCTTCTCCTGCTTGTTCTCATTTTTCTTCCTCCATGCGTGTTTGGATCCCTTAACGTTAGCCCCATTTGATCCTCTGATGTTGTTAGCCTCCTCTCCATTCCTCCCCTATATGATGGTAAAGGTTACCCTCTCACCATCACCGAGAGAAGGTATTGCGTGGTGTTGATTAGGAAAGGAGATTCGGCTTCTGTGTGCGAAGATATCGGCTCCTGTGTCCTCTCTATTGATAAACCCATATCCCTTCTTCACATTGAACAATTTAACAGTTCCAGCAACGGTGGTAGAAGTTGATGAAGCCATGGTGTAGATGGTGGTGAAGCAAGGGCCGCAGAGGACCAATGATTGGTGGAGAGTTGCAGCCAATCAGGAGAGAGCAGGAACCAATGACTCACCCAGGCACAGGCTCAGGCACAGGACTTCACCATTTATGGATTGTCTCTCACTCTCTCACTCTGCTGTATTATGTACAGTCGACCAATGAAATACTTTGAACTAACCTCAAATTTAGATTTTTGAATTGAATATAGTATGCGTTGTATAATGTGTAAATATGGATTAATGTACATCAATTATATAAAACAATAGTAAAATAGTACAGTATAAAATTAAATATAACTCTAAACAGGTTTTTTAAATATAAGCTAAAGGAAACAGAAGTTTCATATACATACACTGTCTAACTATATATATATTTTTTTTAAATGACAGTCTTAAAACTTGAATAATCATCGATGACTATGGGCGCTTTCTTTAAGTGAGGAGACTTGGCACTTACTAATGGTCGAGTGCAATACAAACAATATGGGTGAGGAAAGATGAAAAGCAAAGTGGTAGATGAAAGTAATCAATAGGGGTTTTGGTTACGAAAAAATTACAATGAGAAAATGGATATGGATGAGGGAAATGGAATAAGCTTACAGGTGGAGAGAAATAAATGGATTCTGCCACTGAATCCCACTTTAAGACTTTAGATGCTGCCAATCATGCTTGTCTTTGTATTGCAACTGCAACTGAGGCATTAAGGTCGCGTTCACACTGGTATCCCGACCCTTCCCCACTGTAAAATTACCGTGTGTTTTCCAAAGTCTGGTGCAAAGTCCTGCAAGGTCACGGCTAGATCAACAAAGTTATGGAAAGGATGTGTCAAGGTATGGACACTCCCGTTAGTCGACCCTGGGTCACCGCCATCAGCAGGCGGCCGTACAACGTGGTTGGGGGCCGCAGTAAAGACGGTGGGAGGTCTACGTGGATGGAGGTGAGGCAATGCTGGAGACATGCAAACACGGGAAAAGATGCAGCCGTGATACCCACTCATGTGTCTGGCCAAGGACACCCACGGTACGCTCCTGGATCAGCCAGGGAACGTAGCATAGGGGTATGTTGGGGGAATAATGGGTCAAGCATGCTTTAAGGACATTGCAGTGACAATGTACAGACATCATGTGATTATTTGTGGCAGCGTAAGGCCACCCTGCAACAGGGGCAAGGTCAGGGCAATTTTGGGTGCATGGGCGCTAAACACCATGGTCGCTAACGCTGGTCTCCCGCATTTGGTCTCGACCAAAAGTCTGTAAAGTCCGCCAAGGTCGGCTAAGGTCGTGTTGACAAAGTTGTGTGTGTGTGTGTGAACGAGGCTTTAATCCCACTTTGTTGGTAGAGATGTGGGTGTGTCCCTTTGACATTGCTGCTTTCAGATAAGACTTCTTCCAGAATCTCTTGTTTGATGTTGTGTAGTGCGACCGTCATATTGTCATTACTGTTACCAACATCGTCGCATGCCTCGTTCATCTGTGTATCAGGTTTGTGAAATAATTGTATTATGCTTTGATGGGTTACAGAATATCTGTCCTTCCGTAGGTAAATCAAATTGTTGAATTATGCTACACTAATACGACAATACAAGTCATCAAACTGAAAAGGGCTAACAAAAGTATTTGGTTGATATAAAACTAAATTGAATGGTAGACCCCTGCTTTCTAGGGTTTGGTACAGAGTTTCCAACCTACTGTATATCGGATTATATGGTGACATTATATATCCGTTGCTCCATCCGAAAGTATGAGCATTGCATCGTTCAAGACATTTTGGATGTTAACGACATTTGATCAAATGCATTTGAAAGGACAAGCTGTAGTTCACTCAAAAAAGAAATCAGATCTTACACAATGGTCAAACTTAAGCATCTAGGATTAATGTAAATTGTATATCAATGGGTTGTTATTCATTCAGTTCCCGTTATATATAACATAATTATACAGTATATTGTATATATGTATATATATTCTACCTATCTATTACCAGACACCTTGATACCAGAGAGGGTAACCATTAATGTACCGCCTCAATGATACTCTATTTCGTTGGTCGGCACCCCTCCTCCCTCCCAACACTACTTTCACTCGTATTTACATCAACTCGGAACCTCCATTTCACTCTCAGTCTTCTTCTCCCACTGTAGCCTTCCACATCACATACACTATTTTTGTAATTATCTCACTGTCCATACGTTTCACTTGACAGAACCACCTCAGTGTTCCTATTCACACTCTCCATCACATTCTTATCCACACCGATCACTCTCGCATTTCCCCATTTGTTTCTATCTCTCCATGTGACACCACTTACACTTCTCAAGTAAATTATTTCCACCCCTCTCATTCTGCTTTCTTATCTACATACATCGTCAAATATGGATAGTTTAATCAATATTGCACGATTGATAATTTGATAGAGACTTTTTATACGGAACCATGGAGTGTTGTCTATAGCTTTGTAGCATCAGCATTACATGACATAATTAGTATACCTAAAAAAACAATTCATACACAAAATACAACACGGATTTAGCTTTCTCACTGATAGATTAGCGAGTACACATTGTGCAAATTAAACAACTAGAGATAAACACCTTAAAAAAACATTGATGACATACCATATACATAGGATTTAATCATAGATTAATGCACAGTGCTTTATTCTGCAATATTGACATAATAGTAATGAAATATAATATAATGTGGTATACAAATTTTCAGTGTAAACGGACAAGGCGGCCCACTTTCCTGGACAGTCAGAAATACAACTTAAGGGGACGTTATTTGATATATCTTTTTATGTTTTATTATTACCGGAATATGCGTTTGTATTAGCTTTAAAAGAAACATCCGAAAGATTCCCCTTCGAAATAAAAGTGTACATTTTTAGTGGTAAATTTTCCCAGTCGAAGGCCGGTTCCCCCTAAATTACAGGTTCACCATCGCTCGCCAGGAAAATATCGACACCTAATGGCACAAAAAGTCTTGATATTAATATACTGTAGATATGGGCGAAAGTCATAAAATGTGAAAGCTAATGTGGCTAAACATGAAGGAGAAGGGGGTTCAGAAAAACATTATTTTCCCTTAATATAATTGGAATAGGTTCAGGTAGTGAGGTGCCAGATTATGTTGGGAGTTATTCCTACTCCGTATATTGATAATTATATGAACACTGTACATGATAATGATACAATTCAATATACGTATACATGATTGGTGAGTCTAATATAAGAACAAAACTTAAGATACATGCAATATATAGCACAACACATGAAAACAATCGTAGTAATTATTCACAAGCATTACCAACATAATAATCACAGTGTCAAGAAGGCATAGACAAAGATTGCCACACCATAATACAACATTAATAGCCATGCAAACACGAAAATATCATGAAATATTAGCAGAAACTGAGGCCAGAAATAGAAGTGTAAAGGTTAACGTTGGCAGTCCTGCCGCTACTCTCATCACTTAATCTTATCATGGAGCCACACAGACCTTTCACGAGCAGTGATGTGATTATTATATATTTTGATTACGGGAGATTATAGGAGGGCCTCGGAGGCAGAACCAGATAAGTGCCAAATAGAAAAACGGGAATTAACTGCGATTCCTAGAAAAAATGGGGCCGGGGTGGTGCTTATCTGGTTCTGCCTCCCAGAGCCACACACGCCCGTGGGAGGCAGAACCAGATAAGCGCCACCCCGGCCCCATTGTTGCTAGGAATCGCAGTTAATTCCGGTTTTTTATTTTGCGCTTATCTGGTTCTGCCTCCAAGGGCCTTTTTTATTATTCTGTCTACTGTCTGAATTTAGGTTATCATAATGTTATTGAGAACACTTATCAGAATGGGATAAAGATCTACGTGATGAATGCTGGGGTCCAAGTAGGTTGTATAATTGGCCACAGGGATTGGTATCTACATCATAATTTTATGTATGAGAATAAAAATTAAGTGATTGACTTATAATAATAATTGTATATTATAACGACAATTGGTTATATGGATGAACAATAAAATGACAGAGTAAAACTCTAATGCAATTAAATATCACTTCTTCAATACCAAACATCAAGAACTGGATTCACATTAATGTTGTCAACTATGTGTTTGTAAGTGCAGGCGCGTGCGTGCCGGAGCTCCTATTAATTCTGGTGACCTGTGAGGTGGATGAACATCTTAGAACTAAATATTCTTTACCAGGTGCGTGATAGCTGAGGAAGTGCGCGTTCTCCACCAATACTGCCGTCTTCTCTATACTCGGCTTTTATGCCGGTTAGTATATTTTCTGAGCATCCTCATTATGACACTTATGCAATACACATTTTAACATTATCGTGAACAAGTTTAACCCGCTCAGTACCAGCTAAATATTAATAAATGTACCACCCAGGACCGCCTGATTCTGATTTTTTTTTTTATTCCAGAAACAATAGCGAATGGGTTAGGAATGAAGGAAAAAAAATAAAAATTTGTCAAAAGTGCAAAAAATGGTCCTACAGAGCCCCCGAAAACGGATTTTACAAGAGTAAAAAATTTAAGGCAATTTCCCCAAAAAAACATGTTTTTGCGCGCTCACGCGCACGCGGTTGAACTTTGAGAGTTTTCAACCATCGGCATGGGTGCATGGGATACATACACAGTTCTGATCCAAATCGGAGCCCTCGGGGTGCCATAGGACCTGAGTAATTAGGACCGGACCGGTCAGGACGCAAACCATGCGTCGCTGGGGTTTAGCGTTACATACATTGTGGACGCAAACCCTGCGTCGGTGGGGCTCAGTGTGTTAAGAAAGGCAGTGACTAAATCCTGGATTTTTTTTTGTCTGAATTGGAATTCAGAGTTGTGTCTTGTGTAAACTTAAAGCCACTGTCACACACAGGACTTTTTCAACACGTCCCTGCAGGGTCATTGACCGATGTCACGGAATTCTGGGTCGAAATCAAATGTGGGGGACCTGGCTAAGGAAAGTCCTCTAATACATGTATTAACCAAAATATGATGACAAATACGACATCGAGCTGTAGGGGTTGCAGAACTGTGCATTAAACTTTGCGAAACACACGGTCATATTCAAGGTCGAGACGCCAGTGTGACAGGCCTTTAAGTTTCACCGAACATACTGTATACATTACGTACTTCACCTTGTACTTTATGTTGAGTCAAGTATACATAATATGTGTTTTTTGTTCGGCCAATAGAAACCAGGCTAGGGAACGAGATCTTAGTTAGTTAAAATGAGATTTCAGAGACTATCTACCCTTCTGGATTATTAAGCCACCACACTATAAGTCAAGAATAGCATCAGGACTGGAGCCCCTTTTCGAGAGATCACCTATACATTCCTGGGGATTTTCAAATAGCTACGGTACTAAGTCTCAAAGTCACTATGAAGTAGTCATTGGTGAAAGATTACTAATCTAAAAACCCAATTCAGAGCTAATATATCATGTTTGAATGTGTATTTTAACATCCGAAACTTGGGATACGTGAACTGGTGTGTTTGGAATAGTTTAGTTGACCATTGCCTGTTATGGAGGGTGGGACTCTATAGTGTGCGTACGTATTTGAGGTACTGTACATAATTATGTTTTGTGCAGTTTTTTTGTATTTTTTTGTATTTATTTTTGTGGGGTTTTTTTTTTTGGGGGGGGGTAATATTGGTTATATATACAGTATATACAGTATATATATATATATATATATATATATATATATATATATATATATATATATATACCGGTATATATATATATATTTTTTTTTTTCTTTGATGCACACAAGGTTAACAGATATAGCAATTTCAGCATTAGAGATTTTATTGTTCAAGTTTTCCAGTGATCTAACAATTTTGCATTGAGGGGCAGTAATGAGGTACAGTAGATTGGCGAAGTTCATGATGAAGTGGATACAGGATGGTACATGGTGAACAATGGTTACGACGTTTCGCTATTCATATGGCATTTTCAAGTAATTAATGGTATAGAGAATAATATGAGCTTATATAGGGGCCGGGGAGGCTGACGGGGCAAAGTTAATGCAGGCTATCGTCTGCCATTGGTGCATGGTATGTTCGCTATGCGGGCACTTCTCCTGGTCTGTGATTGGCCAGTGAGTGATGATGTCAGGAGTTGCGCACTGGAGTCAATCTTGACTGCGGGTGTGCGGTGGTGGAGAGAAGAGGGGACCGAAGTCATCGTTGATTGGCTGGGAGCTTGATGGCGTGAAGTGAGATGCGCAGGTTCGAGGGGCGGAGCTGAGGGGCGTCTCTCCAGGGGCATCACGTTTTTTTTTTTTTTTTTTTTTTCGATATTCCAACTACTCCCTCTCGGGCATAGGCTGAGAGCCTGTACATTCCACCGCTCAACACGGTGAAGCCTGTGAGGTCTTGTTCCAGTCTGGGGAGTGAGACATGCGAAGCATCCATCATGGCTCGAATCAGCTCCATCTCTGAAGCGGCTGGTTGCTTCGCTCAGGTGTTTCACCGTCTCACCCTCCAGACTCAGACCCTCACTCTCTGAACGCCACCTATTGAGCTAGTGTTGGCTAGTGTCTTTTAGCAGAAGGGAGTATCTGTAGGTCAAGAGTTTGATTATTAATATTAATACCCCCTCCGCCCCATCATCTCTCAGATCCCCACCGCCACCTACCAGATCGCTAAGGCCTTGAACAACCTCCTCACTCCCTACGTGCCCTGCCAATTCAACCTCAACTCCGCCCACGATTTCCTCGAAATTCTACGAGACGCCCCCCGGAATAACGACCACACCATCGCCTCCCTCGACGTAGAAAGACTGTTCACCAACGTGCCCGTGGATAGGACCATCACCATGATACTACATCGAGTATACCATTGCCCTGACACACCCACCCTAGACATCCCGGAGACGGCCCTGAAGACGCTGCTGGAGCTTTGCACTAAGGAAGCCATCTTTCTTTGCCCACGAGGCAACATGTATCAGCAGATAGACGGAGTAGCGATGGGCCGCCCCCTGGGAGTTCTTTCTACCATCGAGGAAGAGCTCCTAGCCGCCCAGCGACCTGCTGTCTACTGTAGGTACGTGGATGACATCTTCGTGCAAAGTAACCCTCCCGCATTCTTACGACGCGATCGTGTCATAACGCCACCCCCCCAAGAGTGGTCGTATGACGCAATCACGTCATAATGACACCCGTAAGTTAGAAATATTCGTGGTAAATAAGTTTATGACGCGATTTTGATGCATTTTTGGGTGGTAAGTTAGCCCTCAGTAAGTTACAAAAGGAAATATCTGGCAACCCCCTAGCGTCCCTGTGAGAGAAGTGCGGGCCTTTGTAAAGTCAGTAGTTTCCCGGCCCCCAGACTGTGAGGCAGGGTCCCGAACCTTTATATTCTTGGCTCCCTCCCTCTGGCCCGCCATGCCTAGATATAGGCAGGCAATTATAGATTATTTCATCTACCCAGTTGAAGTGTTTAGTGAATAATTCGAATTATATATGTATATAAAATGTTACTTGTGACTTTTGGTGACTGAGGGGAGTGTATCTTGGTTAACCCCTTGAGTATTGATGCAGTTTTGTCTAGGTATCATTGATGACTTTACACTATTTTTTGCTTGAAAGACAAATATATTTATCAATAAATACTGCCTACGAAATAAATACATTATAATCACGAAGATGTCACAGGAATGCTAACAGGAAGCTTACAGGAAGTATGGTAAGTACTCTATCCAATTTTAGTTATATTACAGTATATATATATATATTATATATATATATATATAACAGCCCCAAGGTCCCGAGCAAGCCCAAGTCCCATAATCTAGTATTTATATTATTATTATTATTATATTTTTTTTATTTTATTTATATATTTATTTATTTGATTTATTATAATTTGTATTTATTTTATTTTATTTATATATACCGGTATATATTATATATATACCGGTATATATATATATATATATTTTTTTTTTTATTCCTGTTCCCCAGGGTGTCTAGCGGATCAACCCCAAGGTTTATTTATTTTATTTATTATTGTTTTTATTTATTTTATTTTATTTATTTTATTTTATTTATAAATTTATTTATTTGATTTATTATTGTTTTTATTGATTTAATTTTATTTATATTTGTATTTCATTTATTTTATATATATATACCGTATATATACAGTATACAGTATATATATATATATATATATATATATATATATATATATACTGTATATACCAGTACAGTATATACCGGTATATATATATATATATATATTTGTTTTTTTATTCTTGTTCCCCAGGGTATCAAACGGATCAGCCCCAAGGTCCCGAGCAAGCCCAAGGCCCATAATCGAGTATTTATATTATTATTATATTGATATTTTATTTATATATTTACTTAATTTATTTATTAGTTTTTATTTATTTTATTTTATTATTTCATTTTATTTATATTTTTATTTTATATATATATATACCGCATAAATATATGTATATTTATGACACCTTGTATGTATATATATATATATATATATTGTTACGTATCTTGATCCTCAAGTGGTTAACTTGATGAATCTAGATAGCACAGAGATATTATATTAAGGTGTCAGTCAGCTGAAGGCAAAACAAAAGTAAAATCTAATAAAATTATTTCCTGTTGTTGCTTCCTTTCCTTTTGGATCTTAGGACTTAGTATCCTTTATTGACTGATACTCTTTAATTATGAAAATACTGAAACTAATTAAAGTCATGTAGTATTTATAAAGAATTATTATTTAACCGAAGCTTAGTAGGCTATGGTTATGAACCGAAGAAGTTATATCTAAAGAAGGACTATTAATTCTATAAAAAGTCTTGAAAGATAAATATTAAAGTAAGAATATTTTTGTCTCTTACCCTTTTTGAAATGAATAGATAGTTTTCTTTTATGTCCTTTCATTTATATTTAATGTAATTATTCTGGGTTCTTGTCTTACGTTAACAGTATTATATTATTATTATCATCAGGATTTATATCAAAGTCACATAAAAAGTTAGATATATATTTAATAATTAGTTAAATGTATTTCTGAACCACGTAACATAGAGGTTTGATTATGAGTAAATTAAGTTACAGGATCGCTTCATAGATTCGATTCAGGTCTCACTCAAATAATATGAAAAGCAAAAATAATATTTTGATGCTAAAAGAATTTTCTTCAGCTTAGGAAATCACTAGAAGTAATATTAACACAGCCATGTTAGTCTAAGGCGATATTACTAATATGAGACAATAGCATCACCGTACTAAGCACCGTTAAGCAATGTAAGCTTAATTAAAAGAAAATGAAAGAACTCGTAAGTATTAATATAAAACAATAGTATTACTTTCATCATAACCCAATTACTTAAAGAGTTGCTTTAGTCCACAAGTTAGTCAACTAAAATAGTTAAGGACATAATAATAGCGTTAACGTTAATTCCCAATCAAATAGTGAAGTACATAATAGTAGCGTTAACGTTAATTCGCAATCAAATAGTTAAGCACATAATAGTAGCGTTAACGTCCCAATCACATATCTCACTAACCAACATAACGTAAGTGTTTACAAGGAACACACTTAACACACACTTATATAAACTGACCGTCAGTCACAATCCCATTATAATACTTCACCCCGTCTTCCTCCAGCTGCAAGTTCACCTTCCCCAACTCCAAATGAGACTGATTTGAATGCCCACTACTCAGGTCTTATATACTAAACAATGATGGTGTAGGAACGAATCAGGAGGCGAGTGATGGTGCGCACCCCTATCATAGCTCCTCGAGTTGCATAGCAGGTGCGTCGTCCAATGGGGGCTCCTGGCGTCGATCATACGTCATAGCGTCGGGTCATCGAAGTAGTTTGCAGGGTCCCCTATGACGCACGCAGGTGTGAAGGCTTGTTTGCTGGTATGCGGACGAGCTGGTTTCCCACTCGCTAGTTCGCTCGCTGGTCTGCTTCGCCGCTTGGGTAGTTTGACACTCCTTCAACTCTAATTCTAACTCTTAAATTAACATACAGGGCTCCGTATGTCAGAATATATATATTGAATATATATCACAAATACACGTGAGCCACTAAATGTTTCTAATCTCTCAGTGGGGTTCGAACCGCCGACCGTCAGGACGATAGCCGACGATTTAATCAACTACACCACGGCAGTCTAAAAGACTCAACCCTCTATCCTATTTATGTTAACCCGTTGAGCCCCGGCTAGTTATAATATTTTGTTCACCCCAGTCCCAAGCCATTTTCACTTCTTTTTTTTTGTTTGCTAAAATGGAAGACAAGGATGAGAAATGAAAAAAATAAAAATAAAATCACTTCGGACATTTGTTTTTGGGGGGGGGGGAGCCTCAACAAAATTTGTTGAGCCAAAATGGAAGAGAATGGTGAGAAATGAATAAAAAAAAAATCATTTCGGTCATTTGGGGGGCGGGGGGGGGTGGGGTCGAAAGTTCGTCTCCCCCGCATGACCACCCGCCCGGGACCACTAGGGTAAAAACTGAGTATGGCATTGTACGGCATACATCCTTAGGAGTGTCTCACATAAATCTCAAGCCTCTAGCTCCCATACGACCGGAGTAATGAAGGTTCAAAGTGGCGGTGAACTAAGGGTGTAAAGTATCCCCACTAAGCCCACCACCACCAGCCGCGCGGCTGTCTCGGCCCGCTCACACCTACTGGCCCGGCTCCCACACACACTACGGTACCTCCCCCTCCTATTCTCCCGCCATTTCCTACCTTACGAGCCACGTAAGTGTTTTTTATATGTCGGACGCACGTGATGCGTCGCTGGGAGTTGGTGATCAAACACTGCCGACGCATCACATGCGACGCTGGGTCTCACCGGGTTAAGGAGAAGGGAAACCCACTAGGCGAATATATCTTCAATTCATACCTTGTCGTAGGATCCATATTTCAGAATATTTTTTTATTTATTTATTTTTTTGAGACAATGAACGGAGGAAGGAAAAACACAGATAAAACAAAAAGGTCCATGTGCCTAAAGGCATCCTCCATTCATAAAATGTTTGTAACAACTGGATTTAAACTTTTGTAGATTGTAAGTTTGTGGAAAGCAACTCGAGGGAAGTGAATTCCAAAGAGTAGTAGTTCTAGGGATAAATTAATTTTGATAAGCAGAAGTTCTGCATTGTGGAGGAGAAAGTGTAAATTCATGGTTGCTCTCAGCTGCCCTAGTTCTACGGGGAAAGATTTGGAGAGGCGGCACAATTGAAGCAAGTTCCTTGGAACAATTGCTGTGAAAATATCTGTAGAATAATGCAAGGGATGCAACGTTTCTTGTTGTATAGTGTAGGAAGGTCCTGTGTGATTGCAGGGTTATTGATTAATCTAATAGCTTTATTTTGAATTTGTCCAACTGCCTCAATGCAACCACTCCACTTCCACTCCACAGAGGTGAAAAGTAATCCATCTGAGAACGCACATGACTTTTATATATTACGACCAACTGCTCGTCAGTGAAGAATTCTCGAACTCTGTACAGGAGTCCCAGTTTTTTAGAGGCATTCTTAGCAATGCTTCTAACATAATGTGTCCAGCTCAAGTTAGTAGTTAATGTTACACCGAGAATGTCAATACTAGGGGAAGTGGGAATATTTACATAATTAAAAAATATATGGGAGTCAGTGAGATTCTGTCGGTTAGAAAATTTAATGTACTTGGTTTTCTGTGCATTAAAGGAAACTAGATTATTTTGTCCCCATTCATTAATTCTAGAAAGGTCCTGGTTCAGAGAAATTGCAGTGTTTATTTTTGAATTTTTAAGATCGGGTTGGGTGAAAGAATTGGTAAATGTGAAGGAACTGTGGAGTGTTGACTCATCTGCGTAGGAATGTATTGGATTATGAGTGGTAGATATGAGATCATTGATATGAATGAGGAACAGAGTTGGGGCCAAAGCTGATCCCTGGGGAACACCAGCATTTATTGAGAAAGATTTAGTGGCTCATGTGTATTTGTGGTATATATTCAATATTTGTAACTCTCATGCTTGGTGGGTTAGAATTAAATTAAATCAATTTCGGCCCGAGTTGCGTCGGGACACTCAGAAATCCTTGTATGGTATTCTGGAATATGGATCCTACGACTAGGTATGAATTGAAAATATATTCGCCTAGTGGGTTTCCCTTCACCTTAACATAAATAGGATAGAGGGTTGAGTGTCTTTTAGACTGCCGTGGTGTAGTTGATTAAATCGTCGGCTATTGTCCTGATGGTCGGCGGTTTGAACCCCACTGAGAGATTAGAAACAATTAGTGGCTCATGTGTATTTGTGATATATATTCAATATTTGTAACTCTCATGCTTGGGGGGTTAGAATTAAAGTCTACTCTTAACTCATTCAAATCCAATTTCACTACTGCTTCATCCATTCCACCATTAAAATATCTGACTGGCAATCTTGTAAGTGATCCACGAGGTAAAGCTAACCTTGCAGATATTTTTTCCATCAACTCAACCTTAGATGAAATAAATCAAGATGTCCCTGTACTTAATTTTAATTCGCCTGAATTTCCCTCACTTAAGATCCACACCAGACATGTCAAAACTATTTTGCAGAATCTCTCAGTAGATATGGCTCCTGGTACAGATGAAATTCCTCCAATAGTACTTAAAAATTGCTCCTTGGTGCTCGCTCCTGTATTGGCAACAAATTTGCGTCTGTGTTCTCATACCTCATGCTTCCCAGTATCCTGGAAAGAAGCAAACATCCATCCAGTTCCTATAAAAGGTGCCTCTTCAGATCCATCAAACTACAGACCAATTGCTATAACTTCCACTCTTGGTAAAGTCTTTGAAATTATATTAAATAATCACATAATTAAGCATCTTGAGAATAATAAATTAATCAGTGATAGGCAATATGGCTTTAGACGATGTCGATCAACTGCATACATTCTTTGCCTTCTTACGCATCAAATCAACCAAGCTACAGACCAAAATGGTGAAACACATACAATAGCACTGGATATATCAAAGGCATTTGATAGAGTCTTGGCATCAATCATTATTGTCGAAGATGTCACACTACGGCCTTGCGTCATTAGTTCCACTAATTTCTTCTTATCTTCATAACAGACAAATAAGTGTAATTATGGCTAAGTTAGATAAGTGGACTGTATATTAAGTGGGCTGAGACATGGGCTCTGAAGAAAAAGGAGAAAAGAGGGCTGTATGTGATGAAGATGAGCTGCTTGAGGAGTATGTGTGGAGTTACTCGTAGAGACAGATTGAGGAATGAAGAGATACGTAGGAGAGTGGGGCAGCAAGAACATTTGTCAGCCAGAGTGGACAGAAGGGTGCTGAGCTGGTATGGTCATGTTGAACGAATGGGAGATGAAAGGCTTACAAAGAGAATATGTGTGTCAGGTACAAGGGAGCATAGAAGGCAGGAAGACCCCATTGAGATGGAGAGACTGTGTAAGAAAGGCTTTGGATGATAGAGGAATGACTATAGATCAGGCAGGGGAAGTGGTGGTGGACAGGAGTGAATGGAGAATGCTTGTGAATAGTTGAGTGAACACGTGGTCATTTCGAGTAAGGGGTCGGGCGCAAGTTGGACTAGATAATAGTCCATCATGCGCCTGGCCCGGGGAGACGATTAATATGAAGGGTGTGCCTGGAAGTGTGGTGGGAGGGCTTGAGGCTTTGGCTCCGCTGCATGTCTGCCTGCCGAGATCAGAACCTCTCCGGGTGGTCAGGGGCCGGGGGAGTGCTGGAGCGACCTTTGGTAACCCTGGTCTCTGGGTCTTCTCCTGGGTGACCTGGATGTGTGAGAGTTTGTGTTTTTTATCTGTGTCTATTTTTTGTTTTATGTTGTTTTTGTGTTTTTCCTGTTCTTGCTCTGTCTTGAGTCGGCTACCCCCAAAATGGGGATTGGGCCTGAGCATATAGATAGATAGATAGATAGATAGATAGATATTTGATAATGAAGAAGTATTAACCA
This sequence comes from Paralithodes platypus, assembly GCA_032716605.1. NCBI lineage: Eukaryota > Metazoa > Arthropoda > Malacostraca > Decapoda > Lithodidae > Paralithodes > Paralithodes platypus. The sequence goes on from CM064535.1 coordinate 5,468,245, forward strand.
TATAGAAATATAATTACCCTTTGATGAACTCAGCTGGTGATTGGAGGATGGCGGAAAATAGGCTAGATGACTCGGAGTGGTTAGTATAGTAAACAAAGTATGAAAAGAGGCTACTATAGGCTAGGATAGGCTAGATATTTACGTTAAGTTTGTGCTAACTAACAAAGATGATAATGTAGTGACTATATGGAGTATGAGATGAAAAGTGAAGCGAAAACACCTGGTGAAATAACTAGAAGAAAGAAGGCTTAGCGTGTGTAGCTGGGACGGAGGTTGGTTGGAGAGTGGGCGAGCATGTTATGTTCGTCTCTGTCGTGACATACCGCGCACGCGCATAACATATGGAAAATGTATCCCATCTTCTTTACAATGAGATACTTATAAACAATCTTAAATAATACAAATATATATATATATATATGGGAATTATAATCCTACAATACTTTCCCATATACTACTATAGAATAATATATTCTACCCAATCATGGAACGTTCGACCAAGGTTATGGAAGCGTTCAACTTAAGACTACGGAATGATACGTAACGCTACATCAACCCAGATTACGTAACATCGAGACTGTTCATACTAGTTTGAGTACACTAAGTATGGACATATTCACACCAACAGAAAATATAAAAAATTTACATGATTAGATTTGCCCGGAGGCAATCTTATCCCGCCAAGCTTGGGAGGATATCTGGGCTGCCTGTCGACGTGGGCGTTCGCCAGACGCGTCAACAGGCTGCGCCGAAGTAGAAGCCAGAGAGGGGACTTCAATGGATAACTGATCCGAGGGGGTGTCCTTGCGATCGAGGTCACCCTCAAGAGGATATAGTCGGACTGTTGGCCGTGTGATTACTCCAGTCCTGGTGCGAACCTTTGCTACCCAAACCTCACCATCACGACCTGGTAATAACTCCTCTATCCGACCCAATTTCCAAAATGCGCGCGGGCCCTCCTCATGGATGGTTACCACGTCCCCTACCCTAGGCCAATGACCTTTTAATGGTGTTAGTTTATTCCTTTGCGCTTCCCTTAAAGTCACCAGATATTCTGTTGACCAGCGATGCCAAATATCTCGCGATAATTTACGAATGTATTTTTAGCGGGCCGATATCACTTCCTTACTTATGTAGTCTGGATCCTCCATAGTATCCTCGTCATGCTCTTCAGGAAGATCCCGCAGTCTGTATCCACGTACCAGTACTGAGGGTGTGATTGGGGTAAGGTCTTCCAAATCACCAGAAGCATAGTATAGAGGGCGATCATTTACGGTGGCTTCAATCTCCATGAGTATGGTGTTGAGTTCCTCAATCGAGATGAGAGCTCTACCCAACACCTTCTTCAGACCCGCCTTCACAATGCCTATGCCTCTCTCCCATATGGCGCCAAACCAAGGCGCTCTGGCGGGAATGAAACGCCATTCGCATTTTACATCCGCTAGGCAGGTCTGAATCTTAGGATTGTTGCTCACTTCTTTGAGATATGTAGATGCCCCTATGAAAGTCTTTGCATTGTCACTCAGCATGATACACGGATATCCCTGTCTACTGCAGAATCTTCGGAAGGCATGTAGGAAGCTATCACAAGTGAGGTTGGTGACCAGTTCCAGGTGAATTGCCCTGGTAACAGCACAAGTGAAAAGTATCATATACACCTTAAGATTGGGTGAATCTTTCACAGGGATTGCTCCACTGTAGTCAACCCCGGTAACTTTGTAAGGGTCACCTGGGGTAGTTCGCAGGTTTGGTAAGGGAGGAATTCCGACGGGATCATAAGGTGTTCCCTGTACTCTTCTACACTTTAAGCATTTGCGAAGGACTTTCTTGACCACCTGCCTGATTCTAGGCACCCAACATTGTTGTCTTACATAGGTGACTATATGACCAACCCGATAATGACAACAGAGTCGGTGACACCTATCGATGATAAGATGGGTGAAGGGATGATTAGGGGGCAGTAGTATTGGATACTTACTTGCCTCAGAGAGGGCTGCCAATCGTAATCTGCCTCCGCAATGTATCAAGTCCCCCTTCAAGTGTAAGGCCAACTGATTGATCAGGTTATTCCTAGACTTTATTCCCTTAACCAGTATTTTATAATCCTGCGTATATATTTCTTGTTGACAGAGCTTATGTAATAATTGATCTGCAATTCTGATATACTTCACATTGAGGTAAGCACTACCTGTGGGCGGTGTGCCTTTAATTTTTGCTTTTACATTTTCTACAAATCGTAACACCCATGCTGTAACACGTTGTAACTTCTCATAGCTGCTGAATCTATCCCAGTCCCATAACCGTGTGTCTTCGTCAGGCACCGAGTCAATTACCGGTGCCACAATAGCAGTGTGTTGCTCGCTCAAATCTATATTCTCTGACCATTCGTTGGGATCATTAAGTCAGCATGGGCCATTCCACCACAACGCAGAAGATTTGAGAAATTTAGCAGAGACACCACGAGTAATGCAATCACTTGGATTCTCTTTGGTAGACACATACCGGAACTGTGCGGTTGGGAGCAGGGTACGAATTTCGTCGACACGGTTGGTGACGTACACTGGTAGCTTCTTACGGCTATGTAACCAGTAGAGCGTAATTTGGCTGTCACTCCATATAACTGTCTCCGAGATATTTAGCAAATTTTTAAAAGTTTCCTCTACAAAGTGAACGAGTCTAGCAGCCAACAGAACTGCAGTCAGCTCTAATTTTGGGATGGAAAGGGATTTGATCGGGGCGACTTTCGCCTTCGCCATGACTAGACGGCTGCCACTTGTGTCAACAAAGTATATGGCGGTGCCGTACGCGACCTTGCTAGCGTCTGAGAAGGCATGAATGAAAACAGGATGGTCCATGACAACTTTCCGAGGAAAATTAAAACCCTTACAGAGACGAAGATCCGAAATAATGTCATCCCACTCCTGAACCAGATCGCCAGTCACACCATCCCGTTGCAGTACAGTCCGCAAAACAGAATTATTAGTCGCCCATTCACGCAAAATGTAGATGGGCGTCATTCATAATCTCTCGGACTACAGCGTAGGTATCAACCAGGAAATCTTCTTCATTTCCTGTACCCAGTAAATTGTCTATATACAACCCTGACCGAATCTGATGAATAATCTGCGGATCTGCACTGACATAAGACAAATGTTTCAAAATGGTGGCGTTTAAAAGCAATTGGGAACAAGTCGCTCCAAATAAATCTGGCCGGAACCGGTAACAAATTAGGGGGAAATCCAGTTGCCTCGGATACTTGGGCCACATAAATCGCGTATAGTCCTGGTCGTCTTCATGGAGCCTTAACATTAAAAATGCCTTCTCAATATCAGACACCCAGGCATACTTACCGAGTCGAAACCGAAGCAAAACCTGCGCTAAATCTGGCACAAGTGAGGGTCCAGTGTACAGGCAGTCATTAAGACTAGGATGACGTTCACTCATCCTGGCGGAACAGTCGAAGACAATACGCACTGGCGTAGTTTTGCTCTCCTTGATTACACCATGATGAGCCAAGTAATGCCCGGTATCTGATTTATCAAAAGGCACCTCTTCTATAAAACCCCGGGACACCTGTTCCTTTATGACTTTTGAGTATTCCTCGCAAAAGTCAGGCTCCTTGAAGAATCTTTTCTGAAGTCCCCGAAGACGGCCAATGGCCAAACACTTGTTAGATGGCAGCTGATCCTTGGAATTGTTCCAGGGAAGTCTCACTTTATACTGTTGGCTGTCGGGATCGTAGGTAACAGTATCCTCGTACGACGATAGTGCTTGACGCTCAACCAGTGAGTATTCCTTAGGGGTTATCCCGATATGATCTAATTCCCACAAAACATTTAAGTCATTTTTGCATAGTGGAATATTACCAGTGGACATGTATTCGTCCATTGGTGTTACTGCTACTTGCAATACAGTAATTACTTCTGTGCTGGAGCTTGTAGGCTGTGTCACATATGACCCACTGATGGCGTACCCGTACTTGGTAGGAAGCAGAATTAGACTACCTGACCTTTTATACCCAGGTCGCACTATATCGTAGTAGTGATCCGCACCGATGAGCAGCTCCAACTGATCTGTGTCCGTTGCGTGAGGATCGGCTAATTTTATGCCTTTACTTTGTATACTAACCAGTTTAGACTTTATGTTAAGTTCACCTTTATGTTCTGGCAATTCATCAACCACTATTGCGTCTAGATGATGAAATTTACGTCTGTGTTTGTATTGCAGTGCCACAACATTATATTCCCTAGAGGCCTGTTTCCTGGTAAATCCGTGAAGACATAACTCCTCAGTTCCTTTAGAAATGTAGGAAAGGGAGGATAGAACAGAAGACTTCACAAAGGTCCTCTGAGAACATTGGTCAAGTAGCGATCTGATTTTAACACAATTATTATCCTTACCCTTTACCGGCAGCTGTACGGTGGGCAAGATTACTGTATTTTTACCTGTGGCAACGGACATTGTAGTTGAAGTAGCAGCAGTATGCTCTCTCTTGGTGTTATCCTCCGCTGGTCTACTTTCCTTCCCTTGTTTTTGTGTACACAGGGAATGAAAGTGTTTGCCCTTACAAAACTTGCAGCTTCTTACGTTAGGATTAGTATAACCCGAATGGCCATGGTCTTTTGACAAGCACCCAGTGCAGAGACGTAGTTGACGGGCTCTTTTAACTTTAAGAGGCCCTGTCTTAAACTTCATACACTTGTACCATAAATGATTGGTGCCACTACACAGAACACAGTTGAATTTCCTGTACTCACTCGGGGCGGTAAATGTTGCCGTAGCCATGGGTGTACCCCCTACTCTGTCTTGACCCGCCATATTGTACACTTCAGCCTGGAGGCAATGAGTGAATTTCTTATAATCCAGGCTCGAGTCTCCCATTTCCCGTTTTATGGTTTCTTTTAGTGGTGATGGTAACTTATTGACAAGAGTCACCACACAAAATTCCTCCAAACAAATACCATGGATAATGATTGACCTCATCACACTCTCTGTATTGGCATAGAAGTCCTTCAGGTCAGCTGTTTGGTGTTTGGGTGACACTAATTGATTGGATTTGGTAACATAAACTGCCTTGATTCGATCTGGATGCCCATATGTCTCTTGCAGGAGCTCAATTGCTGGGGCATAGCTTGCACTTTCGATTATGAATCCTTCGACTAGCTTATGTGCATCACCTAGAAGCTGACTCTTTAGATAGGTGAAGCGTTGTATATCTGTGAGGTCAGGATTGTCATGGATGGTACATTTGAACATCTCCCAAAATCCCGACCACAATGTGGCATCACCCTCAAATTTTGGAAGAGTAAGATGTGGTAATTTGACTGCGGATTTCCTTGGTTCCTCCTTCACCTCCTTCTTGACCTCTGGAATCAAGATCCCCTTCAGTGTGGCAACGATTACTTGTATGCCCTCCATATATAGGGTATCCTCTATTATCACCTCGATATACTCGGCGTCCTCGTAAGTGTCGGCCAGGTCCTCCTGTGTGACCTCATACTTGTCAAGTTGCTTTTGAATACTGAGCAACCTGGCCTCCACCTCCACTCTAGATGCCGAATCAAGGAATCCGTCAATACCAGAGGTTAAGACCGTCAAAGAGCCCTTAAGTCCAGCCCGACGCTTTTGTACACTTTTAGCCATGATTACACGGGAAGGAAATCTATTGACGTTAAATCAAACTATCAATGCCAGACCGAATAAGTTGCGGACAACAATACAGTACTCCGAGAAATCAAATTAAATCGCGAGCCGAAAAGAAAACACCCTCACGAAATGCGGAATAAGAATTGTGCGCAATGTAGACTAGCAATCCGGAGCTTTTCAATATAACTCCTTACATGATAGTTATGAAATTATAGAATCATTACGCCATAAGTTAAGAAAAGCCGGGAGGGATATTTAGTACAATACAGTATAGGCCAAAAGTCTCCAGGTGTAAAAAAAAGAAGTACCGTTTAAAGTTATAATAAATTAAAGAATTTTAAGAGAGAATGAGCCTATAGGGTAATTGAAACAGGCTAAACTCAATGGGTACCGCTAATTTTATATTATTAAATTAATAAATGTGAAAATTGTACACAAGAAAAGTTCATCTCAAGAAGTCACAAGGAAAATAGTTTTGAGTTGGATTAACACACACTCAGCCTATCAGCTATCATATTACCCCGCCTCCAGGGCACACGACGAGAGAAGAATTTAGAATGACATGTGAATCAAATAAAGAAGTTATTGAACAGTATAAATTTGATATAGAATGAATAACCTTAACTTTTGAAATTATTATACAGTATGGATGATTTTAATCGTTGTGCCAATCAATTGTTATATAATTTTGGCCTAAAGGTTTTACAATCAAAATTTAATTAATATACTTTACCGATTTGAAGGATTACTAATCTAGGCTATACTGATTTTGTTGATCAACTCTAACGTCATGGTGGGGAAACATCTCGTCGTATGACCTGGCGACCATGGCATATTCGTCTTGCATAAAGCACCGACGACAGGTGGCCAGGATCTCCGAATAGAGACGCTTTGATGCCTCGTGCGTGAGGTGTACCCCGTCGGGACTGAAGTCAGCCTCAGAGGTATTCATTGACTGATAGCGCTCCCGGGTGAATGGGATATGGCGCTTTAGGCATCGGTTAACCGCATTTCTAATGCGGTTAAACTCGTCCGTAGAGACCCCTCGTGGAGCCTGCCGCTTCTCTACCCCAATCACCCGGACTTCTCCCCCCGAGAGCCGCACCACCTCCTCAGCTAGGACCTCGATCCCCTCCGCAACCCCTCTCGGACTGACCCCGCTCCTTATCTCATTTCCTCCTATCACCAAGAAGGTAAAGTCGGGCTTCAGCTCTAAAAACTGACCCCAGGCTTCTGTTGATCTCAGGGTGCTGACGCGGGCACCTGGGGCGGCCAGAGGAGTCACGGAAAAGAAAGGCCTGTGGACGGCTTGGTCCACGTACAAATCCCTGACGTAGGAGTGGCCCAAAATTGCCACCTTCCTAATCGGGCCTGGGTACGCAGGCCTATCAACGAACGCAGGATAATCTTCCCCTACCCCACCACCCGCGGAACCATGACGCCAAAAGCCCTGGGCCATGAGGGACAGACGAAATATGGCACAACAAAAATTAACCACGTAGGCCACGCCACCACCAACCACAAAAAAGGGGGGGGGGGGGGGGAAACTAGTGAAAGGTCGAAGGACCAATTATATGGTTAATTTAGATAAGTGGACTGTATATTATTGATTTTGAATAAGTATTAACCATATAGAAATATAATTACCCTTTGATGAACTCAGCTGGTGATTGGAGGATGGCGGAAAATAGGCTAGATGACTCGAAGTGGTAAGTATAGTAAACAAAGTATGAAAAGAGGCTACAATAGGCTAGGATAGGATAGATATTTACGTTAAGTTTGTGCTAACTAACAAAACTAACACAGGACAATGCCTCAACGGTGATAGTGAATGCCCCCGCCGTTATCTTCTATCCTCCATCTCCGCCTATGTAAGGAGAGCCCTCACGCACTGCTCTACCTGGCCCGACACCCACCAGGAACTAGAAAGACTATCCCAAGTTTTAGTGAATAATGGATACTCCAACTCCGACATCTCCAGCACCATCAACCACCATCTTGAAAAATGGTACACCCAAAGCCCTCCTAACATTGACCCCCCCAATGAAGTTAAGATCTTCTACCACAATTACATGTCCTCTGAACACAAAAATGACGAGGCCGTCTTAAAAGAAATAATCTCCAAGAATGTCCACCCAACCAACCCGGAAAACAAAATCAAATTAATAATTTATTACAAATCCCCCAAGACCTCCAACCTCGTTCTCCGCAACAAACCAGCTTCCACCAAGATAAAGAGCCCGCTGACCGACGATCACATAATTTTTTTTTTTTTTTTTAAGTTTTTAAGAGACAATGAACGGAGGAAGGAAAAACACAGATAAAACAAAAAGGTCCTTGTGCCTAAAGGCATCCTCCATTCATAAAATGTTTGTAACACCTGGATTTAAACATTTGTAGATTGTAAGTTTGTGGAAAGCAATTCGAGGGAAGTGAATTCCAAAGAGTAGTAGCTCTGGGGATAAATGAATTCTGATAAGCAGAAGTTCTGCATTGTGGAGGAGAAAGTGTAAATTCATGGGCGCTCTCAGCTGCCCTAGTTCTACGGGGAAAGATGTGGAGAGGCGGCACAATTGAAGCAAGTTCCTCGGAACAATTGCTGTGAAAATATCTGTAGAATAATGCAAGGGATGCAACGTTTCTTCGTATGGATAATGTAGGAAGGTCCTGTGTGATTGCAGGGTTATTAATTAATCTAATAGCTTTATTTTGAATTTTGGCCAACTGCCTCAATGCAACCACTCCACTTCCACCCCACAGAGGTGAACAGTAATCCATCTGAGAACGCACATGACTTTTATATATTACGGCCAACTGCTCGTCAGTGAAGAATTCTCGAACTCTGTACAGGAGTCCCAGTTTTTAGAGGCATTCTTAGCAATGCTTCTAACATAATGTGTCCAGCTCAAGTTAGTAGTTAATGTTACACCGAGAATGTCAATACTAGGGGAAGTGGGAATATTTACATCATTAAAAAATATATGGGAGTCAGTGAGATTCTGTCGGTTAGAAAATTGAATGTACTTTGTTTTCTGTGCATTAAAGGAAACTAGATTCTTTTGTCCCCATCCATTCATTCTAGAAAGGTCCTGGTTCAGAGAAATTGCAGTGTTTATTTTTGAATTTATAAGATCGGGTTGGGTGAATGAATTGGTAAATGTGAAGGAACTGTGGAGTGTTGAGTCATCTGCGTAGGAATGTATTGGATTATGAGTGGTAGATATGAGATCATTGATATGAATGAGGAACAGAATTGGGGCCAAAACTGATCCCTGGGGAACACCAGCATTTATTGAGTGAAATTGAGAATAAAGGCCATCTACCATTACACGTATTTTTCTGTTATGAAGATAAGAAGAAATTAGTGGAACTAATGATGCAAGGCCGTAGTGTGACATCTTCGACAATAAGGATTGATGCCAGACTCTATCAAATGCCTTTGATATATCCAGTGCTATTGTATGTGTTTCACCATGTTGGTCTGTAGCTTGGTTGATTTGCGTAAGAAGGCAAAGCACGTCTGCAGTTGATCGACATCGTCTAAAACCATATTGCCCATCACTGATTAATTTATTATTCTCAAGATGCTTAATTATGTGATTATTTAATATAATTTCAAAGACTTTACCAAGAGTGGAAGTTATATCTATTGGTCTGTAGTTTGATGGATCTGAAGAGGCACCTTTTTTAGGAACTGGATGGATGTTTGCTTCTTTCCAGAGTACTGGGAAGCATGAGGTATGAGTACATAGACGGAAAAATTTTGCCAATACAGGAGCGAGCACCAAGGAGCAATTCTTAAGTACTATTGGAGGAATTTCATCTGGACCAGGAGCCTTATCTACGGAGAGATTCTGCAAAATAGTTTTGACATGTCTGGTGTGGATCTTAAGTGAGGGAATTTCAGGCGAATTAAAATTAAGTACAGGGACATCTTGATTTATTTCATCTAAGGTTGAGTTGGTGGAGAAAATATCCGCAAGAAGGTTAGCTTTACCTCGTGGGTCACTTACAAGATTGCCAGTCGGAGATTTTAATGGTGGAATGGATGAAGCAGTAGTGAAGTTGGATTTAAATGAGTTAAGAGTAGACCAAAATATTTTGTTATCATTTGGATTATTTAGAAGTTTATTTGCCTGCTTGTGGAGAAAGTTTGATTTAGTTAGGTTTAATACAGTTTTGGCATGATTTCTGATGTTTCTAAAGTAATTAAAGGCTTCATGTGTTTTTGATCTTGTGTATGCATTGTAGGCTATTGTTTTTTGTTCAGTTACCCTAGCACAATTATGGTAAAACCATTTAGGTGAATTGGATCTTTTACTGTACTTTTGATGAGGAATAAAAGTTTCCATTCCAATTTTTACAAAGTCTTGTATGTGGCTCAAGGTGGAGTGTGCATCATTAGAAAAGAAAGAGGTCCAGGGAATATCAATAAAGAAACCTTGAAGACCCTCCCAGTCTGCCCTATTGTAATGCCATTTAGTCACCAAAACATGTTCAGAGTGGGAAGGTGTGGCAGGTGATAACAGGTGGCCTGTATCAGACAGTGATCAGAAGATCCAAGCGGGGACCTCACTGTAACATCATAATTTTCTGAATTGGTTGTTAAAAATAAGTCCAGTAGGTGGGAATTATGATTAGGATTATCTGGTACACAGGTGGGTTGGTTGACTAGTTGAGTGAGATTAAATGAGTCTGCAAATAGCTCACATTCAAGACCAGCATCATCAGTCCTGGCTAAATGAGTGAGCCATTCAACATTATGGACATTAAAATCACCCAACCCAGTGATTTCAGAAGAAGCATTTAAGTTGAGGACACTGAGTTGTGAGGACAGAGAATCAAAAAGACTGCTCTGTAGGAGTATTTGGGGAACGGTAGATGCAACATATGTATTTAAATTTACCAGCAGAAATTAATTTGTATATAGAATAATCAAAATAGGGACAATTGAAACTAGTAACCTCCTCCAGGGCAATTTCAGATTTACCAACATACCTGTAATTATGAGGACTGTGGACCTCATTCCTATATTGGCATGACGCAGACTCGTCTTTCACGTCGGTTAACTCTTCACCTTCAGGCTGGAGCCATCAAAGACCACTATCTCACCCCCAACCTACCCCACCTCACACGCAACGAGTTAGAGAAACACACCACCATACTCGATAAAGAAAGTGACCCAAGGAGATTACCTATACTCGAAGCGTTATATATCCAAGCCTTACATCCTAACATCAACAACCAAACTCTAGACCTTCAGATCCTTTCTTCTGCCAAAAGGCACTACCCTACAGGACCTAACGCCCCTCCTCGCCCCCCGGTGCCCTTGATGCAGCCCCCCACGCTACCTTCTTCAGCTTCGTCTTCTGCCGGCGCCACACGGACCTCACAACTTAGGCCACGCCCCTCGACACGCAGCCAATCAGCTTTGACCCCGCCACCCGACCAACACCATCCCGCATCCAGTGCGCCTGCGTGAAGCGGTTCCCCCTTTTGCACTCCTAGAATACCCCTCCACCAATAGGAGACTTTTGCCCCCTGATTTTCACCTCCTCTGATCCTCCACCCTCTATATTATACCCTTCCTGTTTACCTTTTATATCATTCTACCCTTACTTGATAATGCTGGTTGTCCAGTGAAACGCGTCGTATATCCTGTATCATCATGTACATTTATGTAACCCTGTACCACCATGAATTGTGCTCATCTCATTCATCTACTTCCTGCCACCCAGCGAAAACTCATCAGAGACCTGGAAACTTTGAATAATAAAATTTCCAACGCAGAAATTGCCATTTCTTTCAACCTCGTATGTATTAAAGAAAATATATATATATATATATATATATATATATATATATATATAGTATTTAAATGTGTGTACTGTGCATTGTGTACACAATGGTGATTGAAGCCTATGGGTTATTTGGTCTGTATTTCGGTATATTTGGAAATATTGATTTGACCTGTTTGTATTAATATAATGATGACCAATATATAACTTATCAATGCTATTATGTATATTTTAGGATCAAGCCTGGCACGTCGTTATTAAAACATATACAATCGTATAGACCAATCAACATTCTTGCCCCTAATGATCATCTTATTATGGAAACAACTGCGCCCCCGGCAACTCACTATGATCAATAACATATAACATTATATATATATATATATATATAAACATCAGAATGAGGCTTCAAGCAATACGGCCACGACGTTACAATGTGAGTAAAGCTTACCAACCTTTTTTCATACTTGTAGGAGAAGATAAATCCTACTTGGGGAAGGTTAATTTCATACCAAGTCTTAGAACCCATGTTTCAGAGTACACTACAAAGGAATTTTAAAGTAATTCCTACGCAATTCGGGACGAATTGATTTAATATAAATACACAGTAAATAGATAGATAGATAGATAGATAGATATATAGATAGATAGATAGATAGATGGTAGACAGATAGATAGATGGACGTATCAGGGCCGTTGAAATAACTCCCCCTGGTGCTCATAGATATATTTAAAGACGAAATATCTGTAGACATCAAAACATTCGTGTGTATGATATCAATGGCACATGTTAGGTGACTGAAAATAGAATATATAATAATATATCAAGTATCATGACGTGTGTCTTTATCATGAATGCAACTCTGTAATCCGGCTCCGGCGTAATAACCTACCACATCAATTCTTGGCTCAACAAACACACATCCTCGTAAGGGTCCATATGTAGCCGGGGTAACAGCACAGGAAAACACACACATGGGTATGTAGAAGTTTATAACACGCACACCGTTACCTATTAGAGACATGCGACTATATTTGGTCACACATATACTGTACATCAACAAGAATCACATCCAAATATACATTATAAATATATTCTTGAAAAAAGTGAAATTGTAAATCAAAGGCTCTAACAACCTACAGCACCACCAAATACATTGTATGTTATTACAATTCATTGTTTAATCTTGTCTCCTGTATAGGATTATATTAATTATTTGAGCACGTATGGTTTGTCCAGTAGAGTAGGTCTGCATTGTGCAAACATTACCTCTTATTATCAATGGTCACTGGTCTGCATACCCAGCAAACGAAAGTATTAGCTTATAATATTATGTTATCAGATCCGTATTGGTAGCATCATGTTAAGCATTGAATTAGACTCTGTGATCAATAGCATTTTACACTTCAAATACTTATCTGCTAAAACCCTGTTGTCTGTATTCTTTTAGTACCTACATGTATATAATTATGATGTACTTTATCGGAATGGCTGTACATCGTATGCACTGGTAGTGTATAATTCGTCATGTGTGAGTAGATTATTGTCATACTCCGGGTCCAGAGAATATAGGGTCAACCCACGCGCAGGTACCTGTGAATGAGTGACGTCACAGGCCCCACGCTCTGCCTGAACCCCTCATATAAGACATCTTGTTTTTGTGATATATTGAACTATGCGTGTATATAGAATCTTATTTAATGTTACAGGACAAACGAAAACATTAAAATATATCAAGCTTAGTATATTTTACAGTTAAATGTCCATAAATATGAGGTAATATATTATGGATGATAGCGAGCATACCAATGAATAACATATAGGCTATAGGCTACACCAAGAAAGTGCTTACATTAACTTCATATGAGAGAGAGAGAGAGAGAGAGTGAGAGTGAGTGGGAGTGGTTGATACCTGATTAGGGGCTACTTATTCCTAAGGAAGGGCATATTATAATGTCATTAGTGAAGGAACGGACACACACACAAACACGCACACAGACTTGTGTTTGTGTGTGTGGACAACGGTGATGTGTGTATGTGTGTTGATTTGAGTGAAAATCTGTGAGTGTATGTGTGTATGGGATAGTTGGAATGAGTGTTTGTGTATGCGTATCTTGCTCACCTTTATCGTGACAAAAGGACTGCATTTTACAAACCATGAGTGTGTGTGTTGAATTCTAGCTTGCCAATGTTAAGCTGATACATCTTTTTAATGCCCTATGAATTTTCCGCCAAGTAGAAGGGACACACACACATACTTATGCACACTCACTCACACACACACACCCACACACACGCACGCACATACACTTACGCACACTCACTAACACACACACACACACACATGCATTTTACAAACTCATGTGTGTCTGTGGGTTGGGGTTAGTTTCTAGCTTGTCAATGTTAAGCTGAATATTTTCCTAACGTCATACACACAGTCACACACACGCACTACATTTTATAAACTGTGTGTGTGTGTGGGTTGGAGTTAATTCTAGCTTGTCAATGTTAAGCAGAATAGTTTTCCTAACGTCATACACCCACACACACACACACACACACCCACTGCATTTTACAAACTGTGTGTGTGTGTGTGTGTGTGTGTGTGTGTGTGCGCGCGCTTTTGAATTCTACCTTGCCCATGTTAAGCTGATGATTGTTTCTACTGTCATATTACCAGCTGCCAAATTATCACACCCACATTAGAATTATAATTAAAACAGCAAGCTACAAGGGCTATGTAAACAGCAAGCTACAAGGGCTATGTAAACAGCAAGCTACAAGGGCTATGTAAACAGCAAGCTACAAGGGCTATGTAAACAGCAAGCTACAAGGGCTATGTAAACAGCAAGCTACAAGGGCTATGTAAACAGCAAGCTACAAGGGCTATGTAAACAGCAAGCTACAAGGGCTATGTAAACAGCAAGCTACAAGGGCTATGTAAACAGCAAGCTACAAGGGCTATGTAAACAGCAAGCTACAAGGGCTATGTAAACAGCAAGCTACAAGGGCTATGTAAACAGCAAGCTACAAGGGCTATGTAAACAGCAAGCTACAAGGGCTATGTATTCATTGATTATAACAGCAAGCTACAAGGGCTATGTATTCATTGATTATAACAGCAAGCTACAAGGGCTATGTATTCATTGATTATAACAGCAAGCTACAAGGGCTATGTATTCATTGATTATAACAGCAAGCTACAAGGGCTATGTATTAAACAGCAAGCTACAAGGGCTATGTATTAAACAGCAAGCTACAAGGGCTATGTATTCATTGATTATAACAGCAAGCTACAAGGGCTATGTATTAAACAGCAAGCTACAAGGGCTATGTATTAAACAGCAAGCTACAAGGGCTATGTATTCATTGATTAGTAAATGCAGACAATTTAATTTACCAGTTGATATACAGCTGGAATTGTTTAACACAATGGTTAGACCAGTTATGTTGTACTGTATGCTGCTGAGGTATGGGGACATTATGTTATTAGAAAATTAGAACAGCTTCATTTAAGGTTTTTAAAGCATACATTACATGTTCATAAGTATACTAGTAATAACATGTTGTATGGTGAACTTGGTGAATATCCTATAGACATAAATATTAAGTGTTCAATGATCGGTTACTGGGTGAGATTAATTACTGGTAAAACAAGTACGGTAAGTTAAGTTATATAATGTACAAGTGTTTGTTACATTTGGATCAGGTTGGTGTTTATACTTCACCTTGGTTGAATTGTGTTAACAGTATTTGTAATGACTGTGGGATGTCTGGAGTCTGGTTGTCACACAATGTAATAACCCCAGCCTGGTTCAGATTGGCAATAGAACAACAGCTTAAAGATCAACGGATAACAAAATGGAGTAGTAATTTGTCAAGTAGGGCCATTTGTAGTAGCTATAGAACTTATACATTTGTCTTCAGTATGGAGGATTAACTTGTGAAATTGGATAAGGGAGAGAGACTAGCTATAAGTAAACTGAGAGCAAGTAATAATAAATTACCAGTTAATACTGGTAGACACAGACATATTGATAGAGAAGACAGGGTATGTACTAAATGTAATGAGAATGTGGTGCGGGACGAATATCATTTGTTGTTTATATGTCAAAATGAGGATATTGTACAGTTAAGGAAAATATGTATTTCTCATTACTACAAGCATAACCCAACACAGTATAAATATATACCGTTAATGAATAATACTAACTTATAATGTATGAGGAATCTGTCACCTCTTCTCAAAAGAACGTTTACTATGTATAGATAGATCAAGTCTTAGGACATTTAATATAGTTTGCTTAAGATGTACCAGTGTATTTACGTATACGCTAATTTAGTTAGCAAAGGCATATTGTACATGTGTAGCATGTAAGGGGCTGTGCTCCATACTTTTTTAAAAGTCTGAGCAAAATAAACTCAATTCAATTCACACACACACACACACTGCTCAATTCCTGTAAACTACAAATAGGTAAATACACACACACACACACACACACATGTTAGTCCAAAATACTGGGAACTGGGAATATCCATTACGATACTTGTCTAAGTAAAATGGATTGATTATAAAGTAACTAAGACAGGACAACACGAGCGCTGCCCAATTCCTATAAACTACAAATAGGTAAATAGGTAAATACACACACACACACACACACACACATTGTAATTGTCTCAACTTCTGATGTTGTTAGTTAAGCCTTTGAGTACCAGCTACGTGTGTTATATTGTATTCTAGCTAGGATATATTAATACGATATTATGCAGCTTCGGAAGGATCTACGGTAGTTAAAAAGGTTGGTTGAGATAGTTGGAAGCCATATTATTGCTAGAGGTCCTTCCTAATCTGAATACAATGGTCTAATAGTGGCTACACTATAAAGAAAAGGACATCACCGGTACTTTATGGGTTAACTGTATAGTAACTAACATAATTGCTTTTATGTTATATATTTCAAGATACAGTAGGTATATTAGCATTCATAATTCCAAATCATTATCATACCACACACAACTATAATTATAAAACATCCGCTTTGTTTCACCTGTATGTTCGTGATTGAGTTCTCAAAGTGAATGAACTGACCGACCTCCCACTGACCCCTAGCCTCTGTCTCCACTGTAGGGAGAATGACGTCATGCGCGAAAGACAGCTCGTTTTCTTTGAGCTGTCCCTTGAGTTGACCCTATATTCTCTGGACCCTGGTCATACTAGTATAATACCGATGTGTTTATTTTCATAAAAAACATTCAGAACATTTAAATTAAAATAATTAAAATAATTGAATGGAATGTCAAATCAAGCATAAGTAAGTGCATACAACATTGATTAAAGGTTAATAGGTGGGTATGTTATTATGTATACGTTTAATGGTTATATGTTCACACAAATTAACTTACATGAAATACTGCGTTAAACTAAACAAATTAGTATACATACTTAAGTACACACACACACACACACACACACACACACACACACACACACACACACACACACACACACACACACACATTTAGCCAGTATAATAATGGGTACATATCCTGCCATAAAGGGGGCCACTCGCAGATGGCCACACCTTCGGGGATCACGGCGTCGGGCAATAGATAGATAGATTGATCGCAGCCTGTTAATTGCTGGAGACCCTTTATTAATTGAATACAATTGTTTAATAGTAGCCGGAATATAATTGTAAAGACGTCGCGGGTACAAAGGAGTACAAAGGAAATCAAGCAACAACATAAATTATATCTAGTGACCCTTCTGGGCTGCTTGTCCTCCAAAACACTGAGGATCAAGTGTCCAAACAGGTGTTTAGAGTGGGTAAGGGAAAATTGGAAAGACAACTACTGCCCTGGAACAAATGTCCGTGGCAGGATTAGGAAGTTAGTAGGGGACAGATGGGTTAGTAACTTAACACAGTTATAAGTGATTTTTCGTGCATCTGGGAAAAAGAGAATAAGGTCTTAGTAATATATATACGCAATAATCCTTGATGAATCTGAGGGGGGAAATTAAATAAAGTTACTCATTTACAAACGCAGTCAGTCGCGGGTTTGATGCAAGATATTTGTCTAAGCGAAGTTTAAAATAATAAAC
Organism: Paralithodes platypus; assembly: GCA_032716605.1. Classification (NCBI taxonomy): domain Eukaryota; kingdom Metazoa; phylum Arthropoda; class Malacostraca; order Decapoda; family Lithodidae; genus Paralithodes; species Paralithodes platypus. The sequence continues at coordinate 5,485,799 of CM064535.1, forward strand.
GGTGCTGCAGTCAATAACGTCTCGGGGAAGCCCATTCCACAAGTTGACAACTCGCTTGAAGAAGAAATTCTTAGGTTCGTGTGAGTTTAAAGATTTACCAATAATTTTGTAACCGTTTCCCCGCGTGCAATTAGATTGGTCGATAGTATAGTACTTACTACAGTTCATATTGTCGATGCCTTTGATGATTTCGAACACTTGAATTAAGTCACCTCGTAATGTGCGCTGGGTTAAGGGAAATAATATAATTCTCTAAGACGCTCCTCGTATGATTTGTTCTTTAGGCTAGGTATAATTTTGGTAACTCTATGTTGAACTCGTTCTAGCTTGTCTATATTTTGTTGGTAATAAGGACACCAGGATCTAACGCAGTATTCCAAAAGAGGGCGGACTAAGGAATTGTAAAGAGTTAGGATAACTTCTTTAGATTTATGCTCAAATGACCTGCCTATAAAGCCAATTATTTTGTTTGCCTTCTTAACGACTTCTGAACATTGTTGACTCGGTTTTAGGTTACTCGATATTGTTACTCCCAGATCGGTTTCTCTGTCTACAGTCTTAAGCTGAGTACCATTCATCGAATAGTTTCCTTTCTCATTTCGGTATCCAATATGTAGTACTTTACATTTATCCGCATTGAAACTCATTTGCCAAATTTGGGCCCAACATGACAACTTATCTAGATTGTGTTGCATATCTTCAACTTGTTCTTTTCAGAGTACGCTATTTGCAATTTTTGTATCGTCAGCAAACTTAGAGATTGTACAGGTGAGACCCTCATCTATGTCGTTGATGTAAATTAGAAAGATAATTGGTCCTAGTACCGATCCCTGGGGTACCCCGCTACTTACATTGGTCCATTTAGATGCCTTACTGTTTATGACTACTCCTTGCTTTCTGTCGCGGAGCCAATTTGATATCCATTTCAACACACCGTCTTGTATTCCATGCGCTTTTAGTTTTAGCAGTAAACGTTTGTGAGGAACTTTATCAAAAGCCTTTTTGAAAATCAAGGTATAAAATATCTACAGCTTTACTCTCATCATAGAGGTTGAGGATATCGTGAAAGCGGTCTAAGAGGTTTGTTAAGCAGGAACGTTTTTTACGAAAGCCGTGTTGAGTTTCTTTAAGTATGTTATTGTCCTCTAAGTGATTTACGAGTCTGTCTCTTATGACCGTTTCTAGCATTTTACATACAACTGAGGTTAAGCTAATTGGACGATATTTACGGGGTAGGGATTTGCTGCCTTTTTTAAAAATCGGTGTTACGTTAGCTAGCTTCCACTGATCAGGCATAGTTCCAGACTGCAAGGATTTATTGAATAGCAATATCAGTGGTTTGGAGAGCTCATCCTTAGCTTCCTTCAGAACTCTAGGTGAGATTATATCAGGTCCAGGCGTTTTATTTACCTTGAGTTTATTTAAACATTTCAATACTTCTCTCTCTGTAATGGTGATATTGCTTAGAACATCAGAATTATCTATCTGAATCGGCGATGCTGTAGGGATATCAATGAGGTCTTCTGTTGTAAAAACTAATGCAAAGAAGTTATTGAGGGCATTAATCATTTGTACTTCGTCTTTGGTATATTCTCCATTGTCATTGACTAGCGGTCCAACAGTTGAAGTAACTACTATCCTCTTTCTGATATAACTATACAATTATTTTAGGTTTGTTTTGCTTTGATTCGCAACATGTAACTCCAGGGTCTTTTTACTTTGCTTAATTAACTTTTTGGCTTTGTGTCGTAGTTCTACAAATGTCACCCGTTCTTCGTCATTTTGTGAGTATTTTAATCAATCATTAGGAAACTTTTTAGCAAGCAGACAGGTTGAAATATCTTTATTCCACCATTTGGGCTTATCATTATGGCCTGTACGCCGTATGTTCGATGGTATGCAGTCTTGCACTGCTTTTAGGTAAGTGGTTGCGAATGATTCCTAAGATGTATTTATGTCGTTATTGTTAATTAGAAAGCTCCAGTCAGTTTCTTTAAACATTGCAAGTTTACGAAAGTTTGCTTGCTTAAAATTAGGGACTTTCTCGATGCTGCTATTTGGTTCGTTACTAGTAAACTTTAAACTGAAAGTTATCGTACGATGTTCTCTGTTACTGAATTGATTACCGACATTCAAATTCTCTATCAATTCGTCTTTTGTTGAAAGTACAAGGTCAAGAGAGTGGTTGGGTAGTAGAGGGAATGAGGATTCCGAGAGACAGAAACGAGCGAGGTACGTGGAGAGTAAGAGGGTGGTGAAGAGAGTAGTGAAAGAAAGTAAGAGAAGAGTAGATGAGGAATTTGGAAGGAATCTGAGTGTAAAATGGAGGGAGAGTAAGAAACTGTTCTGGAAAGAAGTAAAGAAAGTTAGGGAAGGTAGCAAGGGAAACAGTAAGGGTGTGAAAGATAAGAATGGGAGAATGCTAGCCGAGAAGCAAGAGAGTCGAAAGATGGAGGGAGTACTTCAGTGAGTTGCTAAATGTAAGGAATGAAGAGCCAGCAAACATAGCTGGATATGGTATGGGAGGGAGAAGAAGAGAGGTTGTGGAGGAGGAGGTGGAGGTGGGGATCAGGAGGTCAGAAGTGTGGGAAGCCATGAAAAGAGTGAAGTTGGGGAAAGCACCAGGAACAGATGGAGTGTGTGGGGAAATGTTGAGGTATGGTGGTGAGATAGTGATAGAATGGGTATGGAAAATGTGCAAACTAGCATGGGAGAAGGGGAGTGCACCCGATGACTGGAAGACTGGCATAATAGTCCCCCTATATAAGGGCAAAGGGGAAAGAGGAGTGTGTGGTAACCACCGAGGAATATGTCTTCTAAGCGTAGTAGGGAAGGTATACAGTAGGGTAGTGATTGAGAGAGTGAGAGTGAGAACGGAGAAATGGATAGGCGACGAGCAGGGAGGTTTTAGGAAGGGAAGAGGATGTGTAGATTAAATTTTTACCCAGAATTGTGTTGTGGAGAAGTATCTGGAGAAGAAACAAAAGGTGTATGTTGCCTTTATGGACTTGGAGGCCTATGACAGAGTGGATAGAGAAGGTTTGTGGAAAGTACTTAGAATATACGGAGTAGAGGGCAAGTTGCTGAAAGCAGTGAAGAGCATGTATGAGGGTGCAAAGGCGGCAGTACTTGTGGAGAGTGAGCAGAGCGAGTTCTTTGACCTGAATGTTGGTTTGAAACAGGGGTGTGTGATGTCCCCGTGGTTGTTTACTGTATATATGGATGGAGTCATGAAAGAAACATCAAGAGCAGTGGATGTTGGTGTATTGCTGAAAAGGGAGGGAATTGAGTGGAAGCTACCTATACTGCTGTTTGCGAATGATACAGTTCTGATGAGTGATAATGAATGGGAGTTGCAGGGTCTGGTAAATGAGTTTGGAACAGTGTGCGAAAAACAGAATTTGAAGGTAAATACGGGGAAGAGCAAGGTTATGGTCTTCGAAAGGGGTGAAGTCACAGAGTGTGAGGTGAAGCTGAACGGTCAGGCTATGGAGATTGTCAACTCTTTTAAGTAACTGGGCAGTGTGTTGAGTAAAGATGGGACTATGGATGAAGAAGTGCGGGAGAGGCTACAACAGGGGAAGAAGGTTGTAGGAACGCTAAAAGCAGTAACAAGAAATAGGGTGGTCAGTATGGAAGTGAAGAAGTCCTTGCATGACAGTGTGGTAATCCCGACACTGACTTACGGAAGCGAAGCATGGACGTTGGTTGAGAGACTCAGACCAAGAGTGAGAGCAGTGGAAATGAATTACTTAAGGAGTGCGTGCGGAGTTACATGGAGGGATAGACAGACTAATGAGGAAGTAAGAATGAGGTGTGGTGTGGAGGTAGATGTGCTGGAAAGTGTGAAAAGGAACAACTTGAGATGGTTCGGCCATATGGAACGTATGGAAAGCGAGAGAATGACTAAGAGGGTGTACGAGAGCGAGGTGGAGGGACAGAGAGGGAGAGGTAGACCGAATATGAGGTGGAAGGATGGGGTGAGGAACTACATGAACGAAGGCGGTGCTGGTTGGGGGGAGGGGCATCGACTGACTGGGGACAGAGGTGCATGGGGGCGGTTCGTTCGTGGCCACCCCTTCGGGGATCACGGCGTCAGGCAATAGATAGATAGACAAGGTCAACGACATTATTTCCACGGGTTGGAGATCTAACAAATTGATATAGCGAACTCTTGCAAGTTTGCATAAAGGTCTTGTCCAGAGTGTGAAGAAATACTATCTCCTCACTAATATATGCCAGAATATAATTAAAAGAATGTCACCAATACTGAACGGTTAATGTAGTGGATATGTTTCGCTTATACACATTTATAATCTAACCTGGTGACTTAGAGCTTCCAATACCGAAATGTCCACAACAATAAACGAAAATCGTTTCGGGCGGGTGCCTGACCCCTAAAGGGGTTGAAATAGGGGAGCTATCCCCCCGCCAAAGGCGGCTTTCTAGGGCTTTTCCTAGCTGATGCTGAGAGGATTGGGTTCTAGTCTTGTGGTGATGGGCTGGTCTATCAGAGTGAAAACTGAGCGATCTCTGCCATACCCATATCTTACTCTGACTGTTCCTTTAACCCTTCCTCCCCGGGCTGTCTTACCCAATGACGGTTGCCCCTACCCGGGCGATATGGCTGCAAAAACGTCTAGGCCTAGGCTACCGTATTTATGTTTATTTTCACTGCTAGAACTTTCCCACTCATCTATAATCGTAGTGCGGTTTTCAATCTGTATTTTGGCATTGAGTAGAGCTCTGTAAGTCAACTGGTTCAGTTGTGATGACGATTTCAGTGGAGCCAATATTGCAGAGATGTTGCCAATATGGGGGCTTTTTAGACACTAATTTCGTCATGACGTCAGAACAATAACATTGAGGAGTCTTCTCCTTCTTGTTTTCGGAGGTGCGGTGACGAACGCTTGGGTTTGTTGACATACGTCGTACGCACGGCGTTCGGACCAAGCTTAATTAGGTTATTAAGCTCATGACTTAGATAAGGCATACCGGGTAGCGGCCCTTCTTTCGTGCTGTCCTTACCTAAGGCAGACCGGGTAGGAAGGGTTAACTTGTATATTTTCTAGATCTCAAGTGACGGCATCTTTTCCGTGGATTGACCTCCCAATCTACCAAGATTGGAAGCCAAAGCGTCACATGTTTCCCTTGCCCCTCAACTTTCTCTTCATAATTGCTGAGGGGCACAGGGCCCTGGGTGGGGCTTTGGTTTCCCGGGCATTTCTGCACCCTTCTCAGCTCCCCGCCATGGAGTGGCTTCGGTCACCCAGGCTTTATTGTGGTCGGCAAGGAGGGTTCTGTGGGGGCGCTCGGTTATGGCCTTGGAATTGCTCGGGGCCTTGGGGCTGTTCGGCCAGGCAGCTTGGGGAACAACAACAACAACAACAACCCTTTTGAAAAACAGAACAAAGGAAAAAATAAAAATATAAATAGATGTTTTTAAACTGAATTAATCATAATTTAGGAATGAGGAAGAAAGGATTAGAAAATATAAATGGAAATTATAATACGTGTTGTGGAAAACTATAGGAGAACATGAGCTGTGATTACGTTCAGTGCGAATGAGGGGAATGGAAAAACACAAGAATAACACGAAGAAAACAAAACACGAGGTACAGTACGGAGCGACACAAAGAACACAATGAAAGAGAGAGAGAGAGAGAGAGAGAGAGAGAGAGAGAGAGAGAGAGAGAGAGAGAGAGAGAGAGAGAGAGAGAGAGAGAGAGAGAGAGAGAAAGAGAAAGAGAGAGAGAGAGAGAGAGAGAGAGAGAGAGAGAGAGAAATAGCGAGAGAGATAATGCAAGGGGGGGAGGGGGAGAAATTTACAACGGAAGGCAACCAACATCATAATTATATATTGATCCTGATGATGCTGCCTATATCTAATCTACCTAAACTATATTATATTATACCTATAGTGAAGGATATTCTCCATCAGACTTTTAAGTTTTTTATCACGATAACCGGGCTCGCATTCATAGCAAATGTTTACATATCGGAATGCATTGCAGAATTGCGGATCTGCGATATAATATATTACATATTGTATTTTCAGGGCGTAGAACAATAGGGGCAGGGGAACTTACTGTATGTAACACAGTCGTGGTGGTTTGCAAAATTACCCATATAAATCATTTTAAGCCATTCATGATTTGTTCGCATCCTACTATAATGCGAGCTTTATCATACAAGGGATCGTGTCAATATACTGTACTGTATATTCAATAATGATTACATACGTTAACGCTGAATAAATGTACCTTAGTGTAGTCGCGGTAATAAATATATTATATACAATTATTTCTCATAATTCAATATAGAAGATTTGGTTCCGGTGCTGAGCAGCTTTATCGCCAGGATTACTAAATGTATGTGATGCAAAGATGCAAGCCTTCCCATCCACATTTTTACTGTGTTACAAAACTCTGCAATTCCTCGGGAGTTCCAATTGAGGCTAAAAGGGCTAGCCTACAATGTTTACACACACTTTAACCCATTATGACTAGTGTAGGCTAAAAGGGCTAGCCTACAATGTTTACACACACTTTAACCCATTATGACTAGTGTAGGCTAAAAGGGCTAGCCTACAATGTTTACACACACTTTAACCCATTATGACTAGTGTAGGCTAAAAGGGCTAGCCTACAATGTTTACACACACTTTAACCCATTATGACTAGTGTAGGCTAAAAGGGCTAGCCTACAATGTTTACACACACTTTAACCCATTATGACTAGTGTAGGCTAAAAGGGCTAGCCTACAATGTTTACACACACTTTAACCCATTATGACTAGTGTAGGCTAAAAGGGCTAGCCTACAATGTTTACACACACTTTAACCCATTATTACTAGTGTAGGCTAAAAGGGCTAGCCTACAATGTTTACACACACTTTAACCCATTATGACTAGTGTAGGCTAAAAGGGCTAGCCTACAATGTTTACACACACTTTAACCCATTATGACTAGTGTAGGCTAAAAGGGCTAGCCTACAATGTTTACACACACTTTAACCCATTATGACTAGTGTAGGCTAAAAGGGCTAGCCTACAATGTTTACACACACTTTAACCCATTATGACTAGTGTAGGCTAAAAGGGCTAGCCTACAATGTTTACACACACTTTAACCCATTATGACTAGTGTAGGCTTAAAGGGCTAGCCTACAATGTTACACACACTTTAACCCATTATGACTAGTGTAGGCTAAAAGGGCTAGCCTACAATGTTACACACACTTTAACCCATTATGACTAGTGTAGGCTTAAAGGGCTAGCCTACAATGTTACACACACTTTAACCCATTATTACTAGTGTAGGCTAAAAGGGCTAGCCTACAATGTTTACACACACTTTAACCCATTATGACTAGTGTAGGCTTTAGTAGAGGAATACGAGATACAATGACAAGCATTATGCTATTTGAATATACTCATAACGTTTATATATAAAACACACACACACATACCTTCACTCTCAGAGTCACTCACATTCACTCTCTCTCTCAAATGCCAATAGTCAAGGCCAGTCAAATTAGCTTGCAGAGAACTTGACCATTAAAGACGACAGTGTTGAAGCAGCCACGGCGATATTTCTGACACATGCAAGGTAATATACAGCCAAAAATGTTGGGTATGAATTCATTATATAGTGTAATTGTTTATATTTACATACATGTGGCATGTGGTCTTGGTAATGTGGTGTATCATGTGGTCTGGTGCTCTTGGTAATCTGGTGCGTGGTCTGGTGTTCTTGGTAATCTAGTGTATCATGTGGTCTGGTACTCTTGGTAATCTGGTGTGTGGTCTGGTGTTCTTGGTAATGTGGTGTATCATGTGGTCTGGTGCTCTTGGTAATGTGGTGTATCGTGTGGTCTGGTACTCTTGGTAATGTGGTGTATCATGTGGTCAGGTACTCTTGGTAATGTGGTGTATCATGTGGTCTGGTGCTCTTGGTAATGTGGTGTATCGTGTGGTCTGGTACTCTTTGTAATGTGGTGTATCATGTGGTCAGGTACTCTTGGTAATGTGGTGTATCATGTGGTCTGGTGCTCTTGGTAATGTGATGTTTCATGTGGTCTGGTACTCTTGGTAATGTGGTGTATCATGTGGTCTGGTACTCTTGGTAATGTGGTGTTTCATGTGGTCTGGTGTTCTTGGTAATGTGGTGTATCATGTGGTCTGGTGTTCTTGGTTATCTGGTGTATCATGTGGTCTGGTACTCTTGGTAATGTGGTGTATCATGTGGTCAGGTACTCTTGGTAATGTGGTGTATCATGTGGTCTGGTGCTCTTGGTAATGTGTTGTATCATGTGGTCTGGTACTCTTGGTAATGTGGTGTATCATGTGGTCTGGTACTCTTGGTAATGTGGTGTATCGTGTGGTCTGGTACTCTTGGTAATGTGGTGTATCATGTGGTCTGGTGTTCTTGGTAATGTGGTGTATCATGTGATCTGGTACTCTTGGTAATGTGGTGTATCATGTGGTCAGGTTCTCTTGGTAATGTGGTGTATCATGTGGTCTGGTACTCTTGATAATGTGGTGTATCATGTGGTCAGGTACTCTTGGTAATGTGGTGTATCATGTGGTCTGGTACTCTTGGTAATGTGGTGTATCATGTGGTCTGGTACTCTTGGTAATGTGGTGTATCGTGTGGTCTGGTACTCTTGGTAATGTGGTGTATCATGTGGTCAGGTACTCTTGGTAATGTGGTGTATCATGTGGTCTGGTACTCTTGGTAATGTGGTGTATCATGTGGTCTGGTGTTCTTGGTAATGTGGTGTATCATGTGGTCTGGTACTCTTGGTAGTGTGGTGTATCGTGTGGTCTGGTAGAGACAATGCGAGTACGAGGAGGTAGGCTGTTAAAGAGGTTGGTACGATAGGGGTTAGAGCGAGGAGGAGAGGGAAAAGGTGAACAGTTTACAGCTGTGTCTCTGACATTCGGCACAGGTGGTATTATCACTGGTGGAGAAGGAGTGATGGATGGAATGAGAAGAGGTGTCAATGATTCTGTGGAGCCTAAATTTTGGTTATTGATTGAAGGCAATGTGTCATTATCTTTTCGATCAGCAAGCATAGTTATAATGTCATCAATGGGTTGAAATCTACGTACATATCTATTTCGGTAGGTGCGTGACTCTCCCAAATAATTAATGGTGACCTGGTAACAGTTTGGCACAGTGAGAATTTCAAAAGGACCCATGTATCTTGGCTTGAGTTTGGATGGTACGGGAAGTTGGGCAACCATGACTAGATCGCCGACATGGTGAGGACTGACTTTTTTTGTCTCGTCAGGTTGAAGATCTTGGATGTACTGGAGTTGTCGAAGTCGGTTCTTTAGGTGTACTAAAGATTGATCAAAATTTGATGAGGGCTCATATGGGACATACAGGTGACGTAAGGGTAGGAGCAAGGGTGGTACCCCAAACACTTGTTCATGGGGTGAAATTCCGTCTTCTCGGGGGCAGGTATTTATTCCCCATGGTACTATTTTAACTTGACTGGGCCAGTCAGTGGTGTTCATTTGCTGCAGGCGAGTCCTTATTTGGTTGGCAATGGTACGGTGGCTTCTTTTGCAGACAGAGTTCCCTTGAGGCAAATAAGGGGATGAGTGGTTGATTTTGAAACCACACATTTGGGACAGTAGTGACCATATATGACCTGTGAACTCGGGAGCATTATCTGAGTGAATGGCTTCTGGTAGGCCAAAGTAGGGAAAACTTGCTGTATCATGGCTTCAGCTACTGCTACAGGTGAGTGTTCTTTTGCTGGACAGGCAATTACATACTTGGAGTAGGTGTCTACGAAAGCGATAATATATTTGAAACCTCTATTGCCTTCCATGGGTCCCATTACATCAACTGCTAATAATTGCCATGGCTTGAAGGCTACTAATTTTCCTGCAGGTCCGGAGGTGCGAGTACGATCCTTGCCTAAAGCACATGCACGGCAGGCTTCAGTGATTCTTTTTGCGGTAATGTATGGGGAAGAAGTCCAGTATACTTGTTGAAAAGTAGAAGTCCGTTTTCTTTGAGCCAAGTGAATGCCGTTTTGAGAATGTAGGGATTGCATCGTAGGTATGGCAGCGCTTGAGGGAATTACAATTTTCCCTTCTGAAGTGTACAAAATAATTATCTCCACGTCTTTGCAATTGTGAAAAAATGCGCCTAGGCATCCAATCTGTTTGTTTGTTGTCTCTGAAAATGTTGTAATAGTTGTTGTTTATCTTGGTCCGTGGAGTCCTATAGTGAATTGCTCGGATGGTTTGAGTATCATCAAGGCTGGATGTGGAGGTTATGGATTGAGTCGCAAGTCTGGACAGGGCATCATCGTTTGTATGTAGCTTCCCTGGCCTGTAGGCGATCTCAAACTCAAATTCTTCCAACGATTCGTGGCATCTTACAGTCGGAGCATTTTTAGTGTCAGATTTACGTAGCCATTGGAGGGCGTGGTGATCAGTAATAATGGTGACATTGACACCAGCTGAATAAGCTTTAAAATGCTGGAGAGCTCAAATTATCCCCAAACACTCTCTCTTGGTTACAGGAAAATTTACTTCAGCTGGATTAGGAGTTCGGCTGGCAGGTATATTTTCGTGCTAACATTAGCGAGTTGCCAGCAGGGCGTGGTCATCTGTGTTACAAAGCGTGGGAAAGAGCGAGAGAGAGACTACCGCGCAACAGTGTCTCTCCAGCCGTCGTGACGGCTGGCTGGCTGCCTCAGCCATAAGTTATGTAACTCCCAGCCTCTATCGCCGATTTTGACCATCCAAACGCTGTTTCCACTTGTTTTATTGTTGTAACAGGTTAATAGCTTTATAATCAATGTAAAATAGGCGCATATGGATAAGTATTAATGATATTTATGTTACGATGAAGATTTGAGTTTAGGAAACAGTCTAAATACCTCCGCACAGGGAGGGGTGGCCAATACTCCACCTACGCAGCGGAGAGGTTAATCCTTGTATGACCGATTCCATTAGTCTAGAAAAGGTGGCGGGACCATTGCATAGGCCAAAAGGCAGTACTGTAAGTTCGTATAGTCTTCCCTGGCTGATGGCAAAAGTCGTTTTCTCTTGATGTTCCGGAAGTACGGGTACTTGCCAATATCCGGCTTGCAAATCGAGAGTGGTGAACCATTAAGCTCCTAGCAAGGAATCTAAAGAGTCATCAATGCGAGGTAATGGGGTTGCATCTTTGATGGCTACGTCATTAAGTTTTCTGTAATCTATACAGAAACGGGTGGATCCATCTTTTTTTCTGACGAGTACCACTGGAGATGACCAGGGACTAGTGGAGTGTTGTACAACTCCTGTTTCTAGCATGCCTTTCACCTGTTTTTCTTCTTCTTGCCGTTGAAATGGATTTTTTCCTCGGATTGGTTGTTTGATAGGTTGTCCCACGGTATGTATAGGATGGTGCAGTACGTTAATTTTCCCGACGTCTCGGCTAGATATGGCGAAGATGTCTTGATACGAAGTCATCAAGTCACGTAAGTCAGTTTGTTGTTGAGGAGTTAAATGGGAAGGAATGTCAGGTAAAGGAAAAAGAGGGGTATCATGATCTATCATCTGGTGGAAAGGATAGTTCTTCAGCATAGGTTTCAAGTTCCCTGATTGTTAACCCTTTAGGTAATGTGATCGGAGATATTAGCGATTTTAATGCAATATAAGTTGGTAGAAATAAGGGCTGGAGCAGTCAGGCAATCTCTGTCAAAAGGATATTGGAGGTGTGGGGTCATTATTACATCACCAGGTAATTGTTCATGATGAGGGGGAAGTGTCACTATTTTGGAAGTGACTGCTTGGGTGGTTTGTAAGAGACAGATGTTAGGCTGATTCTGTTTTTCCTGACTGATATCAGTTTGTTTTTCTTTTGTTATTTAATGCAATGTTTCAACAGTTGGAGTGACATTAAAGTTGGTGACTTTCTGGATTGTGTTTTTAAGCAAATGGGGCAAACTTCAAAGATCTCTGGTAACAGTCAATGGAAGCTTGCAGGGAGGTAAGTAAGTCAAGACCCAAATATCCGCCGTATTGCGTCTCTTGGACGTTATATATCATGAAAGAATTATTTGTCCCGTGATCAGGAACAAGAGTACTAACATAAAGAGGGACTGTCTCTCCACAGTTAGGGATAATGCCATCATTAGCATTTATCAAAACTACAATAGACGGTTGGGGGGGGGGGGGGGGGGGCAAAATATTTGTTATGCTTTTGGAAGAAAGGAAGGAAAAGACATAACGGGAAGCCCCTGTGTCGATTAAAAGTTGGACTTTCACTTCATTTAACCCATACAATCCCAGCGCCGTATATATACGTCAGTAAAAAAGTCACTCCCGAGCCCCAGCGCCGTATACAGTATATATGTCAGTAATGTAATTTCCGTTTAATTACCTGTACCAGGCTGTTGGTGTTTTTTGTTTGTTTTTTTTTAAATAAAAAAGAAAAAAAAAGAGCCAGTCACCATATGTTAAAACATCTTTTGAAGGGGAAAGGTGGTCTATCCTGCCATTTTAGCCACACCCCTTGGGTCTGGGGGGGGGGGGGGGGACTTTTATTACTATCCCCTATGTTACTCAATGGGTTAAAGTGAGTTTCTCATAGATGGGAAGTTTCACTGTGTCTGTCCCACTTTGAACCCCCACCATTTTGACAATTTGTGGATGGGGACACATTAAAAATCCAGGTCTTCCTGACTTTCTGTAGTATCTGCTATTACTTCGGTCCCTTCCACTCTTTCTTATCGTCTTCAATCCCTGCTGTTCCATCTTCATTTATGGTGGCCACGCATCGGGGCTTAATCCAGGGAATCTGAGCCCAGATTGTGGGCAACCTGGACCTCCACTTGGTTAATTCCGAAAATTATTTTCTCAGGGCGATAACTGAACATTGGGAATTGCTGGGCTTCCAGTCGGAGGGGCGAATTCTGGCCCATTTCTCAACTTTTTCATTTGGGAGTGGCATTGCAGGGCTTGGTGAAGGCAATGTGGACGGGAGAGTTGCGCTTGACTGATGACGGCGATCTTTTTAGGTATATAGAAAGACAAAGCTGTTATGCCGTATCAAGACACCGCTACCGCCAGTGTTATGCAAGGTTGTAATCCAACTCACTTATATATTCGTTCTATAAAGCTTCTTGTTTAGAATGCTTAGAACCAAATCCTGCCTGACAGGAACACAACTAGCACTTAATAATGGTCTTTCTGGCTTACTCAATCACACTATAAACACAATAAACACACAGGGTAATTACACTAGTTTATTATTATTAACATAGAGGTACAGATCATAATCACATGGATCTCAACTACAGAGTGTGAATCCAATGTTTAAATAAGGTGTCTGGGAAAGAGTTAACTAAATTTTACTCCTTCATGAATTATAATGTCACTTACAAAGCATCATACATGAAATATACAATTATAGAAAATACACACATAGGATATGATGACAATACATATACGAATCAAGTGTATAACGAGAGGAATGATGATTATTAAATGTGGGTAGCTGAGATCATCTACTCAGACACGCACATTAAGCGAGGCTCGAAATACAAATAGGCTGCCCGGCTAGGTCGGTGATCAAAGGTGCCGTGGTGTGCGGTTAAGGTCAAACAAACTGCGGTCAAGATAAACAAATACTTGATTTAGTGCAATGTTAATTCGACAACACAGGATATGAATTTCACTTTACTCTTGTTGGAAAGGGAATTAAATTTACAAATTAATCATATAAGAATAATTATGAATAATCTGTCACACGACATACGAAAAATAACTTCAATCGTAAATGAGATAAAATCATACTCGAGAAGGAATTCAGATTCACCAAATATATAGCGACACGAGTATAGCGGAACAATAGCTATAGAAGCAGTGAGTTTGAATAAATTAACAAACCACTGTAAATAAATCAGACACAGATCAAAGTAGTGACGGATGAATAGCTGGAACGAGGGCTAGTGAACTGTAAAATAAGATACAGACGCAGAACAAAGCAACATAGATTAACCCGAAAACAGGTTGATAAAGTATATAATACAATTAAGACAAAAAACTATGTAGTGTTTGATAATTAGCCAATATAGAGGCTGATGACTATAGGAACGTACAATCGGAATTCCTAGCTTCGGTGGTGAAATAATATCATTAACCGAATATCATAATTGATCGAATTATTCACAAGAACTAATATAGGAAAATAAATCCTTGAACAAAGATTAATTCAACTCGACGGAATGGGTTTTTACATTGAAAGTGGGCGAACTAATACATGAAGTGATCTCTTATATACAATGGACGTAGCACTGACCTGAGTTTGAGATTAAGTTTAAGGAAGGAAAATTGCTCTCGTCAAACACTCCACTTCGAACTTGGACACTCAATCAATAATAACACAACTGAATAAAATCTGTGAGCGTTCACTAAGTAATACGTACAGTACCGGTATTGGTTCCTTAACCCGTCCAATCCCAGCGACGGCTATAGCCATCAGTAGATAAGTAACTCCCCAGTCCCAGCGATGGTTATAGCCATCAGTGATGTACTTATCTTGTAACTGCCTGTACAAGGCTAATTTAATAAAAAAAAAAAAAAAAAAAATGGATCCACTCTTGCCTCATTTCTTGAGGTGAAAAGGTGGTCTCTACTGTCATTTTGGCCACATTGCTGGGGACTTTTATTACTGTATCCTACGGTACAGTACGGGTTAACACAAGTGAAAAATACAGGTAATGATATAGGTTGACCTAGATTGGTTAGATCACAATTAATACATAAATAAATCAACTGCACAGATAGAAGTTAGGTTCTCGTAGTACGCGAACAAGTTGGGCATGGAGAGTCCAGAGATGGCCTATGTAACATAGTTAAATTGAACACTCGCATATTTTATATTACCTTCACAATAATCCCCAAAATATAGTAACACAGAGACACTTAGGGTATGGTAGTGAAGAGAAGTGATATCCAAGAGAGGGGATTTGGTCGACGTACGACTCGTATTTCCTCCTTCGTCTGAACACCAATGAGAACTGCCTCTCACACACAGCTAGAGACAGTATCTTCTAGTTCCTCTAACTACAGGGTCACCACAACTCGATGAATTTCTTATAGGGAGAATGTCTAGCCCTATTCAGAAGGTTTTCCTACACAGTACTATAATATACCCACTAAAAGCTAATGCTAGTGGAAGGTATTTCCTTGTGTTTCTGCCTACCGCTCATAATTTCAGTCCGGCTATATTTGGATTCTAATTTGAACCTAATATACTCCATCTCGGAAGAGTAGGGACATGGGGTTTTTGATCTTTTAATTACTGTGCAGCTAATAATGGCCTTAACACCTTACGAGCGGCCTATGCGGTTTATTTATATGTACCGCACAGCGGGGTGTTTTTAGCCAAAATAGGGCTGTTTACGTGATCATTTTCATGCCTAAATAAGACCCAGAACGTAAAACAAGTACCTATCCCTGAAAGGGCATAAACAGAGCTTTCGAATGACACCATAACGATCCTTGTATGATGGATAGTTTTCTTGCAATAACCGTGCAACGCGAGTGCAAAAAGCAGGTAATTCGGTAGTTTCGGTACATAATTGAGTATGTAGCGAGTGAGAGAGGGAGGAGGGAGCTGAGATTTGTGTCAGTAGGTTCGCCGCGGTGGTCTGGAGCAGTCATACGCTCGCTAGTCTCCTGCCACCACTTGTCTCTCTCTCTCAGCCACATTACGTGCTGAAATTGCCACTCGACCTATGTCGAGCGCCGCCACATAGTCCAGCTTTATTTAACTCGACTTATGTTGCTCGCCGCTAATTAAGGGTTAAAAATACAATGGACATCAGACTATATGGGTATGGTTATGCTTTATTTCTTAACCCCTCCAATCCCAGCAACGTATATATACGTCAGTAGATAAGTAACTCCCAAGTCCCAGCGACGTATATATTCATCAGTAATGTACTTTCCTTGTAACTGCCTGTACAAGGTTGTACCAGGTACCACCACCGTTTGAGCACTGTTACCGATATAGCAACACTTCTCACAGCATATATATATATTCTGACATACGGAGCCCTGTATGTTTATTTTAGAGTTAGAATTAGAGTTGAAGGAGTGCCAAACTACCCAGGCGGCGAAGCAGACCAGCGAGCGAACTAGCGAGGGGGAAACCAGCTCGTCCGCATACCAGCAAACAAGCCTTCACACCTGCGTGCGTCATAGGGGACCCTGCAAACTACTTCGATGACCCGACGCTATGACGTATGATCGACGCCAGGAGACTCTATTGGACCACGCACCTGCTACGCAACTCTAGGAGCTGTGATTGGGGCGCGCACCATCAACCCCCTCCTGATTTGTTCCTACACCATCATTGTTTAGTATATAAGACCCGAGTAGTGGGCATTCAAATCAGTCTCATTTGGATTTGGGAAGGTGAACTTGCAGCTGGAGGAAGACGGGGTGAAGTATTATAATGGGTTTGTGACTGTCAGTCAGATTATATAAGTGTGTGTTAAGTGTGTTCGGTGTAAACACTTACGTTATGTTGGTTAGTGAGATATGTGATTGGGAAGAATTAACGTTAAACGCTACTATTAGGTACTTAACTATTTTATTTGGGAATTAACGATAACGCTACTATTATGTACTTAACTAATTGATTGGGATTTAACGTTAACGCTACTATTATGTACTTAACTATTTTAGTTGACTGACTTGTGGACTAAAGCAACTCTTTAAGTAATTGGGTTATGATGAAAGTAATACTATTGTTTTATATTAATACTTAAGAGTTCTTTCATGTTCTTGTAATTAAGCTTACATTGCTTAATGGTGCTTAGTACGGTGATGCTATTGTCTCTTATTAGTAATATCGCCTTAGACTAACATGGCTGTTTTAATGTTACTTCTAGTGATTTCCTAAGCTGAAGAAAATTCTTTTAGCTTCAAAATATTATTTTTGCTTTTCATATTCTTTGAGTGAGACCTGAATCGAATCTATGAAGCGATCCTGTAACTTAATTTACTCATAATCAAACCTCAATGTTACGTGGTTAAGAAATACATTTAACTAATTATTAAATATATATCTAACTTTTTATGTGACTTTGATATTAATCCTGATGATAATAATAATATAATACTATTAACGTAAGACAAGAACCAAGAATAATTACATTAAATATAAATAAAAGGACATAAAAGAAAACTAACTATTCATTTCAAAAAGGGTAAGAGGCAGAAATATTCTTACTTTAATATTTATCTTTCAAGATTTTTATAGAATTAATAGTCCTTCTTTAGATCTAACTTATTCGGTTCATAACCATAGCCTATTAAGCTTCGGTTAAATAATAATTCTTTATAAATACTACATGACTTTAATTAGTTTCAGTATTTCTTTATAATTAAAGAGTATCAGTCAATAAAGGAGATCAAGTCCTAAAAGCCAAAAGGAAAGGTAGCAACAACAGGAAATAATTTTATTAGATTTTACTTTTGTTTTGCCTTCAGCTGACTGATACCTTAATATATATCTCTGTGCTATCTAGATTCATCAAGTTAACCACTTGAGGATCAAGATACGTAACAGAAGAGTGGCGACCTTGCCAGGATTCGTTTCATACAGTTTCACTCAGTTTCATTACCGTTTCACTACTTAAAAATAAAATATTAATCATGCCTCAACTAATTAATGACGAAGATGCTAGAGTTTTCATAAAATCAGACCCCACAGCCCCTGATATTGACTGTCTGTCAAAATCCAAACTGAAAGTGCTTGCCTCACATCTCCAGTTAACTGTCTCAAACATGTCTAAAGAAGAGGTGGCTCAGACCATAAAAACCCACCTGTTCCCTGTAGAAGGCGGGGAGGGAGACGGAGCAGTTGGTGGGATCCCGAGTAAACCTAGCCAACATGATGAACAATTGCCACCTGGTTTGACCGGTGATCAAATATTAGAACTAGCCAGAATAAAAGCAAATACCGAAGAAGCCAGAATAAAAGCAATGACCGAACAAGCTGGACTAAATATAGAACTAGCCAGAATAAAAGCCAGCGCAACGACCGAACAATGTGAATATCAATATCGTACGGCTCCACTAAATGCCGATACAAATGCTCCCATAATTGCTCCCCCTCTGGGATTGACTATGACTAGTGTCATTCCACCTTTCACTGAGGATAATGTGCAGGATTTCTTTGTTTTGTTTGAGGAAGTTGCTGGAGGTATGAAGTGGACAAGAGATCAATGGCATTTTATGTTACAAACCGTTTTGACAGAGCAGGGTCGAGCCACGTATTTGTCAGAAGTAGCAGAGGTTAGGCAGGATTATGACTATCTCAAAGAAGCTATCCTAAAAACCTATCAATTGCAGCCTGAGGCTTACAGGCAATCTTTCCGTAAAAACCAGAAGAAAGTAGAAGAAACCCATAAGGTATTTGCCAGGACCATGACTAAAACTTTCAATCATTGGGTCAAGAGTAAGAAAGTCACAAGCTACAACGATCTGAAGGAGTTGGTCCTGTTAGAAAATTTCCTATGGAAAATTGATTCTTCTGTATCCTATCATTTATAGGGGAAAAAGGTAGATTGTCTTGCCGACGTCGCTAACATGGCTGACACATACGTGCTCAACAACAAATTTCGTGGAAAGAAGCCCTATAGGGTAGATGGGACTCGTCAGCCTTGGTCGGCAACTCATCTAGGGGAGACAACCTTATAAAAATCTGGGTGGATGGGACTCGTCAGCCTTGGTCGGCAACCTGTCTAGGGGAATAAACCTTATACAAATTACCGAAGGGCGACACGCTCATCGGTGCCACTTGCTTGTGGCGAACTCTACAATAGATACAATATATAGATAATTCTAGTTCTAATTTTAAGTATCCCAATCACAAATCTGACAGACCCAGTCACAAGCCTGTAACGTCTTCCCCAGCTAGCCAAAATAGAATTGTTCGCCCAACTAAAAATGTGACTCAGGGCAATGGTAACAGAGGAGGGGTCCAAAGTAATAGTAATGCTCAAAGTGGGAACGTTCCCGTATCCCCTAAAGTATGTACTTTTTGTGGCCAGAGAGGCCACCTAGCTTTTCAGTGCTGGGCCAAGGAGAAAACCGAGAGATCGGGGCAGACAGTTGCCGCCGTATCTCAAATTCCATATGTGCCTTTAATGCAGGGCTCCCGACAGAAGGAGTACCTAGCACCAAAAGTTCCTTTAATGAAGGACTCCCGACAGGAGTACCTAACACCAAAAGTTCCTTTAATGCAGGACTCTCGACAGAAGGAGTACCTAGCAGCTAACGTAAATCATCTAGACAGGGGTGTAGTAGCATGTGTGGTGCAACCCACTAGGGTTAAGCCAATAATAATTTCACCATCAGTGCAGGACAGTTACCGTCCCTTTATTTCATCTGGCAACGTGAGATTAACTCCTTGCGACATATATGATGCGATCGCGTCATATGAATAAGTCCACCAAAAACTCATATGACGCGATCGCGTCATATGGACTTATTTCTATACCTCTCCAATAAGTTTATGACGCAATTTTGCGTCATATGAGCTCAGTAAGTCCGATAAGTTACCATACGATAAAACCGTTGGTGGCAACCTCAGCCTCCTGCGATAATTCTAACGGCCGCAGTGTTGTTGTTAGTGTAGTGCGAGGCAGTGGCAATGATCCTGGGGCTCCCGCCTCCTCGGACTTACTGGAACATAATATGTCTGGGGGAGTTAAATGGTTGTATGCATGAGGTAAACATTCTGAAAGACACAGGTTCTACTAGCACCCTCATGGTGAATCCTTACACTGAGTGCCCACCTGGCGAACCAGTTGTAATGAGAGGTGCTGGAGGCCAATTTTATGCATACTTGGTAAAAGGCGAAATTGAATGTGAGTTACTACAGGGTGAGGCCACCATAGCTTTGTGTAGGTCCCAAGATATCCCTGTGCCCGGGGTAACACTCCTTTTGGGGAATGATGTAGCAGGTGAGAAGGTCCAACCAGACCCCATTTTGTCACTTTCCCCTGTTAATGAGCCACTAACCGGTGAGCTCGAAAAGGAGATGCCAACAGTTTTCCCTGTGTGTGCTGTCACACGTTCAATGCCTCAAGTAGCAGTTCCCTCAGACAGAAATGTACCGAATGTAAGAGTTGATGAAAGGGATGATGAGAGTGTGAATGACGCTCCAACTGTGCCTGATGTGACTGAGGTGGATTTATCTGACACCTTTATGGCTCGTCTTGACCCTAACGATGACCATGAAACCCCTTCAAATTGTCCTAGTGTCCTGGTAGAGCTACAGAGAGATGATAGTGAATGCAAGGAGTTAGCTGCCAGGTCCGTGACTGAAGAGGAATGTGAGAAGGAGGGTGGTGAATGTTTCTACCTCAAAGGAGGAGTATTGTGGCGTAGATGGAGACCGCCACACAGACCAATCGATGACGGGGCCTGGGACGTTCATCAAGTAGTAGTCCCCAAACCTTGTCGTAGAGATATCTTGGAAATGGCACATTGTATACCATTGGCAGGACACCTAGGTGTGAGAAAAACTCTATACAGAATCAGAGCCCACTTTCACTGGCCAGGAATGTGTGCAGATGTAGTGGAGTTTTGTAGAGTATGTCACACTTGCCAGATGACAGGAAAACCCAATCAGAAGGTGCCTGTATATCCTCTGGTGCCCTTGCCCGTCTTCAAGAATCCTTTTACTCGGGTGGTAGTGGACATTGTAGGCCCATTGCCTAAGACTTCCCAAGGTAACAATTATTTATTAACTATTATGGACATGGCAACTCGCTACCCAGAGGCTATACCCTTAAGGACTACCTCTGCTCCAACTGTCATCAAGGAACTGCTCAAATTCTTCACCAGAATGGGTTTCCCCCATGAGGTGCAAAGTGATCAAGGAACTAATTTAAATCTAACATTTTCCAGCAGTCCCAGAAGGAGTTGGGTATCGAGCATGTTAAGTCTAGCACCTACCACCCAGAGAGTCGAGGGGTTCTCGAACGATATCATCTGACATTAACCCTTATTTAGCGGCGAGCAACATAAGTCGAGTTAAATAAAGCTGGACTATGTGGCGGCGCTCGACATAACTCGAGTGGCAATTTCAGCACGTAATGTGGCTGAGAGAGAGAGACAAGTGGTGGCAGGAGACTAGCGAGCGTATGACTGCTCCAGACCACCGCGGAGAACCTACTGACACAAATCTCAGCTCCCTCCTCCCTCTCTCACTCGCTACATACTCAATTATGTACTGAAAGTACCGAATTACCTGCTTTTTGCACTCGCGTTGCACGGTTATTGCAAGAAAACTATCCATCATACAAGGATCGTTATGGTGTCATTCGAAAGCTCTGTTTATGCCCTTTCAGGGATAGGTACTTGTTTTACGTTCTGGGTCTTATTTAGGCATGAAAATGATCACGTAAACAGCCCTATTTTGGCTAAAAACACCCCGCTGTGCGGTACACATAAATAAACCGCATAGGCCGCTCGTAAGGTGTTAAAGGGAATGTTACGTAAGTATTGTACAGAGACCGGAGTTGAGGGGGATAAGGGGGTACCTTTTCTTTTATTTGCTACTCGTGAGGTTCCAACTGAATCCCTGGGTTTTTCCCACAGGAGAAAGCCCACGCAAGTATTCCATATAAAAATGTTGAAACCCTACCATAGGTCCCATGATTCCTCTCCTCCAGATTCTCCCACTGTGTGGCAGTGAATGTCAGGACCTGTGGACAGCCTGGTGCGGATAAAGTCTTCAGTTCTCTTACTGACCCGCAACAGACTGTTCCAGAGCCTGAAGTTATATATGCAGACTTTGACTTGTCATGTAGCCTATCCAACTTTCAGTATAACTCAGTAGCTTGGGGGGAATTACCATCTAAACTATGTCATCTTCCCTCTGATCAAGCGAACCAACTAATCTCTGTTTTATCTCAGTCTCCCAGTGTGTTCCGTGATACTCCAGGGCTCACTTCTTTGGCCTTGCACGACATCGACGTAGGGGATGCAACTCCCATTAAACTATCCCCCTACCGTGTCTCGCCACAACGCAGGAGTATACTGCAGGTCGAGCTTGACTTCATGTTTTCAAACCAGCTGATCACAAGGGCCTTAAGCCAGTGGAGTAGTCCGGTCATACTTGTGCCAAAGCCAGACGGGAGCAAGTTAATGCTGTCACAAAGAACGATACCTACCCACTGCCACGGATTAAAGATTGCATTTACCGGGTTGGCCTCATCTAGCAGTAAGATTAATTTAATGAGAGGATTTTGGAAATTAGCTCTCCCTTGTAGCGAGGTAAATATCATACTTTAGTAGTGCGCTTTCAAGCCTTCAGCTGTGAGATGCCTTGCAGTTCGAATAGCTCTCCAGCTACGTTCCGGCTATATTCTGATGTGGTACCTGGAGACGTTGCCTACTTTGGGTGATATTCTTATTATATCCTCATTATAATCTTGCTGTTGCCAATCTGGTGGTGAATCGATTTATGTATTATGTTTAATATTATGTACTATACCCCTTAAACTCTTTTCTAGCGGGGAGGTCTGACATACGGAGCCCTGTATGTTTATTTTAGAGTTAGAATTAGAGTTGAAGGAGTGCCAAACTACCCAGGCGGTAAAGCAGACCAGCGAGCGAACTAGCGAGGGGCAAACCAGCTCGTCCGCATACCAGCAAACAAGCCTTCACACCTGCGTGCGTCATAGGGGACCCTGCAAACTACTTCGATGACCCGACGCTATGACGTATGATCGACGCCAGGAGAGACTATTGGACCACGCACCTGCTACGCAACTCGAGGAGCTGTGATTGGGGCGCGCACCATCAACCCCCTCCTGATTCGTTCCTACACCATCATTGTTTAGTATATAAGACCCGAGTAGTGGGCATTCAAATCAGTCTCATTTGGAGTTGTGAACGTGAACTTGCAGCTGGAGGAAGACGGGGTGAAGTATTATAATGGGTTTGTGACTGTCAGTCAGTTTATATAAGTGTGTGTTAAGTGTGTTCGGTGTAAACACTTACGTTATGTTGGTTAGTGAGATATGTGATTGGGAAGAATTAACGTTAAACGCTACTATTAGGTACTTAACTATTTTATTTGGGAATTAACGTTAACGCTACTATTATGTACTTAACTATTTGATTGGGAATTAACGTTAACGCTACTATTGTGTACTTAACTATTTTAGTTGACTGACTTGTGGACTAAAGCAACTCTTTAAGTAATTGGGTTTGATGATGAAAGTAAT
>CM064535.1:5509177-5621609 GCA_032716605.1 Paralithodes platypus
GTGTGTGTGTGTGTGTGTGTGTGTGTGTGTGTGTGTGTGTGTGTGTGTGTGTGTGTGTGTGTGTGTGTGGTGTGTGTGTGTGTGTGTGTGTGTGTGTGTGTGTGTGTGTGTGGGGGGTGAGGGGGTGTGGGTGGTGAAAAGGTTGGGTGTGTGTATGTGGTGTGGGGTGGTGGGGGTGTGTGTGTGTCGGGGGTATGTGGCTGTGGGTAGTGAAAGTGGGGGGTGGGGTGGGGGTGATAGGATGTGGTGGGTGAAAAGTGTGTGTGTGGGGGGGGGGGGGGCATATGGGGGTGAAAAGTGTGTGTGTATACAGTATGTTGGTGGGTGGGTGGGTGTAATTTTATTCAGATTAGGAAAGGTATTTGGAAATCAGAAGGTTAATTGATATAGCTTTTACCTTTATAATTCCCACAGATCCTTCCTAAGCCGTATAAAATCGTCTAATGATAACCAGAATAAACTGTCAAAATGCCTCATAATCTCCAAAGGGTTAACCAGCCAAATTAATACTAAACATTAATCTGTTTTCTCGTAAGGGGAAGGTAGTTGCTTTTATGGACTTCCTTCTCCCTCATGTTTAGCCCCGTTAGTTTTGAGATTATAAGATGTTCGTTCCACTATACACTGTTTCTTTTCAACTGATGGTAAATTGCAAAGTTCCCATAAAGATTTCTCATTTACTTTGAAGATTTTGGAGTGAAATATGGTGCTATTTATTAAAACTTGGTCTTAATATGATGGAGAGACATACAGGTAGTAGTTTCATATTTTTTACCAAGTGTCGAAAAATTAGTTGCTAAGAGATTCAATTTACCGTCAGATGAAGAGAAACAGAGTATAGTTTGGCGATTTTATGACCTTTCACTCAATTTCTTTGTCAATATCAGGACCATTCGTACCATTTAGGTGTTGAATATTTTTCCTGGCGAGCGATAGCGAGCCTGTCATTTTAGAAGGAACCAACCTTCGACCTGGACATTTTTTTTACCGATAAATGTAAAAATCTATCTCGAAGTGGGGTCTAGGGGATGTTTTTTAAGCTTGATGGAGTCGTAGCGAGGAAACTAAAAGATATACAAAATTAATAGATAATTAGACCAAAAAATCAACCCTACCCCCTTAATGTCCCTCGATCTAGATTTCACACCCATTATCATCAAGGGTGTCGGTGATTTATTGAATTTGCCTGTACAGTGGCGCTAATAAGTCATGTCTCAGCGGGCATTACGTTTGGCTCGCTCTGTGCTGTATTAATGTCTGTCAGATGTTGGATAGGGCGAGTAAGTGTAGGGACATGTTTGTATATCTCACTGGAAACGAATAGATCCAGTTTTAGATATTGCCGATACCAATTATTGATCAAAATATATACTTGGTGCTGAGACATGACTTATTTGGCCGACTGTACCTCTGTCTGCCCCGGACGTGAAAGGTTGGCCAGACCAATCCAGTTAGTGGGAGAGTAATGATGAAAGAGGCTGGTCTTCAACACTTGCTCCTCCTTCAGACGTACAAAGGTGTTTTTGGAGTCTGTGATGGTTAACCCATTCAGTAACGGTACCGTTCTTTTATTAGTTTTATTCTGGCTACTATTAAACTATTTTAAGCAGTTTAGATAGGCCCTCCAGCAATTAACAAGCTTCGAATTATCTCCCTTAACCCTTTTCACTGCCACAAATCCTACTTGAGCTGCACAAAATCGACTGAATATAGCTAGAATATAATAAATAAAGACGTCACCGGTACAATGTAATTGTGTGAGTTACCCAGCGTGTGTGTGTGTATGTATGTGTGAAAGAGACAGAGAAGGGGGGGGGGGGGAGTTTGAGTCTGTGTGCATACGTGTACGATAATGTGTGGTGTGTGTGTGTGTGATATTTGACCTATACACCGCGCTCAGTCATCAATATCATCAGGAAGGGGGAACGTTTAAGCCAGCTATTTGTAGAATCACCAGGATCTTCTTAAACTGAGACCAATTTATTCCTATCACACGCTGGAGAAGAACGACGGTAAAAAAAAGTAACGGAGGAATAAAGTAAAGACGTAGACAAGATGATGGTAAAGATAGTAACCGAGGAATATAGTAAAGACGTAAACAAGAAGATAGTAAAGATAGCAACTGGGGAATATAGTAAAGACGTAGACAAAATGTGAGCCAAGAACGTGATAAAGATAGCAACAGAGGAATAAAGTAAAGACGTAGACAAGAAGCTGCTAAAGATAGTAACAGAGGAATATAGTAAAGACGTAAACAAGATGGTAAAGATAGTAACAGAGGAATATAGTTAAGACGTAAACAAGAAGATGGTAAAGATAGTAACAGAGGAATATAGTAAAGACGTAAACAAGATGATAGTAAAGATAGCAACAGAGGAATATAGTTAAGACGTAAACAAGATGATAGTAAAGATAGCAACAGAGGAATATAGTAAAGACGTAAACAAGAAGATGGTAAAGATAGCAACAGAGGAATATAGTAAAGACGTAAACAAGATGATGGTAAAGATAGCAACAGAGGAATATAGTAAAGACGTAAACAAGATGATAGTAAAGAGAGCAACAGAGGAATATAGTAAAGACGTAAACAAGATGATAGTAAAGATAGCAACAGAGGAATATAGTAAAGACGTAAACAAGAAGATGGTAAAGATAGCAACAGAGGAATATAGTAAAGACGTAAACAAGAAGATGGTAAAGATAGCAACAGAGGAATATAGTAAAGACGTAAACAAGATGATAGTAAAGATAGCAACAGAGGAATATAGTAAAGACGTAAACAAGAAGATGGTAAAGATAGCAACAGAGGAATATAGTAAAGACGTAAACAAGATGATGGTAAAGATAGCAACAAAGGAATATAGTAAAGACGTAAACAAGATGATGGTAAAGATAGCAACAGAGGAATATAGTAAAGACGTAGACAAGAAGATGGTAAAGATAGCAACAGAGGAATATAGTAAAGATGTAAACAAGATGATGGTAAAGATAGCAACAGAGGAATATAGTAAAGACGGAAACAAGATGATAGTAAATATAGCAACAGAGGAATATAGTAAAGATGTAAATAAGATGATGGTAAAGATAGCAACAGAGGAATATAGTAAAGACGTAGACAAGATGATAGTAAAGATAGCAACAGAGGAATATAGTAAAGATGTAAACAAGATGATGGTAAAGATAGCAACAGAGGAATATAGTAAAGACGTAAACAAGAAGATAGTAAAGATAGCAACAGAGGAATATAGTAAAGATGTAAACTAGATGATGGTAAAGATAGCAACAGAGGAATATAGTAAAGACGTAAACAAGATGATAGTAAAGATAGCAACAGAGGAATATAGTAAAGATGTAAACAAGATGATGGTAAAGATAGCAACAGAGGAATATAGTAAAGACGTAGACAAGAAGATGGTAAAGATAGCAACAGAGGAATATAGTAAAGATGTAAACAAGATGATGGTAAAGATAGCAACAGAGGAATATAGTAAAGACGTAAACAAGATGATAGTAAAGATAGCAACAGAGGAATATAGTAAAGATGTAAACAAGATGATGGTAAAGATAGCAACAGAGGAATATAGTAAAGACGTAAACAAGAAGATGGTAAAGATAGCAACAGAGGAATATAGTAAAGACGTAAACAAGAATATGGTAAAGATAGCAACAGAGGAATATAGTAAAGACGTAAACAAGAAGATAGTAAAGATAGCAACAGAGGAATATAGTAAAGATGTAAACAAGATGATGGTAAAGATAGCAACAGAGGAATATAGTAAAGACGTAAACAAGATGATAGTAAAGATAGCAACAGAGGAATATAGTAAAGATGTAAACAAGATGATGGTAAAGATAGCAACAGAGGAATATAGTAAAGACGTAGACAAGAAGATGGTAAAGATAGCAACAGAGGAATATAGTAAAGATGTAAACAAGATGATGGTAAAGATAGCAACAGAGGAATATAGTAAAGATGTAAACAAGATGATGGTAAAGATAGCAACAGAGGAATATATTAAAGATGTAAACAAGATGATGGTAAAGATAGCAACAGAGGAATATAGTAAAGACGTAAACAAGAAGATGGTAAAGATAGCAACAGAGGAATATAGTAAAGACGTAGACAAGATGATGGTAAAGATAGCAACAGAGGAATATAGTAAAGACATAAACAAGAATATGGTAGAGATAGCAACAGAGGAATATAGTAAAGACGTAGACAAGATGATGGTAAAGATAGCAACAGAGGAATATAGTAAAGACGTAAACAAGAAGATGGTAAAGATAGCAACAGAGGAATATAGGAAAGACGTAAACAAGAAGATGGTAAAGATAGCAACAGAGGAATATAGTAAAGACGTAGACAAGATGATGGTAAAGATAGCAACAGAGGAATATAGTAAAGACGTAGACAAGATGATGGTAAAGATAGCAACAGAGGAATATAGTAAAGACGTAAACAAGAAGATGGTAAAGATAGCAACAGAGGAATATAGTAAAGACGTAGACAAGATGATGGTAAAGATAGCAACAGAGGAATATAGTAGAGACGTAGACAAGATGATAGTAAAGATAGCAACAGAGGAATATAGTAAAGACGTAGGGATGATCATATAAATTATATACTGTATGTAATGAAGGACAACGTTATGTTAAGAGAGGTCACCGTTTTTTTTTTTTTTTATCTTTCTCTCCTTTTCTCTCTTTCCCTGGCTTGTATCCATTCGGCCCCAGTAGTCAACTGTTTTAAGACGTTTATCCCCATCCTGGTGTCGATTTCTTCCTGGCGAGTGAAAGCGACCCAGCATTGTACGGAGAAATTCGTCTTCGCCGGAGACATTTTTCTATCGAAAAATGTACAAATTTAGCTTGCTGTCAAAACAAAAATATATATATGCTGGCTCGCTCCCGCTCGCCGGGAAAATATTGACACCTGGATGGGGGTAAATGTCTTAAAACAGTAGTCTGATTGGGGCCGAATGGATACAAACCAAAGATAGAGGGAGAGAAAGAGCAAAAAAGCGAGGTGGGGTCCCATAACTCGACACCCGAACAACGTAAATGAAATGGTACTATAGTCTGTGCACTATAATTAGGCCAGGCATCTTAACTCTATAACCTCTTGTAACTCATTTAGGGCTGGAGCAAACGAACTGTAATTGTCCCCACCTATTTACTGGTTGACTCTTTATATTTAAGGTAGAAATGACGACTCATTACTATTATTATTATATTGATTATTATTATTATTATTATTATTATATTATTATTATTATTATTATTATTATTATTATTATTACTAATTATATTATTATTTTATCGTGTTTTCAAGGTTAATACAGGTATTTTATGTATGCATATATTCAGGCCCAATACTCACCCTCATTACTCATTGCTGGGGGTGGCCAACACGAGACAGAGTCCGAACAAAAACAACATTTAAAGTTCATATTCTCAGGGCCCGGGACCACTTTCACGTTCCCTCGCCCTTTCTCTGTCTAGGCTTAGTCAAGTAGGAGATTTATACAAGGGGAGGAAGATTCCTAACCCCCTGCCCCCAATACGAAACCGTAATACTTGATAAGGTTTTCAATCGTGGTAATATACGGACTTCTACTTTAAATATAACATATTTTTTTACAGACAGGACAAATTTGCGCTCGATAGAATACAAGTTATATTGGTAGCTGTTTAACTGAATTATATGTATGTAATTATGCTGTATATCTACATAAATCCATCTATGTTTCTAGATCAAACTAAATATGTATATATCTATTAATATAGACAGATCAAAAAGTGTTTGCCAAATACAATTGATTAAATCTGCATCGAGAACAACTATATAATGCTATTTTAGCGTTCCAAGTTACATACAGTTGGCCAAATAAGTCGTGTCGCCGCTGTCATCACGTTTTGCTCGCTATGTGTAGTATTAATGTCTGTCAGATGTTGAATAGGGTGTGTAAAGATAGGAACATGGTTGTATATCTCACTCTGAACGATGATTTCAACTTTAGATAGCGCTGATACCAATTATTGATCGAAATATACTTGGTGCCGCGACATAACCTATTTGGTCAACCGTACCAGGAGCCCCAACAAATTAGTTTGGTGGAGCCCAAATCGGCCGCTCCGGAAATGAAGGTGTTCCGGCCCAGCGACCCCGGCCCCCTGATAACGGCCGGGAGGTGCCACGATAAACATTGACTCTCTATTAAGGGGGGAGGGGGGTATTTATTTCCTCATTTATGTATCTTATTATTATTATCATTATTATTATTATTATTATTATTATTATTATTATTATTTTAATTTATTTAGTTTCTTACCTAGACTTCCATCAAGCTAAAAATAATACACCCCCATTACTCTCCTTCAAGATAAATGTGTACATTTTTCGAAAGAAAAATGTCCCGGCCAAAGGCCGGTTCCTCTTAAATTTCAGGCTCGCTTTCGCTCGCCAGGAAAAAAATCGACATCTATGACACAACAAGTCTTAATAATGTCACATAAATGGGCCGAAAGATCTTAAAATCGCCGAACTAATGTGCCGAACGTCATAAAATCTCAAAAATGAATGGGGATAAACATGAGGAAGAAAATGGGACCAGAAAATCGACCCATCTCCCCTTAACCAGTTTACCTGTATTTGATTCGTGTGATGGTCTATTTTTATGCTAAGTTTGGTAATTATAGTACCGAACATTTCGCCCCATTCAGGTGTCGATTTTTTCATGGCGAGTATTGATATTTTTCATAGTGAGCCTTCGCGAACCGAACCTGCATTTTAGGAGAAACAGGCATTTGGGCTGGAATTTGGAATATTGCCAAGACAGATATCAGGAGAGACCCCCTTATATATTTTAAGGTTGAAGTGGAGTATGGTGATCGTGTTTCTTACTAGCTTGAACTCCAGGAGCCCTTTTTTTTTTTTTTTTTTTTTTTTTTTTTTTTTTTTTTTTTTTTTGAAGGGAATCTCATGTTTAGCCCTTGGAGATATAATGTTATACCTCCTTGATTTAGCCCCATTTAGAGTGATGGGATAAAATAGAACAATATGGAAGAAAAGGGAAGTGAAGCTCAGAGAGAGAGAGAGAGCTACATAGAGCTACATAGATACACAGACCACACAGACCTCAAGGTCCTTACTAACTATAATATGCATATATGCATATATACACATACACACATACACATACATACATATACATATATATATACATATATATACACATACATATACACATACATATACACATACATACATACACACATATATATACAGTATATATATATACATACTGTACAGTGCACACACATACATATACATACATTTTTTTTTTTTTTGTCTTTGTTTTTTATATCACCCCAGCCCCATCTAGATAGAGGTGAAGCCTTCATTTGAAAACGTGTATTGTGTCGCTCTCCACCACTCTCGCTGGTAGTTTATTCCAATTTGTCACCACACTGTAGGTGAAGAAACTCTTTGTGACATCTAGGTTTGCCTTTTTGGTTTTTAATTTAATTCCATTTCCTCGAGTTTGAGTATTATTGTTGAATGAGAATAGCGCATTTCGATTGTCTTTGTCGAAGCCTTTCAGTATCTTAAAACACTCAAAAGTTGACCCCTCAACCTCCTCTTATTAAATGAGAACAGATTCAATCTTATAAGGCTTTCTTCATATGGTTTATTTTTTAATGAGGGTATCATCTTCGTCGCTCTACGCTGCACTGACTCGAGTCTTACAATGTCCTTGTTAAGATAAGGTGACCAGAACTGCACACCATATTCCAGATTGGGCCTCTCCATACTTTTGAACAGTGGCACTATTACGTTCTCATGTTTATATGTATATTTTCGTTTAATAAAGCCCAATGCTCTGTTTGCCTTATTTGCAGCTGCTATACATTGGTCGGAAATTTTTAGGTTTTCAGATATTAGTATCCCTAGGTTTTTTACTAGCGTTGTTGTTTTTATTTGTTGACCATTTATTTCGTATTTGTATTTCTTACTTCTGGTACCGACCTGCAGCACCTGACATTTATCGACATTGAAGGGCATCTGCCATTTTTCAGACCACTCTGATATCTTGTTTAAATCAGACTGCAGCGCATTGCTATCTCCTTCGGTCAGGACTGCACTTCCTATTTTTGTGTCATCGGCGAACTTGGAGATGGTGTTGTTTATCCCTACATCGATATCGTTAATGTAAATGAGAAACAAGACCGGTCCCAGGACTGAACCCTACGGACCTCCACTAGTGACAGGCTCCCACTCGGATTCCACTCCATTTATCACCACTCGCTGTTTTCTGTCTGAAAGCCAATTTTGTGTCCAAGAATGAATTTTACCTTTGATATCTATCCTCTCCAGTTTAGCCATTAGTTTCCGATGTGGCACATTGTCGAAAGCTTTTTGAAAGTCAAAGAAGATTATATCAATTGATTTTGTCATATCGTTGTATGTGAATAATTTATTATAGAATTCAATCAAATTTGTTAGGAATGACTTATTGGATCTAAAGCCAAGTTGACTATTTTTGATTAGGTTGTTTGATTCTAGGTAATCTACTATCATATCTCATATGATTGTTTCCATGATTTTTTCTATAACTGATGTTAGACTAATTGGTCTGTAATTATTTGCCATGGCCTTGCTACCCTTCTTGTATATTGCTGTGATGTTCGCATCTTTCCAATCACTCCGTAAGATCCCCTGTACTAATGCTAAGTTAAATAGGTATGTCAGGGGTTATGCTATCTCGTCCTTAATATTCTTAATTATTTTGGGGTGGAGCATGTTGGGTCCCGGGGTATTATTTACATTTAAATTACTCAATTTGCTTAGTACTTCGCTAACACTGATGGTGAAATCTCCTATCACATGAGCTGAGGTGTTATTTTCCGGGGTATGATCGGTAATCGATCATACCCCGGAAAATAACTGTGAACACTGAACCCAAAATATTTGTTGAGCATATTTGCCATGTTTATGTCACCTGTTATCGACTGACCATCTTCTATTAGCAGTCCGATTTCGCTTTTGATCTGCTTATTATTATTTACGTAACTGTAGAATTGCTTTGGGTTTGTGGCACTCTCTCTGGCAAGAGCCATTTCATAATTTTGTTTAGTTGCCCTAACTAATGGTGTTACTTCCTTTCTACTAGTTGTGTACAAGTAATTTACGACTTCAGTGTTTGGGCCATTTTTGACAAGTTTGTAGAGTTGGGTTTTTTTCCTTAATGCCTTGGCAATGTCTCTACTGTACGAAGGAGGCATACTTGATTTCGTATTACGTTTTGGTGTCATGGGTACAACTCGTGTATGCGCTTCTGTAATTATAGACTTAAAATGTCCCCACAGCTCATTTACTTCGTTTATATATATGAGGTTTGAGTGTATGTTAGATAGCGATTCCTTAAGTCTGTCATAACAAAATTATTGACATTAGTGTCTATAGACTTTCAGTTACATAGTAGTTTGTATTGGAAGACACAGGTATTAGTTTGAACATAGCTAAGACTTTAATACATCGTTTTCTACTATTGCAGTAACTTCAGATTTGAAGTTAATAAGGAATTAAACAGTGATATGACTTCAGTAGTTTAACAAAATGCGTGCGTGTGTGTGTGTGTGTGTGTGGGTTTGTTTTCTTATGCATAAAATATTGCGGTAATTGACCACTTGCGAGTTTCAGGATATAAGAAAGTTGGTGCTGTAAACATCGGTATTAAACAGACATACAATAATAAAGTAGATGTCTAATGGATAACACATGTGTTGAATTAAGTTGTATATACTGTATAAATGTACTACAACCGTATTTTAGCTGGTAATTCTGCTAAATATCAATGTAAAAAACTCCAACTTCCTTATAGCCTGAAACTCGCAAGCGGTCAATTGGTATGTGGTACTTTCGTCCACAGTCGTGCTTGTAATGTTGTCGTCTTTATACCAAGCCTAACCTGACATATCAAACTGGATAATGTGAAAGAACTACCTCCATTATAGGCGAAATATATTCTAGGCAAAATAACTGGGATCCGTATGGGCGAGGTGCATTTAGTCACAGAACTCTAGGTATTGGAATATAAATACATTCTCTCAGCCAACATTCAGGTTGATCTGGTCATTGTGTCAATCACACGTAAGCCATGGTTAAGGTTGGACTTTGGGAGACTATTTATTATTTAGTTTGCTGTCATTTATATTTATTCTTAGGCCCTTTTTAATGTTCCATATTTATATGTAATAATGTAGACACCTATCGTAATGGTTATATATATGTAATAATGTAGACACCTATCGTAATGGTTATATATATGTAATAATGTAGACACCTATCGTAATGGTTATTTATATGTAATAATGTAGACACCTATCGTAATGGTTATTTATATGTAATAATGTAGACACCTATCGTAATGGTTATTTATATGTAATAATGTAGACACCTATCGTAATGGTTATTTATATGTAATAATGTAGACACCTATCGTAATGGTTATTTATATGTAATAATGTAGACACCTATCGTAATGGTTATTTATATGTAATAATGTAGACACCTATCGTAATGGTTATTTATATGTAATAATGTAGACACCTATCGTAATGGTTATTTATATGTAATAATGTAGACACCTATCGTAATGGTTATTTATATGTAATAATGTAGACACCTATCGTAATGGTTATTTATATGTAATAATGTAGACACCTATCGTAATGGTTATTTATATGTAATAATGTAGACACCTATCGTAATGGTTATTTATATGTAATAATGTAGACACCTATCGTAATGGTTATTTATATGTAATAATGTAGACACCTATCGTAATGGTTATTCAGAGACCTTGGATGTCCATTATAATTTTAATTTTAATTTCATATTGTTAGAAAGACTCACCTCAGATAGTTGTAAGTTGGAGTTTTATTATACTATCCTTCTGTCTATTGTCATCATCATCATCAATCTGAGTTAGTCCACTGTAGGACAAAGGCCTCTCCCAAACGTTTCCACTCCAACCGGTCAGATTTTAGCCTGTTCCATCCCCCCCCCCCCCCCCCCCCATCAAACTTTCGGATCTCATCTCTCTATCTGGTCCTCTGTCTACCCCTTCCTCTAGCTCCATCTCTAGTTTCCCATTCTGTTGCTCTAGTTCCATATGTTATCAGATGTCCAGGACCATTTCATGTTTTATATAGTACTGAGGATATCTTCTAATGTTGTTTGTTCTCTTATCTAAGAATCTCTTTTCTTATCTCTCCAAGTTATGCCTAACATTATTCTCTTCATTCCTCTTTGGGCACTCCTAGTATTACGTTCTAGACACTTTGTTATACTCCAAGTTTCTGATCTATAAATTCGTACAGAGAGGACACATTGGTTGTATACTTTCCTGTCTAATGAAAGGGTTACCTTGCTTTTCATAATGGAACTCTGTTTTCCAAATGCACTCCATCCCATGCCTATCCTTCGTTTGATTTCTCTAGAGTGACTGCTTCTACCACTTCATCTTCTAACTTTATTTGGTGTGGTTGCATAAGATGATTAAACATAATCTTGGATTTCTTTCTATTCATTTTCAGTCCTACCTTAAGGCTTTCTCTGTTCAAATGTGTCATTATTTGTTGTAACTCTTCCCTGGGTCGCTGAAAATAACTGTCTTCAGCAAAACGGAGGTTGCTTGAGGCCTCTGTTAAAATGTATTCCCTTGTTGTCCCAGTCAAGATTCCAAAATATTTCTTCCAAATAAGCTTTGCACAGTTTTGGTGAAATGTATCGCCCTGTCTTACCACCTGTGTATTGTGTATTCTTGCACATCTTGATTATTTAAAGGTACAGTGGAGGGCGTTCCCTAGGTTGTGCTTTGCCGCAACGTGACATTTAGGTGTTATATAATCCTGCCAAGCTATAGCAAGCCTGCAAGTTAGGAGGAACCTGCCTTTAGTCGGAACATTGTTCAACCGAAAAATTCACAAATTTTTCTCGAAGGAGGTTCTTGGGAGTATTTGTTGTAGCTTGATGGAGGTCTACTGTAGGGAGGAATCTAGAAAACAAAATATATAAATATATAAATACAAATTTCGTTTAATATGGTTGTTCGAGCAGAGCAAAGCGTACGTTTACAGCATAACGGTAGACTTATGATGAACAACTGCAAGTACGAATATCAAGAATCGACTTTCAATAATATTTTCCCCACAATTACAGGGAAGTTGAATCAGGAGAATTACATGTTCAGTGCTAGGAACACTCAAACACGACTCCCTTAATCCCTTGTGAACCGGCGACGTCTTTATTAACTTAATTTTGGCTACTATTAGACCATTTTACTCAGCTTAGCAAGGACCTCTATCCATTACAAAAAACATACTATCTCAATTAATCCTTTTTGCTACCATATATCCTTCCTAAGCTACATGTAATCGTCTAAATGTAGCTGAAATCAAATACAAAAGTCGTCACCGGTACATAAGGGGTTAACCATAGGGATTGGAATTTTATGCTAGTGTTTCGTACATTGTTGTTTAAATGCATTCACCTTATTATACATAACGACCCAGGTACCTAATGCATATTAAATTATAGATGCAATGGCTTCCTTGCAAATAAGCAATGGAATAGTACATTTTCTTCTGACACGAATATACTGTAGACTCGTAGAGTAACAATGAATTCCTCAAAATTGTAATATTTGTGTTGGCATTATGTTTATTACCTCCTTTAGTTTGTAAATGTGTGTTTATAGATAACATTTAATTACTCGTATGTACTAGTATTACATAATAGGACCACGCCCAACCCTGATGGTGATGAAGAAAACTTATACCTTGAGGAAATGAAAGGGACTACTTTCGTTGGACCCGAGTATGAGATGGCTGAAATATATAGAGAGACACATAGCGACTTTTCAAGAAATCTATAAATTCAAAGACAGTACAACGCATACATGGACGTGCTCAGGCGAAAGGATGGAAAGGGGTTAACTGAGCAATGTGCAATGAACGCATTGGACAAGAAGTCGGATTTTTAAAAGAAATATTACAACTGATTAGAAGTTATACACGCCTGATGAACAAGATACCCTGATATAAGAAGACAAGTATGAGGATGTAAATGTGCTATGATAAGAAGAAACGATATATGTTGTTATGGTAACATAATGAGGAAATAACGTATGAATCTTCCGGAAAAAAATAGAAAAGATTGAAGAAGATAATATTGGTATGAAAATGTAAGAGGTCTACGATAAGAGGGGAAACATTTAGCATTGTGGTAACATAATGAGGTAATTATTTTTAACATCGTTTTTAATACCAATAACACCACACATTAAATTGAAGACGATAATTGGTATGGGTTAGATAGTATATACTCATTTGAGCATCGGTAATTGTGTTTAGAATCGATACAAATGAACATATAGACATGGAAGAACAATTGAAAAACATATATGTGAGTAATCAAATAAAGGTTATCATGTATTAGATAATAATTATAGAGAAAATAGTTATTGAATTTATGAATATGTATTCGAGACCATGGTGGAAAATAATTATGTATAACTGGCTACGAAATGTAAATAACCAGAACAGAGATATAAAATCCCCCCCCCCCCTCCCCTTCCTCTCTATGGCTATCTATCTATTTGATCTTAATCTATTTCAACTTATCTAGCGATCAATCATTTATCTGTCGCACACAAACGATAATACTAGCAACTAAGTGACCAGCGCCAAACTTAAAGGTGTGGAAAACACGAAGGTGAGACAAAGAACAAGAACAAACAACAACATTACTGTAAGAGGGCAATTAAAGAAAAGTTTACTTAACGAGCAGAGTAAAGTTTAAAACAATAGCAAGCACACAGCGACTCTTTTCAAGATTTTTTTTTTCTTGACCCGCTTCTCCCTCATGCTTTAGCCACATCAGTTTTGAGATTTTATGACGTTTGCTCCATTAGTTTGGCGATGTGTTTTACTTTGTGCCCCATTTCTTTGTCTATATTTAGACTTTTTGTGACATTTAGGTATCTTTGTTTCCTGGTGAGGAAAGATGTGGAAAGGGAGGTAGTTTGAATTCGGACATGTTGTGGCGAAATACAAATATATATTTGTTGTCGAAGTGGGTTGCTTTACTCTTTTCATTAGAGTTCCTCTATCGGGAAAATTATTCCACTGGGTGGTGTTTGTGGCAAATTATCGTTCACTATAACTCGAACTAGTATGAAGGCGAATGGAACGAGACTATTCTCATTGACATTTTAAGCCTAATTTCTCCCTATTAATTTCTAGTTCATTCATACATATCCCATGTAGCCTTGAGAGGTGATGGTGATAATCTCTTTGTTTAGCTGGGCGGACATACCCCTGACGGAGCATATTATTCCATTTATCTTCATCTTGCGTCACCAGCGATAACTCCATGCAAAATACATTTAGATAATTAAGTACAGTGTTTGTTAGACAGTATGAGTTATAGCTTGTAACATGAAATAAGCCTCACATACGCACCTGGAATGTTGCTGTTACAAATACACATAAAGGTAGACGTTATCATGGTTGACATTCAGTTAGTTTCCAAATCACCTCTTGCTTGGACACATACACTATACAGCCTCTCAATACCTAGGGATATTGGATACTAATATTGCACTGCGAGTGAAGTCCCTATATATTTCAACATTTTGCCTACATTTTGTATGCATGCAATGGTTGTGAAGATATTGTTTGTTATAATATAATATCCATTACTCAGTTCAAACACACTACTGCCTATAGCTATACAAATATATCAAGAGGAAGCGTGACCAATGCCTAGCAGGTGGGTAACCAAATTATGTGCCATATAAGTATACGGTATACTGTATAAATATATATATAAAAAAACAATATATATATATATATATATATATATATATATATATATATATATATATATATATATATATATATATATATATATATATATATATATATATATATATATATACAGTTATATATATATATATATATATATATATATATATACTGTATATATATATATATTTTTTTTTTTTTTTTTTTTTTATTGCAACATTTTAGACCCATGAAGCAGCACTAGATACCGAAATGTACAATTATTTGACATGTGTAATGCATAAATTGTACACTTTGCGGTAGTACTTCAGTATTTAAAAATGAATGTACATAATTATCAATCTCGCAGGAGCAACACCATTTTTAGTTCACGATATTTCCTTAATCAGTTTTACAAGGTATATATCCTCAAATATCTGACCCATGTTCCCTTCCCAGTTATTGATAACCAACACACTTCCTAGAGGCTGGGTCGTGGTGCCAGAGGAAGCTGCTGGTGTAAGTTGTAGGAATGACATAATAATCATATTGAATCTTGGAGGTGGGGGGATGAGTTCATCAATCGATATTTTAGGATAGCGACAACTAATTAAGCTAGATATTGGATTATTGGTAAATAATTATAAGTACCTTAAGGGTAGATTTTTAGTTTGCTTCTTAGACCCCTATCAAGCTTAACAAAAATACTTCCAAGACCCTACTTAGATATAAATTTGCACATGTTCAGTACTTGTCCGTTCCTCCTAAATTACAGACATTTGGCGAATTGTCTTAAAACCACCAAACTAACGTGCCGAACCGTCTTTAAATATCAAAACTAATGGGGCTAAACACGAAGCAGAAGGAGGTTCGAGAAAAAAATCCTTAAGTGAAAATCTCCACTTAAGCTTGTGCAAAGGAATTAGTTGAGGATTTACTAATATGCAGTTATAATCGAATTAGTTGAGGATTTACTAATATGCAGTTATAATCGAATTAGTTGAGGATTTACTAATATGCAGTTATAATCGAATTAGTTGAGGATTTACTAATATGCAGTTATAATCGAATTAGTTGAGGATTTACTAATATGCAGTTATAATCGAATTTGCTTCATGATATACATTCATGTTTGAGAGGGATTCATCTATTTAATAATTATAATGTCTATATTATATACAATAAAATACAATTTGTGTAGTATCTAGTTTAACGATTAATGTCTACTGATAATACTAATCATGTATTGCTAAAAATAGTATAGTCACTAGCTACAATTTACAAAGAGATCACATTCAGAAATGTATAGCACAACAATTTCGAAGAATAAATGGAACTCGTAAGAAATATATAATATATGGTAGTTGGAAACTCATGTGATAATATCGTTTATTAAACATTGAATAAACTTTCAACATTAACATTTCAGCTAATTTTATTTTATTTAACTTGTCATTTGTGTTGGTAGGTTGTCGCCTTGCCACATTTTCACTCGAACATGTTGCTGCACAACACAACTCACTCCAACAAATATTGACGACCATTTGGGTTTTCCTCGGGAAATTGGTGTTGCCTTTTCCTGTGTTGGTCTGGCGAGGCAATCCATCATTTGTGGCTTCTCTCTCAGATCAGAGGCCAGTACTGGACGAAGAATGGTAAATTATCACCATTCATCAACTTGGGTTCTCAACACAAACATTTGAAATTAACTCGACGAAACACTTAATATTACTCCTGTATGTCCTATGGAGATCAGCGGTCGTGAAAAAGATTCGATGGAATAATTTGAAACAAGAGTAAAAATGTATATTAATTTAAAAAAAAAAAAAAAAATTGTATGTGGATAAGAGAGACAAAAGGCAGAGCTACCTGTGACAAGTGCCTCCCCCAGAGTTAAAAGTAGGTAGGGACGAAAGAACTCAAGCAAGACCGAGTAAACCCAAGTGGGGACGAACAATCTACCGAGCCAGACTCAGCTGGTAGATACGACTACTGTTTTTGTTGTGACAGAAAGAAGTGTGATTGCTTGTTCAGTGTAGTGAAGTAGATAGTAGGAGGAGGTGTTTGTGAGAACCAGCTGGATCACTCTGTGTAGGTGTTATTTAACGTATTTCCCTATTAGTGGTTGACAGGTCAGGTGCCTTTGACATCTCGATATACAACACAAGATCTACCAGATATCCCAGTCACATTGCCACCAATATTCCTATGTGTCAACTTTCAAGGGTTTCCCATACAATTGTGGAATGGGCTTCTCAATCTGTGGAATGGGGTTCCCCGAGATGTTGTAGACTGCAACACCGTTGAATCTTTTAAAGTTCTCCTAGACAAGCATCTTGCCCGAAACCCACCGATGCCTACATTTGTAAATAAATATATTATTTCCTTAGCACTTTATTGTGTGTTGTTAACCTAATTGAATTAACACTTTATTATTACCCTCTCTGAGAAACTGTTGGGCGCTTAACACAGCAATAACTTAGAGAGCAAGTAACCTGGAGGGGTCGCCATACCTATCTATTGTTGCTTGATTTCCTTTGTACTCCTTTGTACTAACTATGTATTTTACAATGTTCTCTTACTCATCCCTATTACATGCTCAAATAATGTTCTTAATGCTATTTAGAATGCAAGTTTGTGTTTCTGCCATTTATATCAGTCTCACGTATATTTGTTCGCCTCAGCTTACTTATACTTAAATGTGTTAACCCATTCAGTACCGGTGACATCCCTTTCATTATAATCTGGCAACTATTAGACGGTTTTATTCAACTTAGGAAGGATGTCTACAAGTTAAAAATTACATCTCACCTAACCTCAATAAAATCCTCTAAATGCAGCTGAAATAAAAACAAATATACGTCGCCGGTACTGTAAGGGTTAAGAACTTTCTCCAAGCAGTAGTTTTAAAGTAACTACATGGAGGGTCGTTGTGGATAGTAGTTGAATATTATAAGATAAAGTCATCACCGTGATTGGACATAAATAGAGCTACAATTGGGGAGATAATTTAATAAGAATTATAGATATAACTGGAAATAGGACAGAGCCGTAAGGAACACCAGAGTTAATAGGTTGACCGTCCACATCTGCAGCTATGGAATAGTACAAAATAAATAGATATAAAGGCACAGATAAAGGGATTTAAACTGAATAATGGTAGTTCAGAACCGAGGCATTTGTGCTGAACTATATCAATGGGTTTGGTTATGTCTAGCACAATAGAAAAGGTCTCACCGAAGTCCCGAAATGAGGATGACCAAGAGTTAGTCGATAAGAAATGAGATCACCAGTAGAGCGGCCCTAAGGAAACCAAACTGGCAACCTGAAAATACGTTATGAGAAGAAAAAAATACTTACAAAATTTGGAATATATAATATATTACAATTTTTTAGAGATGCAATATATGAGAGCAATTCGAATATATACACACGCAGGCAGGGTGGAGAGAGGACCTTCATAATTGTGTGCTGACTACCCCCACTGTTCCCTCCAATTCCCACCACACCACACACACACACCATGCCAACCCCAGACAAGACGCCATGCAGCAAGTGAGCAGACTGACAAGCAGCCTGACCCAGGGACTCACGACACCCCTAGTGAAGACATATTGATGGATGATGATGGCTCTACAGCAGCTCATACTTTAATCGCTTTGCCAAAAGACATTGTTGGTAAGGATATGGAAACAATAAAGAACATGATCTACTCATTAGCGACTGACATTAACTCAACATTCGAATGACAAGAACAGCTATTAAGAACTGCTCTTAATGACAAATGTGCAGAATGCATGAGCCTCAGAAATTAACTCGCTGACGTTAAAACTCAGCTGCAATCGTTAACTAACACCCAAACATGGGCTAGCTTCAGAGACAAAGAAAAGCCAAAAACACTACTGATAGGATCAAGCCTAATTAAAGACATTTCCTCCAATCATATGATAAACACAGATGTGAAGTGCTTACCTAGTGCCAAACTCCCCAATATTCAGAACGTTGTACAAAAGATCCCAGCCCAGAAATATGACAGGCTTGTAATAGTCGCAGGTGGAAATGACTGTGATGATACAAACGCGAACGAAGAGACTATTGCACGAAGGTATACAAACTCGATAGACACCGCCAAAGCTAAGATGACTATAGTGACAATTGCCAGTATTTGCCCACGAAAAGAACAACATGAAAAGAAGCGTTGACTGACCGAGAAGATTTCAATGGTAAATGATACTCTGCAAGGATTATGCGATGACATGGACTGTGAATTTAAAGATAGTATCCCCTTCCTGACTCTCGCTGATGGCAAATGAAATGACGGATATTACAGAAATGACGGAATACATCTGACCCAAAGAGGTCAAGATAAACTCTGTGAAAATCTTAAACTGATGAAGAACTGTTTTTTGTCGGGCTATTGTAACCCTCCAAAAGAGTCACACGAGAACTCCACCAGAACTGATTCATCTTGGCAAACGGTTCTGCACAGGCGACGACGACCAGCACAGCAGCCTGACGCTGCCCCTGACACCCGTTCCATGATGCACTTCCAACAGGAAACCGACTGCTGCTACAACTGTGGTGAAACAAATCACAGGGTAAGCAGTTGCCGCTACAGTCACCCCCTTATGTGCAGCCAGTGTGGTGAGGCCAGACACAAAGCCAAGTACCACTACTGAAGACACGGCCAAGCCGAGCGAACCAGCTTCAATGTAAATAAAATTGTTAGTTTTAATGATATTGACGAGGTACATAATGAAGATTCCAACGTTTTTATTGACCAATCACATGTAGTAGAAAATATAAGAACAATCTTCACATTCCCCCAGGCAGGGAGAAGGAAACATTTTAGAAAATCTAAAACAATATATAGGTTTAAAGATAGATTTACTGAATTTATGCAGCCTCCTAGATAAAATAGATAAACTCCGATGTTTATTGAATTCCAAAGTCTTAGACATTTTAGGTGTAAATGAAACATTCCTTGATTGCTCCATCCCTACGTCCCTCCTTAATATAGATGGTTATGCAGTTGAGCGAAATGACCTAGGTTCCCGTCATGGAGGCGGAGTAGGGTTTTACATTCGTCAAACTATATTTTATGATATTCACCAACATAATGTTATCACTCAACATGGCATTGCAAGTTTATTCTTAAAAGTTAAAGGACCAAATAAAAGATGTATCTTAATAGGAACAATATATAGACCACGAAGTGCAAATCAGGATTATCTTGATAGTACATGAAATGCCTTGGAACAATTGATTATAGATCAAGAATGTATTTTAGTTGGTGACATGAACTATAACTGTCTCTCACCAAATAATAATATATGTTACTTAAGTGAAATATTTGCCTTTAATCAATTAGTATCAGAACCAACTCGTGTAACACCTCAGTCCTCTACTCTGAGTGATGTAATCCTCTCAACTATGCCCCAATATCACTCTCATACAGGTGTACTTAAATTATCCCTTAGTGATCATTATATGCCTTATACTGTTCTTACTGGGGAATATACCAAAGGACTCTCTAAATTAATTACTATTCGAGATTATAAGTCATTTGATACCGACTACTTCCTAAATGATTTATGAACAAAATATTAACATTTTACTAGATTATATTTTAAGGATATCACTGGTATAGAGAATGTATGGAAACTCTGGAAACATAAACTAGAGATTGATAGTTCACGTCATGCCCCTTTAAAACAAGTTAAATTTAGATCCCGTAAAAAAACAATGGATGACAAACGATATAATAACAGCTATGTATGAACGAGACTTCCTCCATAACAGCTATGTATGAACGAGACTTCCTCCATAACAGCTATGTATGAAAGAGACTTCCTCCATAACAGCTAT
Source organism: Paralithodes platypus (assembly GCA_032716605.1). Lineage (NCBI taxonomy): Eukaryota > Metazoa > Arthropoda > Malacostraca > Decapoda > Lithodidae > Paralithodes > Paralithodes platypus. The sequence continues at coordinate 5,529,899 of CM064535.1, forward strand.
GTATGAAAGAGACTTCCTCCATAACAGCTATGTATGAGAGAGACTTCCTCCATAACAGCTATGTATGCAAGAGACTTCCTCCATAAGAAAGCTGTAAAACTTAAATGCAATGATTACTGGGCAAGATACAAGCAAAAACGAAATGATGTAGTTAGACTGATAGAAAACTGTAACAATATATATTATAGCAGTAGTATAGAACACAGTAATAACACACATCGTGATATGTGGAAATAAATAAATAATATCTTATATTCCATAAGTCAAGATTATATACATTTTGAAAGGCCAAATGCTGATGCTTTTTAATGAATTGCCCGCTAATGATGGCAAACATATATCTGATAAACTGCCAAACACAAATTATGAATGGGAACTAGGTGAGAGTATGCATAGCTTAAACTTAGAAAATATCGATGAGCATTTTGTAAGAAACCAATTGGACCTGTTGAAGGCAGGGTCCATTCTATATGTATTTAATATCAATGCCAAACTTCCAAAAATAGGATCCCATGTTATTAGTAAAAGTCTATGGTATCTTATATATTTGTCCATTCATGTTTGTGAACTTCCTGGAGACTGGAAATTAGCCAGGGTAACACAAAGGTTCTAGAGACGATTGTAATAATTACAGATCGATATCTGTTAGCCAATAAGCCATGTAGCTAAACAAAAAAATAAAGTCCATACATTGCCAACTAAAGAATTATTTATTAAGATATCATTGTATTACTCCTGTCTAATCAGCGTATCTAGAGAATCATTCAACCCAATCCTCTCTCTGTAACATAGTCTCAGATTTATTGGATGGTATAAATCAGAATTGTATAAATGGACTAGGTTTCCTGGATTTGCAAAAATGTTTTGATACTATCGACCATAACATTCTTCTTGTAAAGTTAGACAAATATGGTATACATGGACATTGTTTAAAAAGGTTTTGTAGTTATATGTCGGGACGAAAACAGAGAGTTAAACTACATATTGCACTATCAAACATAACTGATATTCTTTTTGTGTACCACAAGGCTCAATACTGGGTCCGATATTATTTGTTATATTTTTCAACGATTAACCAACTTGTCTCACTAAATGTCAATGTGTCAATGTGTCAATGTGTCAAAGTTTATACTAACATTGAATCTGTGTTTGAAGTGGCAAATGAATTGCAAACCGATATGAATAATATGAGTGAATGGTTTGCACGCAATAGGTTGTATGTTAATGTAAATAAGTCATGTAACATGTTAGTTTATAATAAGACTAAACACGACTCCCTCCAGATCACTATGAACAATTCAGTTCTTCCTTATGTACATGGTATAAAGTATCTAGGAATAACAATCACTGACAGTATAAACTGGGAAAAGCAAATATCTAATATTTGTAGTAAAATCGGTTATGGTATTCATGTATTATATAGACTTAGACATCAACTAGATATATATTATATGGTTCTTCTTTATAATACTATTATCCAACCACATATAGATGATTGTATAACGGTATGGGGTTATGCTCCAAAAAACATTTAATGACAATTCAAAGAATACAAAATAGAATTGCTAGGCTCATCACTAAAATCTATAATTTCGATGTCAGCCCATCTTCTTTTTTGACTAATTTAGGTAAAATAAATGTAATGCAACGTAGGGATTATTTTATGTCTATGCATATGTACGAATGTGTAAATAGTATTGCTCCCACATATTTAAATGATCGAATAGATTATGTTCAAGATCACACTGTTAGATAATTGAATTTGAATTTATTGATAGAAATCGTGGCACCGCAACAACGTCATATGGCGCCGAACAAGCAAATATATTTGCAGAAAACTAAAATCGTAAAACAACATGTGTAAAATTAGATATCGAGTAAAATCAATGCAATCATAAAAACTGAAAGAGGCCAGCCTTTTTCAAACATAAAAACACATCGTCACCAGGGGAACCAGCCTGTGGTAAACTATCAATGGGAGTTAAATATTTCTAAGCTATAATGATTCATAAGAGCTAGGATTCTAATGCAGGAAGTTTGGAGACGCAAAATAGGATGGATGACAGTTTGCCCGAGGATTTGAATGACCAAGGGACATTGTTGTTAAATGAGTATGACCTCCTATGTAGTACAAAGTACAAAGGAGTACAAAGGAAATCAAGCAACAACAGTTCTAGTGACCCTTCTAGGCTGCTTGTCCTCCAAAACACTGAGGATCAAGTGTCCAAACAGTGGTTTAGAGTGGGTAAGGGAACATTGGAAAGGGAACTACTGCCCTGCCACTAACGTGGCAGGACTAGGAAGTTAGTAGGGGACAAATGGGTTAGTAACTGAGGGGAGGATAAATTAAAGTTATTCATTTACAAACGCAGTCAGTCGCGGGTTTGATGCGAGATATTTGTCTAGGCGGAATTTAAATGAATCAACGGTGCTGCAGTCTATAACGTCTCGGGGAAGCCCATTCCACAAGTTGACAACTCGATTGAAGAAGAAATTCTTAGATTCGTGTGAGTTAAAAGATTTACCAATAATTTTGCAACCGTTTCCCCGCGTGTAATTAGATTGGTCGATAGTGAAGTACTTACTACAGTTCATATTGTCGATGCCTTTGATGATTTTGAACACTTGAATTAAGACACCTCTTAATCTGCGCTGGGTTAAAGGAAATAGATTTAATTCTCTAAGACGCTCTTCGTATGGTTTGTTCTTTAGGCTAGGTATCATTTTGGTAACTCTACGTTGAACTCGTTCTAGCTTGTTTATGTCATTTGGTAATAAGGGCACCAGCATTGAACGCAGTATTCCAGAAGAGGGCGGACTAAGGAATTGTAAAGGGTTAGGATTACATCTTTGGATTTATGCTCAAATGATCTGCCTATAAAGCCAATTATTTTGTTTGCCTTCTTAACAACTTCTGAACATTGTTGACTCGGTTTTAGGTTACTCGATATTGTTACTCCCAGATCGGTTTCTCTGTTTACATTCTTAAGCTGAGTGCCATTCATCGAATAGTTTGCTTTCTCATTTAGGTATCCGATATGTAGTACTTTACATTTATCCGCATTGAAACTCATTTGCCAAATTTGGGCCCAATGTGACAATTTATCTAGATTGTGTTGCATATCGTCAACTTGATCTTTTGAGAGTAAGCTATTTGCAATTTTTGTATCGTCAGCAAATTTTGAGATTGTACAGGTGAGACCCTCATCTATGTCGTTGATGTAAATTAAAAAGATAATTGGTCCTAGTACCGATCCCTGGGGTACCCCGCTACTTACATTGGTCCATTTAGATGCCTTACCGTTTATGACTACTCTTTGCTTTCTGTCGCTGAGCCAATTTTCTATCCATTTCAACACACCGTCTTGTATTCCATGCGCTTTTAGTTTTAACAGTAAACGTTTGTGGGGAACTTTGTCAAAGGCCTTTTGAAAATAAAGGTATATAATATCTACAGCTTTACTCTCATCGTAGAGGTTGAGGATATCGTGGAAGAAGTCTAAGAGGTTTGTTAAACAGGAACGTTTTTTACGAAAGCCGTGTTGAGTATCTTTAAGTATGTTATTTTCCTCTAAGTGATTTACGAGTCTGTCTCTTATGACCGTTTCTAGCATTTTACATACAACTGAGGTTAAGCTAATTGGACGATAGTTACTAGGTAGGGATTAGCTGCCTTTTTTTAATATCGGTGTTACGTTGGCTATCTTCCACTGATCAGGCATAGTTCCAGACTGCAAGGATTTATTGAATACTAATGTCAGTCGTTTGGAGAGCTCATCCTTAGCTTCCTTTAGAACTCTAGGCGAGATTGTATCAGGTCCAGGCGTTTTATTTACCTTGAGTTTATCTAAACAATTCAATACTTCTCTCTCTGTAACGGTAATATTGCTTAGAACATCTGAATTATCAATCTGAATCGGAGATGGTGTAGGGATATCACTGAGGTCTTCTGTTGTAAAAACTGATGCAAAGAAGGTATTGAGGGCATTACTCATTTGTACTTCGTCTTTGGTGAATTCTCCATTTTCATCGACTAACGGTCCAACAGTTGAAGTAACTACTTTTTTCTTTCTGATATAACTATAGAATTCTTTCGGGTTTGTTTTACTTTGATTCGCAATATATAACTCTAGGGTCTTTTTACTTTGCTTAATTAACTTTTTGGCTTTGCGTCGTAGCTCTACAAATTTCACCCGTTCTTCGTCATTTTGTGAGGATTTTAATCTATCATTAGCAAATTTTTTAGCAAGCAGGCAGTTTGAAATGTCTTTATTCCACCATTTGGGCTTATTATTATGGCCTGGACGCCGTATTTTCGATGGTATGCAGTCTTGCACTGCTTTTAGGTAAGTGGTTTTGAATAACTTCCAAGATGTATTTATGTCGTTATTGTTAATTAAAAAGCTCCAGTCAGTTTCTTTAAACATAGCTCTAAGTTTATGAAAGTTTGCTTTCTTGAAATTAGGGACTTTTTCGATGCTACTATTTGGTTCGTTACTAGTAAAGTTTAAAGTGAAAGTTATCGTACGATGGTCGCTGTTACTGAATTCATCACCAACATTCAAATTCTCTATTAATTCTTCTTTTGTTGCAAGTACAATGTCAAGAACGTTATTACCACGGGTCGGTGTTCGAACAAATTGATAAAGCGAACTCTCTTGCAAGTTCGTATACAAGTCATGTCCGGAGTGTGAAGTAAGAGTATCGCCCAACTTGGTCACAGGTAAATTAAAGTTGCCAAAAAATACGGTATCTTGTGAGTTACTTACATCTGCAATTTATTCATAAATTTCTCGGTCAGTTTGCACTGATTGAGCTGGAGGTCTGTATATTAACCTCTGAAGTGCGCATGGGGGTAATTGGAAACGTCCCCCTGTGCTGACGTATTTGAGGTGTTTCCGTCACTAAAATATTTATTGTGCCATTAATAGCATTAATACTTATCCATATGCGCCTATTATGGGTTGATTATAAAGGTATTAACCTGAAACAACAATAAAACGAGTGAAAACAGCGTTTGGATGGTCAACATCGGAGATATAGCCCGCGAGTTGTATAATGTATGGGTGAGGCAACCTGCTTTCCCGCCAATTTCCCCCAAGGCCACTGAGACACAGTCGATCGATACTCTCTCTCTCTCTCTTGCACTCGCTTGCCATCAGTGATGACAACACCCTGCTTGCTTGCAACTCGCTAATGTTAGCACGAAAATATACCTCAGAAAAAGGGAATAACAGGGAAAATAGGTGATAACTGAAGGAGAGGAGGAAAGTGGGGAAGGAGGGGAGGTAGAGGACTGAGATTTTGCATGGCCCAGGGGACAAAAAAAAAAAATAAAAAAAAAAAAAAAAAAACGATGTCAAAAGTTGATTTTTTTTTTCACTCACTCATAAGAGTCTCCCCGCAATCCGCCGGGGGAACTCTTAACCCTTAATTAGCGGCTCACCACATAAGTCGTATTTAATAAAGCTGGACTATGTGGCGGCGCTCGACATAGGTCGAGTGGCAATTTCAGCACGTAATGTTGCTGAGAGAGAGAGACAAGTGGTGGCAGGAGACTAGCGAGCGTATGACTGCTCCAGACCACCGCGGCGAACCTACTGACACAAATCTCAGCTCCCTCCTCCCTCTCTCACTCGCTACATACTGAATTATATGGGGAAAGTACCGAATTACATGCTTTTTGCACTCGCGTTGCACGGTTATTGCAAGAAAACTAGCCATCATAAAAGGATCGTTATGGTGTCATTCGAAAGCTCTGTTTATGCCCTTTCAGGGATAGGTACTTGTTTTACGTTCTGGGTCTTATTTAGGCATGAAAATGATCACGTAAACAGCCCTATTTTGGCTAAAAACACCCCGCTGGGCGGTACATATAAATAAACCGCATAGGCCGCTCTTAAGGTGTTAAGAGTCTCCCCACAGTCCCCGGGTTAATGCAAGTATTATTTTTGTACCTTTATTATTCTTTATTAGCACAAAAGATATGTCGACGTTCATAATTTGAGGTTTTGACAAGAGGGTCGGGTTAAGACTTTCTTTGATATAAAATAAAACGCCACCTCCATTTTTATTTATTCGGCTTTTCTCAAACATTACATAACCGGGAAGTGAATACTCTGCTAAAAAGTCTCTATTTACTGTATTGAGCCAAGATTCTGTTATACCAATCACATCATAATTTTCAGTAAACACTAGTTCCTCTAAATCTGAAAATTTATTGCGTATGCTACGAGCGTTTGCATATAAAACCTTTAAAGTTGCGGTTTTAGAACTCCCAGAACGTTCTTTAATCAAATTTTTGGTTCTGATCGGATCTACATTTATATTTATGGCTGACATCGGTCCTCGGTCGTTATCCCTGGCGGTTTTGAATTTGGGTCGTGTTGGTGGAGCTTTATCCAAATTCGCGGTTCTTGACAGATTAGCATTTAATTCCTTCGCAGGTTGCCGCCCTCGCTGTCTTCGGTCCTCCTTCCTGGTTGTCCTGTGCTGAGTCGATTTCTTCTCCGAAAATCCTTCACCGTATCGTTGAGAAGACGCCCAAAACGTGCTGCTCCCACCTGGTTCAGATGAACTCCATCGTCCGAAAACAAATAGTCATCGTAGTAGAAATTGTCCCAGGTGTCGACGAATCCCACGTTTTCCTTCCTGCAGAGGTTTGCTAGACAAACATGTACTAAACCTTTACCTCGTAAAGTGGTGGCGTTCGGTGACGTTACGTTACACACGATTTGCGATGCTAGCGCCACGGCATACGGGGTAGCCATATATGTCGTTACTTCATTTGGGGCACATTTAGTTACTACCCGGGCTAAAGTAGCCCCGGTTAAAAAGGTAACTATCCCTAAAATGGAATTGACTGCCATGCTGCTATTAGCACGTCTGGTGCAACATGTACGCGCAGCATACGAGAATGAGTTGTGGTAAACTATCAATGGAAGTTAAATATTACTAAGCTATAATGAATCAAAGTAAAATAAATCTAAATTCAAATTACTCCATATATAAATTGGATTCAATCTGAAACAAGCTAATTTATATCCAAAGGTCTCACAAAATAAATTATATATAGGGTAAGGTTATAAGGGTTAATATTAGCCAGGAATTAACTCACCAATAGTTCCACGTGGCAACGAGACAAAGGAGAACCTTTACCCAATATGGCGGACAATGGGGAAGCAAGACATCGGCACTCTCTGCCAGTTTATGTGAGGAAGAGGGTGGATGAGATTAGGGCCCTATTGCCAGACGTTGCTTATCATTGTGTAGATACAAAAGAAAACCCTAGTGATCTCATAACTAGGGGTATAACGGCTAGCCAGTTAGTGAAGTCCGAATTGTGGTGGCATGGTCCAAAGTGGCTGCTCCATGAAAGTGAATGGACGATTTGGCATGCTGTTGGTGAGGGACTTCTGCCACTGGAGACAGTGGCATCTACAGCCCAACCAAATGAGCCACCGGGTCCAATCATAGAGTGGGCAAGATTCGGTGACTATAATAAACTAGTCAGAGTTGTCGCTTGGGTGTTGCGATATGTATCCAATATCAAGCTTGGAGTAGCGGGCCAACTCTGCAACAGGGGTCACAACATTGATGCTCGTGAATATAAAGCAGCTGAAGTAACTTTGATCAAGTGGGTTCAAGTAGAAACCTTTTCCAATGAATTAGAATCTTTGCGAAGCTCAAATAAGACTATAATGCCTAATCTAGTGCGTCAACTAAGGTTGCACCTAGACAGTGACCTCATCAGGTGTGGGGGTCGCCTGAGGTGGTCGGGTGTAACGGACGGCACAAACCGCCCTATGCTTATGCCAACAAGACATCGCGTTACTGATCTATTGATCATACGTGCACATAGGGAAGTAAAACACTACGGGGTATGTCATATTATATCAAATTTATGTCTCACATGGTGGATACCCAGAGTTCGACAGGTAGCTCGACGCGTAGTAAGAAAGTGTGTAATATGCCAGAGACTAAAAGGTAAACCATATGCAACTGGACCAGCTCCACCTCTACCTGAATGCCGTGTAAAGCACATAGAACCTTTCCAAGCTGTAGGGTTAGATTACACGGGTGCATTGAAGACGAGAGAGCATGAGTAGGTTTATATATTATTGTTTACCTGTGCAACGTCTCGAGCGGTACACCTAGAACTATGTGATAATATGTCTAGTGAAGAATTTATGCTGGCGTTTAGACGGTTTTGTGCCCGTCGTTCATTCCCTCAACTCATTCTTAGCGACAATGCTCCCACTTATGTCCAGGCATCAAAATATCTAAAGGATATGAGTAGTGATCCTACTATAATCACTTTTTTGGGAGAGAAGAAGTGCGAATGGAGGTTCATTCCAGTTAAGGTACCTTGGTTTGGTGGAATGTGGGAACGGTGTGTCGGCATAGTGAAGTCAGGACTCAGAGCGGTAGTAGGACGTGCTCTATTAAAGAAGAGTGAGTTGACGACAGTCCTCACAGAGATAGAGGCAGTTGTGAACGATCGTCCGCTTACATATATGTACACCGACCTGCAAGAACCACTACCATTAATGCCAGCTCACTTGCTATATGGAAAACCATTGACTGCGTTTCCATCTGATTTCGAATCCATAGTAGAATTAGAGGATCCCTCGTTGTACTCTGTGGTAGCGGTGTCTAAGAGATACCAGTATATATCAAGGATAATCGAGGATTTTAGGAAACGGTGGATTAGTGAATATCTGCTAGCATTGAGGGCAAGGAGTGTTTCTCCCTTTGGTAGACCAACGGCACCTACTGTTGGTGAGGTTGTTTTAATTAAATTAACAAGTGCGCATGGGGGTAATTGGAAACGTCTCCCTGTGCTGACGTATTTGAGGTGTTTCCGTCACTAAAATATTCATTGTACCATTAATAGCATTAATACTTATCCATATGCGCCTATTATGGGTTGATTATAAAGGTATTAACCTGAAACAACAATAAAACGAGTGAAAACAGCGTTTGGATGGTCAAAATCGGAGATATAGCCCGCGAGTTGTATAATGTATGGGTGAGGCAAGCTGCTTTCCCGCCAATTTCCCCCAAGGCCACTGAGACACAGTCGATCGATACTCTCTCTCTCTCTCTTGCATTCGCTTGCTATCAGTGATGACCACACCCTGTAACCGGATTTCTAATGTTAGCACGAAAATATACCTCAGAATAAGGGAATAACAGGGAAAATAGATGATAACTGAAGGAGAGGAGGAAAGTGGGGAAGGAGGGGAGGTAGAGGACTGAGATTTTGCATGGCCAAAAAAAAAAAAAAACAAAAAAAAAAATCGATGTCAAAAGTTGATTTTTTTTTTCTCTGACTCTTAAGAGTCTCCCCGCAGTCCGCCGGGGGAACTCTTAAGAGTCTCCCCGCAGGTCCCGGGTTAAAGAAGATAGACCTCGTTTATACTGGAAATTGGGCCGTGTGTTGGAGGTATATAAGGCGTTTTGGAGCTCGATTCCACTTTACAATCGGAGACTCCACCTGTTATTGCTGGGTCCGAGAATTCTCAGATTAACGAGTCACCTCTTACTGATGGTGATCAACCTCGGACCGGGATGCGCTGCTGCTGGCGCCGTCGACATGTGGCGTCAGAAAATAGCCTCTGGGCAACTTTAAGTTTAAGGTGGGGTTCAGGTATTTTTTTGTGGGGGGAGTGTATCATATAAATACGATAGAATATGACACATTTGTGATCCCGTATGTCTCTGTGACGTCACAAACGTTCCTGCAGCCCGGCTTAGGACGAGTAGATCGTATATTATAAGATTGTAAATAAGTTAAGTTATAAAAGGCCTAATATGCTATTAAGCAATATTGCCATGGTCTTATGTAGTATATATGAATTTATCGTATATATTAATATAATTTATCGTATAGAGCAACCTAGATGCGGTACGATAATTTGGGCTCCTGGCGTTTGCCAAGGCAGCAAGGTGTACCTTTGAGGAAGACAGGGCATGGCCTTCACGAACACCAACCAGTTAACATCTAAATTCCGCCTTCAGTTGATGGCGCTATTGTGCCTCTAATCACGATACACTGACAGCAATACAAACAGCTACACCATCACGACGCTCTCATCGACGCCATGACTGACTGACAGGTAAGCATAATATTCATGTCCATTCCCATGTAATCATTTGTTCTTTCTTTCACTTGACTCGAGTCTCGGGACCGGTGTCTTGCCTCCCCATTGTCCGCCATATTGGGTAAACGTTCTCCCTTGCCTCATTGCCACGTGGAACTATTGGCGAGTTAATTCCTGGCTAATATTAACCCTTATAACCTTACCCTATAATATATAAATTATTATGTGAGACTTTGGATATAAATTAGCTTGTTTCAGATTGAATTCGATTTAGATATGGAGTAGTTTTAATTTAGATTTATTTTATTTTGATTCATTATAGCTTAGTAATACTTAACTTCCATTGATAGTTTACCACTACTCGTTCTCGTATGCTTCGCGTACATGTTGCACCAGACGTGCTAATAGCAGCATGGCAGTCAATTCCATTTTAGGGATAGTTACCTTTTTAACCGGGGCTACTTTAGCCCGGGCGGTAACTAAATGTGCCCCAAATGAAGTAACGACATATATGGCTACCCCGTATGCCGTGGCGCTAGCATCGCAAAACGTGTGTAACGTAACGTCACCGAACGCCACCACTTTACGAGGTAAAGGTTTAGTACATAGGAGGTCATAATCATTTAACAACAATGTCCCTTGGTCATTCAAATCCTCGGGCAAACTGTCATCCCATCCTATTTTGCGTCTCCAAACTTCCTGCATTAGAATCCTAGCTCTTATGGTAACGGGTAATGCTTGACCCAAATGATCAAAAAATTGCGCAACTTTGCTCAACAGACTTCTTTTTGAGTGTGCTCCCGTCTGCTGAGCAAAAGACCTTGTTTGAAAAGTTAGTATGTCTTGTTGAGGTTGCCAGATAATCCCCAAATTTCTGGACTTTTCCTGGTTATGAGATGCCGTACCGTCCACCTGTATCAAACTCTGAAGATCTTCACTATTAGTAACCCAGTCGCGGAGAAATAAATGTGCTTCTGTAAACATTCTACGTGCCTGCCAGTAGATACGTAACAAATCATCCTGACTATCGCTAGAACCCTGCAAATTGTCTATATACAACCCGCGAGATAGTTTACTTGTGTCCTCAAGAGTATCTGATAGATGTTTTTCGATTGTGGCATTCAACAAAAACTGAACATGTAGCCCCAAAGAGTACAACCCGAAAACGGTAGATTATGACCGGACTTTCAGAGTCGCTAATATCTTTGAACCAAAGAAAGCGGGTAACATCTCTATCTTCCTCTTTTAGTTTGACCATCAAGAATGCTTTCTCGATGTCACTAGTAAATGCATACTGCCCCAGCCTAAACCGCAATAGATGTTGGGACAGGTCCGACACCAAGGAATGACCTGTCAGCAGGCAATCATTTAGACTGGGTTGTTGACCTTGGTGGGCAGAGCAGTCTTACACCACCCGTATTGGTGTGGTGACGCTGTCTTTCCTCTCCCCATGATGGGCCAGATAGTGAACCCTTCTCTTCTTAATCGGTTCTTTTACATCGACTCTCTCAATGAAGCCCCTATCTTCATAACTCCGAAAAACATCGTCATACGCCTGGCGCGTGTTCGGTTCATTCGTCAATTTACGCTGTAATGCGCGCAAGCGACCTAATGCTAATCCATAGTTGGTTGGCAGGCTTATCTCACTATTCTTCCAGGGTAAACTAACCTTATATTGTTTGTCTCAGGCACAGTAGCTCACAGACTCTTCAAACTTCTTCAGCGCAATTTCCGAGTCATAATCGGTCTCCCTAGGATTAATGCCTATGTGATCCAATCTCCACAGTCGTTCCAGATCGAAATCGGCAGTCATTTTACGGTCACTAGGTTTGGAATCCTCCCTTCCCAACTCCTCTGCCGCGGTTACATTCACTCTTAATATCGAGACCGTGTCGACCAGGACATTTGACTGTGTAGTATGCACCTTTTCGCTCATGCAATAGCAAAATTTAGTGGGGATTAAAATTACACCACACATTCTTTTAAATCCAGGGTATACTACATCATAATAATGATCCGCACCAAGTAGAACATGCACCTCACTCTGATCGCTCATGGGATCTGACAAGTTAACCGCTTTGCTACGTAATGCGTGTTCCACTTTCTTCACTCCGACAGATACATATTCTGGTAGGGTGTCTACTACGATACATGTCATAAAGTATCTGTTTTTACGGTAGAAATATGAAATCTCCGCTATCTCGTAGCCTTGTTTGTCAGTAACCCCTGTGAAACCCTGCAATCGAAGAGTCTCAGCCCCTACGATTAGGTGCTTAAGTCCCATTAATACGGACCTCTTTATAAAGGACCGTTGAGACCCTTGATCAAGAAGTACCCGACAAACTTTGTTACTGTCATTACCTTCCATGGGAATCTGTATTGTAGGCAATATAGTGGTATCTTGCATGCTACCTAGTGTCAAAGTTGTAGTACCCTCTGATTTGACGTCTGACTTTATCTGCTGTAGGACACAACTTGTCAAAGTGATGTCCTTTGCAGTGGCGACAGGGCCTTAAGTATGTAGCAGTACATTGTCCCTGCTTACCATGTTCCTTACTTTGACAACCTACACATAGCTTCAACTTCTTTGCCTGTGCTAGTTTTGTCTCATTTGTTGGGTATTTTACACAGAAACTCCATTTATGTTTGTTATTACATAGCTTGCATAGAATCTGAGCAGGTTTCTTATACGTACCCTCTTTCTTTTCTTTAGTCCCCACCGTCATGCTTACAGTTCCCCTCATCTCCACATTCTCACTCCCTCCCGACACATACATTCTCCCTTTGTTCAACTGTAGATTACTAGTTTCTTTACTGAACTGAGTTATGAACTCCCCCAGATCAAACGATCTAACCTTGTCAAGTATTGCCATAGGAAGCTTCTGACGTAAGATAATAACTATCATTTCCTGTGTGGTGAGCCCTAGGGTGTCTAGCGATCGAGTATGGCATTCCATATTTGCCCTAAAATTTGCTAACTCCTCAACTTTATACTGTGGTTCTGCGAGCTTTAATAAGGCAATGGCATGGGCCATCTTCAACTGCTCTTGATCCCGGTATGTGGACTTTAATAATTGTACTGCCTCCTGATAGCTATCACCTACTACCGCAAAACCCTCTATCAAATGTAAGGCCTCTCCTTCCATTTGTCCCTTCAGGTAGTGAAACTTACGGACATTATCCAAAGAGGATTCATGTACTGTAGACAGAAATACATCCCAAAAAGCTAACCACTCAGTCAATTTGCCCCCAAATGTAGGAAGATTGAGCTTTGGGAGGTGCACAGTGTGTTTCGGGTCAACCCTTCTATGGGCCTCGTTCTCGCCTCCCTTCTTATTGGCGACAGCGCGCTGTAATAGGTGCTTCGCTCTAAAGACAAGTTCATCATAGAGGGCGCAATTATCACACTCTGCAACTATCTCTTCCTCCTCTGTCATGCCTGCCACAATCACCTCACTCAGAGCCACAATACGACCGTGGGTAGCCTGGACATTGTCTAACCTAGCCTCTAATTCCTCGAGGTCAGCAGTAGTAATGAAAGTGTTGACATCTACAATTAGCCTATTTAAAGCTCCCCGAATTCCCGCCCTCTGATTTTTAGGGGCTTTGCTCAGCACCCCAATAGACGGTGTCTCTTCCTGTTTACTCATTTTGCATGTAAGCCTGTAGGCTATTTATCTAAAATGTTACAAATACAAGGGCAAAATGGTAGTCTAGTTAAGAGACGCCAACCGGCAGATTTCTATGTTATGGAGAAAAAATAGCACACACAAAATAGCAATACCTACTAAAGGGTCATATTGAACAAGATTTTTTTTTTAGGTCAGGTCATATTTCACAGGAAGTCTGAAATGAAAGAGAAAATTATTGGGGGAAGATGATGGGTGGGATGCAGGACTTAGGCAGGTGCAACAATGCGACCCTGCATTTCGGCTCTAACCATCACTTGGCTAGTTCTCCCAGTTTATCATAGAGTTGTTCATGCATCCTGTTTAATGTCCCCTTGCTCATTGCCATAACAATTCCCTTACTGGTAGCTAATTCCCGGATCTGGGCACCATTGTGGTAAACTATCAATGGAAGTTAAATATTTCTAAGCTACAATGATTCAAACAAAATCAATCTAAATTAAAATTACTCCATATCTAAATTGAATTCAATCTGAAACAAGCTAATTTATATCCAAAGGTCTCACATAATAAATTATATATAGGGTAAGGTTTTAAGGGTTAATATTAGCCAGGAATTAACTCACCAATAGTTCCACGTGGCAACGAGACAAAGGAGAACTTTACCCAAGATGGTGGACAATGGGTAGGCAAGACACCGGCCCGGCCCTGAGACTCGAGTCAAGTGAAAAAAAGAACAAATTATTATATGGGAATGGACATGAATACTATGCTTATCTGTCAGTCAGTCATGGCTTCGGTGAGAGCGTCGTGATGGTATTTCTGTATATATTGTGGTCAGTGTATTGTGATTAGAGGCACAAAAGCTCGATCAACTGAGGGCGGAAATTAGATGTTAACTGGTTGGTGTTCGTGGAGGCTCTGAGCTGTCTCCTCAGAGGTACACCTTGCTGCCTTGGCAAATGCCATGAGCCCAAATTATCGTACCGCATCTAGGTTGCTCAATACGATATATTATATTAATATATACGATAAATTCATATATACTACATAAGGCCATGTCAATATTGCTTAATAGCATATTAGGCCTTTACAATCTTAACTTACTTACAATCTTATAATATACGATCTACTCGTCCTACGTCGTGCAGCGGGAACGACCGTGATGCCACAGAGACATACGGGATCACAAAAGAGTCATATCCTATCGTATGTATACGATACAGCCTCCCCTCCAAGCACCGAAGAGAGACAGTAAGTACCATCTACCTTCCGGTGCCGCAAAAGCAACCTCCGACGTAATTCGACCAGACTGGGACACTCAACCAGCAAGTGCCTGACAGTAAGGGGAACTAGACAGTCATCGCAGAATGGCGGTACACCTCCACAGATAAGGAACCCGTGAGTGAGCCTGATATATCCAATGCGGAGGCGAGCCGAAGCAGTTTACAATTTGAGAGGAATGGTAGGGCAATCTCTTGGCAAGATTAATTTGATAACTTCCCTGAGCTTATTAACAGTAATACAATCCCACCGTGCCTGCCAACAAGCACGAACAGCAAACATGAGAGGAGTACGCAGATCTGAAGCAGGCAGAGGGTAATTTACATTTGAAGGTCTCAAAGCTATAGCTTTCGCCAAAGCATCCACCCTTTCATTACCTTTGACACCAAGATGTGCAGGGACCCAACAAAAATCCAACTCTTTTCCTTCGACGATGAATGAGAAACAGCCACTCTAAAATCGCTAAAACTATAGGATGTGAAAAATTAAAAGATTCAAGAGCCATGAGAGCCCCTTGAGAATCACTAAAAATAGTAAAATGATTGTTTCAGTGAGCAAACACCAATTTCAGAGCTACAATGATAGCAGACAATTCCTCAGTAAAAACTGAGGCAGCTAAAGGAAGACTACCTCCACGGCTGAAGTCAGGAAACACAACACCAAAACCAACACCGGAGGCAGATTTAGAGCCATCAGTGCACACAGGCACAGAACTATTATGACTAGAAGAATGGTCCAAAAGCAAATGAAGAAGAGACTGAGGAGCGACTGAATCCTTCGATCCTGTAAACAACCTGCAGAGACAGTTCAGGCAAGACCCAGGGTGCAATCCTTGGAATTTGCACGGGACTCACAGGAACCGTCAACAGATTAAGCTCCTTCATAACTTCACAAACTTTATAACCAAAAGGACAAGGCATTCGAGGATGCTGACCATAATATGAAAACAAAGATTGACCCGAGACACGGGTACAAACAAGAGAGTCTGGAAGGCGCCGAATCCGAAACCAACAGCGGACAACCACAGATTAACGCAGTAAATCTAAGGGAGGTACACCAGCAAGCTGGGAATCGGAGATGACCGAAAAGCTCCAGTTGCAAGACGGAGACCAGCATGATGAACAGCATCTAGAGTCTTAAGTCTGGAGTCTGTGGCAGAGGAGTAGCCTTTACAGCCATATGACAGTTTGGACGCGACAAATGCCTGAAACAAATGCAGTAGTGTTCTGCGATCAGCACCCTAAGAGGTGTGTGACAGAACCCTTAACAGATTCAAAGCTTTCATACACGATGCCTTCAGATTTGTCAAGTGCGGAAACCAAGTCAAACGACAATCAAACGTGGAACCCAATTACTTTGTCTCTGCTACACAACTGAGTCTCTGGCCACAGAACATTAGATCAGGGTCTGGGTGACACTGTTAGACAAAATATAAGTGTTTCTAATAATATGTTGTATGTTCCTACACCAAGAGTAGAACAATTTAAAGAATCGTTCCAGTATATAGGACCAACATTATATAATAGCTTACCACCAAGTGTAAAGTCGTCATGTAGTGTATCTAATTTAAAACAAAAGTAATAGAGACTATATTTTAAATAAGTAGTCAAAGTATGAATGAATGAACGCTTTTATTGTATCATTACATTTTTTTAACTGGGCACAAAGTGAGAATACATTTTTGTAATTGGTTTTACCCAGTATAAATATGTTTCCAATAAATAAAATAAAATCAATTATTGAGACCTGTTGCCTTCTTCGGGACAGGTTGAATGAGAGCTAACTTTTAGCAAGACGAGCAAGATCATAGAAAACCCTGTCTAGGCAGGGAGTCAGCACGGAAGAACAGTCTGGTTCGTATGCTTTCTAGTATTTAGCCCAGGGACAGCAGAACGTTCATCCTTGGAACAGATAAAAGACATTAGGCATGAATAAGAGAGAGGGGGTGGAGAGCACGAATAACACCGGAATCAATGTAGAGTTTTGTTTTTTCCTATGGTAATGCAGGAGATAAAGGACAAAGCTGCCTGTAACAGGTGTCTAACCTAACATTGAAAGAGTGACAGAGCCAAATTCAAAGTACGTTAGAGTGAAAATGTCTGGACACATGGAGCTTGAAGCAATTTAAGTCGAAGGTTGAGGGAAAGATAGATAGGGGGAGAGAGTTCCAAAGCTTGCTTGTCGAGTAGAAGAGAACATGTAAGAAATGGTTTAATCTTGGGTTAGGGGTACAGAATAGGGGTGGGAGTGTATTGAAAGGCGGACCCCCCCCCCATCTCCGTAAGGGAAGAGGTATATACTGAGAAAGCTCTGAATATTACTGATTATTGTAATAGCAGTAGAAGAGTGAGAGAGATGCAACATTGCGGTGTGTAGAGAGAGATTGTAGGGAATTAGTAAGAGGAGGTGAGTTGATGAGACAAAATACTGTAGAGTCTACCCTTTCAAGAAGTGCAGTATGAGTTGAACCATTCCACACATGTGAACAATGCTCGATATATGGACGTACTGTGTTTCTGTACAGAGCAAGAAGCTGTGCAAGGGTGAAGAACCCACGGTGACGGTAGAGAACACCTAACTTCTGGGAAGCTGTTTTTAGAGAGATAATATGATCTGTCTAAGAAAGGTTATGAAAAAAAGAAACACCAATAATACTTGGAGAAGATGAAGGGTTGATTGGTGTATTGTATAAGGGATAGACGTGTAGAAGTTCTTGATGGGTAGATCAATGGAAACATTTGGTTTGGGAAGCATTGAAAGTAACAGAGTATCTCTGCCCAAATCGGAAATAGTTGATAGATCAGAAGATAAGTATATTATGGCCTTATCATGTGAGCTTCTAAGTGATTGCATGCTGGATCATTGAGGAAAGCTAGTTGAATAGTGCAAGGTAGAGTCACCAGCATATGAGTGGATTGGACTAGAGGTACATTTGTGAATATTCGATATAGAACTGGAGACAGGACAAAACCCTGAGGAACACTGGAGTTGATAGATTTAGGAAGCGAACGATGGCTGTCCACAACAAGTCGTCATGTAGTGTATCTAAATTTAAAAAAAAAGTACTAAAGAATATATTTTAAAAAGTATGTGTCACAGGATCGTGCCTGAGATATATATATAGCTATACATAATAGAGAGTCGAGGGGGGTGCGGGGAGAGTATAGAGAGAGAGAAGAGGGGGAGGGGATGTTTGATCAGTAACTATAGTCAAGAAGGTTCCAGGACCTTCGAGAAGGTCCAAGAAGGTCCTAGATGTTCTTTCCTTTTCCCGCCAATTCTCCAAGCATACGCTTGGTCCAAAACGAGGGTATAAATAGAGCAGGAGAGGGGAACGCAGTCCTTAGTCCCCCAGTTGGTGCCAGCGAGTGAAGTGCTTGTGTGTGTGGAGTGGCGACCAGGGTGACGCGGCACCCTCCTTCGACCATATGTAAAGGTTAGTATACAGTGTTATTATATAAGTAATCTGATGTGCTAGACGCGGTCATTAATATGCGATAAGGGTAAATTCAAGGGAGGGTTAATTGTTTTGCCTGGCATATAGGACTCCGTTAGGCTAGTGGTATCAGATTAGTGACGGGTAATTTTAGGAGTGAGTTTGTCTGAGTGTGGCTCAGTCAAGGCTCTAGTTAATTAAATTAGAGTGGTTAATTAAGTTAGTTAAACATTTGGATAGTAGGAGCGAGTGGTGTGTAAACGTAATTTTCGGATTCATTCTCATCATTTTGTGTCTTTTATTCAATAAACCGTTTTAATAGAATGTTTGTTTAATTTATCATTGTTAATTATTAAATAACAGTTTTCCAATTATACATTCAATTTTCTAAGAACATAGTCCCATCGCGTCAATAATTGAACAGCCTATATATCTATATAATATCTATTTAAATCTATATATATACACACCGTTAATCCTGTAAGCTGGCCGAACAACAAAATATTCTGTATCGATCGGTATAAATATATTGGATAGGTGTGTCTTTGATTTGTATCCCGGGTAATTAATTAAGGAATATTTTCCTACGAGATCCTATATCTTAGTGGCCCAATTTATATACAAATCAGGGAGGCGAACTATTACAATTGGCGACCGTGACTAGGACCAGTTTCCGATGCGGATGTATTAGATACAACTAGATAGGCATAGGCTAGGATAGCATTGTTGTTGTGTTAGAAAGAAGGTGAGCCATGGGGGAATTTTCCCCTCCCTCCTTCTTCTCCCACCCGCATGGTCACTTCTGAGCGTGGGCTTGGGTAAATAATAAACATATTTTCTCATCGCTTGTGTAGCCTATAATAATAATATTTATAGATTACACAATTTCGGCTATCGAGAAGTAATTGTGTTTCATCAATTGTGTTCGCTTGTATAATAATTGATCTCTGCATGTTTTTGTTGTCGTTAAGAATTTCGTCCGTGTGATTATTTTTTTCTTTCGCCATTCGTGCGTCGTACGCAAGTGCTGCGATCGTCCGATTAAATGGAGGGAAGGGGATTGTAATCTAATTAACTGTTGTCTATTTTCATAGTTTTTTGGGGGGTTCGAAATTCTTGCGCAGTTGCAGTTATATGGGTCATTTTTTTTTTTTATGGCCTAAAAAAAATTCTTCCTTGCCTTATATCCGTTGTTCCTCATTATCAATTCCTTCCTTTATTCCTCCCTCACATAACTCGTTCCAGAGGTAACGGAACCGTGCTATCTTAACTTTCTTTTATTGTTCGTTGTTCATCTCAGATTAGGCTGATAGGATAGGGCTTGCTGTTTTTGTTGTTCCTTTCGGTGCTATTTGATTAAGCAGATAGGATAGGACTTGCTTTTCCTGGTTCCTTTCACTCTTCGAGGGTACAATGGCGTCAATAAAAAACATCTACGAGGAAGCTGTAGAGCTAGGCCTCACTGAGGAGAACCAAGATAGCTACATAAATAGTAGAAAGGCTGAGGAGGAAGAAAAGAGGGAGAGGGAGAAACGAGCACTGGATAGGGAGGAGACTAAGGCAGCGAGGGAACACGAGGTAGCTATGGCTGAGAAGGCTAGGGAGACTCACAGGGAAAAGGCGACTGAGGCAGAGAGAGAGCATCAAAGGAAGCTCGATCTTGTTAAAGCTAAACCAGGGGATAAGGGTGTCAACGGTCATGTGGATGCTCCTATGGGGTTGCCACGCATCAAGCAGCCCATGTATAAGGTGGGTGATGATATAGAACCTTTCATAAGGAGGTTCGAAAGAACTGCAATGGCATATGCTCTTGACGAGACAGCCAAGGAAATACAATTCCTTTCACTCTTTGAGGGCCCGGCGCTCACACTGTTGAATCGCTTAGGGTCCGACAAGTCCAGTTATGGCGATATGAAGGTTGCGTTGATCGAGGGATACGGGCTCACGGCACAGGCTGCCCGGCGGCAATTAGTATCTGCTAGGTTAGCTAAAAAGGAAACCGCTACCCAGTTCCTAGCTAGGCTTTAGGGTTATCTGGATGTCTGGGTAAACAAGGATAAGACTCCCACCAGTAAGGATGGGTTACGTGATCTCTTCCTGCGAACGCAGTTTGAGCTGTCGGCTTCGAATGACCTCGTGGCCCAGTTTAAACTGAGCAAGGTTACCTCAGCTAAGAGTATGGCGGCTGAGGCAGACGCATATTTTGAGGCCCACGGGTACCAGCGGCGGAGAATGTTGAACGAGGGCGGTAACAACGGCAAAGGCAACCCTGACCCGGGCCCCAAACAGGCCCAAGCGAGGGGCACACGGGAAATGGAAGGGTCAGGGACCTCAGAAGCCGAAATATTACCCCAACTCAAAGGGTCAACAGGGTCAACAGGGTCAACGGTGGTCTGGAGATAACCGTCAACAAAGTTCGGCCGCTGCTTCTCAGACTGTACAGGCACAGCAAGAATGGGGCACCGACTAAATCACAAGGCACGTCCCACGACTTGTGACTGGTAGCAGGGGGTGCTGGGATGGGAAAATAAAACACAGGGTAGAGTAGGGGGGGTATCTGTAGAGGTGCTTAGAGACAATGGGTCATCTGGGTGTATCGTGCGGGACACTCTGGTCAAGCACCACCAATTCACGGGGCGAGGAATCAACGTTCGCATGATCAATGGTTCCACCACCACAGTTCCCGAGGCGAGGGTTTAAATTGAATCTCTGTTTCTTTCTGGTAGCATCACAGCAGCCGTAATGCATTATCCAATTTATGACTTGATAGTGGGGAACGTCCGGGGAGCCAAGTACGGAGCCAAGTACGGCTCTGGCGCTTTTGGTACGCCAGACGGGCTGTACCAGTACACTGTGTTGCCCTTCGGTGTTATGAATTCGCCGGCGGTGTTTAACCGTATGATGCGTCAGATCCTGCGAGACATACCTGGTGTGGAGGTCTTCGTTGATGATGTTCTTGTTCACTCACAGTCTTTCAGAGAGCACATGTCAATTCTGGAGAAGGTCTTGTCTAGGTTGCAGGAGTACAACTTGAAGGTGAAACCTAGCAAGTGTGAAGTGGGCCAGAAACGGGTGCAGTACCTAGGACATGTGGTTGGGGATGGTCAATGCGGTTGTCAGGGTGATAAGATCTCTAAGATTCGCGATGCTCCTAGGCCCACTACAAAGAAGCAGGTTCGGTCATTCTTGGGACTTGCCGGCTACTACAGGGAGTCCATTCCTAAATTTGCTGCGTTGGCTACTCCGTTGTACGACTTACTAAAGAAGCATGCTCCAAACAGAGTTCCGTGGGATACGGAACAGCAAGAGGCTTTCAACGCACTAAAGACTTAACTCTGCAAGGAACCTATCCTGAAGTTGGCAGACTTCAAGAAACCATTCATTCTAAGGACTGATGCTTCACAGGATGCAGTGGGGGCGGTCCTGATGCAGGAGGAAGATGGAGAGTTATTCCCCGTTGCATACAGCAGTAGGCGACTCAAGGGAGCTGAGCTGAATTACAGCACGGTGGAGCTGGAATTGTTGGTGGTGGTCGAAGGGGTCAAGAAATACTACTTCTATTTGTTAGGAGGGGGGTTCACGCTCGAGACTGATCATATGCCTCTGACAAGCCTCAAGACCTCGAGGAATGCCAATTCCAGACTCATGAGGTGGACACTATTCCTGCAGCAGTTCAGCTTCGTTGTAAGGTACATTAAGGGTAGTAACAACGTCGGTGCTGATTGGTTGTCACGGTTGACTAATGATGTAGAGGATCGGGAGTATGTAGCTTGTATGTGCATATGAGAGGGTTGGAATTTTTTTTTAGAACAATGATCTGCCGCCCACTTATATTACAGGAATGAGTTGTCCAGGCGAGCTGGTGAGACGTGACGCTGAGCAAACCAAGAATCAGACCAAGCAGCTACAACCAAGGATCCCCACATCAAGTCCCGGATAACCGGGCCATCAACATACTCAGCTAATACAATACAAATCCCATTTACCCACGAATATCCCAAGTACACCATGTATTCAGACATCTCCTCACATAACAGTAGCTCAGCTAGTTTGTCATTGTAAATGAATGGGTTTTCCACTAGAGTTAAACTTCACTAGGTGCATTGCCACCAGGACCTTGTCGCTGGCCAAAAATGCGAACTCAGGAGTTTTCCCCTTTCAGTGTAATTTTAACGTAAATGTAGAGGGGTTTTTCTACTCAAGGGTGACCATTGCATGCGCCAGTGACTGTTATGCCCCTTTCCCACTGGTGAGACAAGTCACGATTTTCATCGCCGACACCAATAAATTGGCACATTCGTGACATGTCTCAACACCTCTCATGAACAATCGTTTGACTCTCAAGGCCTCTCATGGCCTCGCAAGGGCCTTCGCAAATGTTCGGACAGTTCAAAATTTTGGACGAGGACTCACGAGGATTGGTTACCCTCGTAAGCATCGTCGAGCATCGCCTAAGGATCTGCGAGGGTATCTGCGATCATCTGCGAGACATCGCGGAGGGTTTCGCATAAAAAAAACTTTGCAACGCTGCATGGATGCTCACCGATGCTCTGCTCGCCGATGCTCTCAGATGTTCCGAGAACATCGACGATGCCAAAGAGCACCTTCGGCGAGGTGGGAGAGAAAGACAAAAAATAACGACGAGGGAGAGAAAGAGAAAACAGCGAGGTGGGCTCAATGTTTATGTTACGGCTTAGCCGAATTGAGCCCACCTCGCTGTTTTCTCTTTCTCTCCCTCCTCGTTTGTTTTTTTCTTTCTCTCCCTCTCTCTTTGCCTATAATCCGTTCGGCCCCGTTCAGCCTACTGTTTTAAGATGTTTACCCCCATCCAGGTTTCAATATTTTCTTGGTGAGCGGTAGCGAGCCAACATATATATATTTTTGTTTTTGGGTCGTTTTTCTGGTCCCCTTTCTTCCTCATGGTTAACCCCTTAGTTTTCATATTTGGGGGATGATGGGGGGGAAGGTAGAAAGGTAATTGACTCGTATTACAAATATGAAGCCGATTGGTGAGGTAGTTTCGCCACCACGGATTTTCTTTTTTTTCCTTTTCTTCGTACGGATACGCTGGAAGTTGGTGGTGGGAGGGAGGTGGGGGTGTGGTGGGGGAACGACAGAAGGGTAGGGGACTTGTCACACAAATATGGAACCGATTGGTTCAGTCGTTTCGCCGCCACATATTTTAATTTTTTTTCTTTGTAAACCGACCGATTGTCAGCGAGTGGGTGGGGGGAGGGGTTGTGTTGGTGGTGGCAAGAAGCCAGAAGGGTAAGGTATATGTGGTAGAAATATGAAAGCCATGGGTGCAGTCGTTTCGCTGCTACGATTTTTTTTCGGCGAGTCCGTATATATACGGACCTGGCACTGGGCATGACAAGACCCTAGTCCGTATATAAACGGACCTGGCACTCTGGGGGTTTTAAGACGTTTACCCCCATCCAGGTTTCAATACGCCGAACCATCGCTTGAATCGCCGAAGACGTCGCAGAACATACGGCGAGTTTTCTTTCATCCTCTCATGATTTCGCAAGATATTTTTGAAAATGTGACATGCCTCGCAGAGGTCATCGGCGAAACATCACTCACTTCGCCGATAACGTCGCAGAAGGTCGGCGATTGCATCGCCGACATCGGCGACATCTTCTCTGAGTATAATTTGTCATCTGTTTGTAACGGACAAAATCGTGAACGTCGCACGTATTCTTGCGAATTTGACAAAACTAAGACATCGGCGACGAAAATCGTGACTTGTCTCACCAGTGGGAAAGGGGCATAAGACTCACACTACAGTATGGAAGACACTGTGAATGACGCTAGGTGATTTTAACGGAGTAAAATCAATTTTAGTGGGGAGGGATGTCACAGGATCGTGCCTGAGATATATATAGCTAGACATATTAGAGAGTCGAAGGGGGTGGGGGAAGAGTATAGAGAGAGAGAAGAGGGGGAGGGGATGTGCGGTCAGTAACTATAGTCAAGAAGGTTCCAGGACCTTCGAGAAGGTCAAAGAAGGTCCTAGATGTTCTTTCCTTTTCCCGCCAATTCTCCAAGTATACGCATGGTCCAAACCGAGGGTATAACTAAAGCAGGAGAGGGGAACGCAGTCCTTAGTCCCCCAGTTGGTGCCAGCGAGTGAAGTGCTTGTGTGTGCGGAGTGGCGACCAGGGTGATGTGGCACCCTCCTTCGACCATGTGTATAGGTAGTATATAGTGTTATCATATAAGTAATCTGATGTGCTAGACGCGGTCATTAACTCCTTGCGACATATATGACGCGATCGCGTCATATGGAACTTATAACCAAAATCTCATATGACGCGATCGCGTCATATGGACTTATCTCCATGCCTCTCCAATAAGTTTATGACGAGTTAAAACGGTTTATTGAATAAAAGACACAAATTGATGAGAATGAATCCGAAAATTACGTTCACACACCACTCGCTCCTTCTATCCAAATGTTTAACTAACTTAATTAACCCCTCTAATTTAATTAACTAGAGCCTTGACTGAGCCACACTCAGTCAAACTCAGTCCTAAAATTACCCGTCACTAATCTGATACCACTAGCCTAACGGAGTCCTATATGCCAGGCAAAACAATTAACCCTCCCTTGAATTTACCCTTATCGCATATTAATAGAATGTTTGTTTAATTTATCATTGTTAATTATTAAATAACAGTTTTCCAATTATACATTCAATTTTCTAAGAACATAGTCCCATCGCGTCAATAATTGAACAGCCTATATATCTATATAAATCTATATATATAGACACCGTTAATCCTGTAAGCTGGCCGAACAACAAAATATACTGTATCGATCGGTATAAATATATTGACTAGGCATGTTTTTATTTGTATCCCGGGTAATTAATTAAGGAATATTTTCCTAAGAGATCCTATATCTTCGTGACCCAATTTATATACAAATCAGGGAGGCGAACTATTACAGTATGGAATGGCCAGAAATGATATTAGTGATAAAGGTATAGATAGAGGGATAGCAACCGAAGGATGGTAGTTTGACGAATATAAATTTGTGCCAGATTTTATCAAAGCCTTTCAATATGTCTAGCACAATAGAAACGGTATCACCCAAGTCCTGAATGGAGGATGACCAAGAGTTATTAAGATAAGAAAGAAGATCACCAGTAGATCAGCCCTTACGGAAACCATACTGACGCTCTAAATGTAGACTATGGGAAAACAATTGCTTAATACAATTTTCATTCTAAATAGTTTCAAAAACTTTGGAGATGCAAGAATTGAGAGCAATTGGGCGATAGTTAGAGTGTTGAGAGAAGTCATATCCCTTCTCTGAGACAGGTTGAATGAGAGCAAGCATCCAGCAAGAAGGAAACAAACGTTTGAGGAAAGATAGACGAAAGAGTTTGCCTAGGCACGGAGTCAACATGGAAGAACAGTTTTTTAGTATAACAGGAGGAACACCATCCGGTCTGTAGTTTGTATTATTTAGCTCAAAGAGGGCAGAAAGAACATCCTTAGAAGACATTATTACATTATGATATTAGGCATTGGTCAGAGAGGGGAGTAGAGAAGGAGGGACAGTTCTGGAATTATCCAAGGTGGACTTTTTTGCGAGAGATTAAGAGAAGAGTTCAGCTTTGTCAGAGAAGGTGGTGTCGTCGAAGTGGAAAATAGGAGGGAAAGATGAGGAAGTCAAATTGTTGGAGAGCTAGAGTTGGAACGTTCAGATTTTTTTTTTTGGCGAGTTGAAGAACAAGTTTGGCTTGATTCCGGGCAGACAACTTATAAAGTATGGGATTCTAGAGTTTGAAGGCAATGGTACTGTTTGACTGCTTCTTCCTTATTGCGGACAGTAGTAGAAGAAGCGTGAGTAAACCAATATTTGTTTACATTATACTGAGAGAAAAGAAATGGAATGTTGCCTCTGTGCCCAAGAGGATTACCTCAGTTATGCGCTCAGCACACTCTGAGGCTCCCTGGGAACGGAAGCAAAAATCATCCCATGGGAAATCAAAGAAGTACTGACAAAGAGAATCCCAGTCTGCAGCGCCAAAGTGCCACAAGCGCCGTGGGCTGCTTTGAAATATTATCATAGATTTGTAGTTTCGGAAACATGGAAAATCAGTACTGAACAATAGAGTGTGAGCATTCATTATGTGAGAGAGATAGAGTAAATATATATATATATATATATATATATATATATATATATATATATATATATATATATATAAGGGCAAGCAACACTAAGGTGAATACGAACATCTTTATTCTGGTACCGGTAACGTTTCGACATTGCCCTTATAAGACTCCGCTTCCCCCGAGGAGAATCTATTGCCACTACTATATATATATATATATATATTTTGTTTTTCTTTTCTTTTTGTATGTGAATGAGGGAGACAAAAGGCATAACTGCCTGCAGTGAGAGCCTCCCCAGATTTCAAAGAGTGACAGGGCCGAAATCAAGGGACGTTCAAGCTAAAATGCCTGGACACACGTAGTTTGAAGCCATTTAAGTCATAGGAAGAGGGAAAGACTGATTCTGGGAGAGAGTTCCAGAGCTCAGCAGTTGAATAGAAGAAAGTCTTGAGAATAACGTTTCACTCTTGGGTTGGAGAGTTGCACAGAGTAGGGGTGGGATTGTGTTGCAAGGCAGGTACTACGTACCTTTCCTTCTCTCCTTTGGGCTCCTCCAACTATAAACTTATCTCTGTCACCTGTCCTATCTCTCCAGTACGGCCACCCGATCCTCCTAGCCGGCGGCGCTTGTGGCACTTTGGCGCTGCCGACTGGGAGGCTCTCCGGCAGTACTTCTTTGATTTCCCATGGAATGATTTCTGCTTCCGTGGCCGGGGACCCTCGGAGAGTGCTAAATGCATTACCGAGGTTATCCTATCGGGCATGGAAGCATACATTCCATTCTCTTTCTCTCAGACTAATGCTAAAATATCTTGGTTTACTCACGCCTGTTCTACTGCTGTCCACAATAAGGAGGAAGCATTCAAACGGTACCGTTGCCTTAAAACTCAAGACTCTCATTCTTTCTATGTTTCTGCCCGGAATCAAGCCAAATCTGTTCTTCGACTTGCCAAACACTCTTTCATCAATAATAAATGCACTGAACTATCCAACTCTAGCTCTTCCCAAGCTTTCTGCCATCTAGCCAAAAACCTCTCCAACAATTTCTCTTCCTCGTCTTTCCCTCCCCTTTCCCACTCTGATGGTACAACCATCACTTCTTCCTCTGACAAAGCTGAACTCTTCGCTCAAACTTTTGCTAGAAACTCCACCTTGGATGATTCCGGTGCTATTCCTCCCTCTCCACCCTCCTCTCTCTTACTTATGCCTAATATCCTAATCTCTTCTAAAGATGTACTTTCTACCCTCTCTGGGCTTAACACTAATAAGGCGTACGGTCCGGACGGTATTCCTCCTGTTGTTCTCAAAAACTGTGCTTCTGTGCTGACTCCCTGCCTAGGCAAACTCTTTCGTCTCTGTCTATCCTCTAACGTCTTCCCTTCATGCTGGAATTTTCTCACATTCAACCTGTCCCAAAGAAGGGTGACCGCTCTCAACCCTCCAACTATCGTCCAATTGCTCTCATCTCTTGTCTTTCTAAAGTTTTTGAAACTATTCTTGCTTCCAAATTTCTTAAGAATTTCTCTTCTCGTAATCTGCTCTCAGATCGCCAGTATGGCTTCTTTAAGGGTCGCTCTACTGGTGATCTTCTTTCATATCTTACTAACTCTTTGTCATCCTCCTTTCGGGACTTAGGTGAGACTTTTTCTATTGCACTAGACATATCGAAAGCATTCGATAGATTCTGGCACAAATCTTTAATTTCTAAACTACCCTCCTTCGGTTGCTATCCCTCCATCTGTGCCTTTGTCTCTAATTTCCTTTCCGGCCGTTCCATAGCCGCGGTTGTGGATGGCCATTGTTCACTTCCTCACCCTATAAACTCTGGTGTTCCTCAGGGCTCTGTCCTATCTCCTATTCTCTTTCTAATTTTTATATATGATCTCCTTAACCTCTGAAGTGCGCATGGGGGTAATTAGACACCTCTCCCTGTGCGCATGTATTTGAGGTGTTTCCGTCACTAAAATATTAATTGTACCATTAATAGCATTAATACTTATCCATATGCACCTATTATGGGTTGATTATAAAGGTATTAACCTGAAACAACAATAAAACGAGTGAAAACAGCGTTTGGATGGTCAAAATCGGAGATATAGCTCGCGAGTTGTATAATGTATGGGTGAGGCAAGCTGCTTTCCTGCCAATTTCCCCCAAGGCCACTGAGACACAGTCGATCGATACTCTCTCTCTCTCTCTTGCATTCGCTTGCTATCAGTGATGACCACACCCTGCAACCGGATTTCTAATGTTAGCACGAAAATATACCTCAGAATAAGGGAATAACAGGGAAAATAGGTGATAACTGAAGGAGAGGAGGAAAGTGGGGAAGGAGGGGAGGTAGAGGACTGAGATTTTGCATGGCCCAGGGGCCAAAAAAAAAAACAAAACAAAAAAAATTGATGTCAAAAGTTGATTTTTTTTTCTCTGACTCTTAAGAGTCTCCCCGCAGTCCGCCGGGGGAACTCTTAAGAGTCTCCCAGCAGTTCCCGGGTTAACTGTACCTTAATTCCCATCCATTCATACGCAGACGACTCAACCTTACACTACTCCATTAGTTTTTCAGAACGCCCCAGTAAGCAATCCCATAACGACAAACGTAATGAAGCCATAAAACTCTTAAATTCTGATCTAAATACTATATCCAATTGGGGCAGAGAAAACCTTATTACCTTTAATGATTCCAAAACCCAATTTCTCCATCTATCTACCCATCAGGATCTCCCAGCGGACTATCCCTTATTCTTCAACAATACAAAAATCAACCCTTCATCTTCTCTCAATATTCTTGGTGTCTCTTTTTCTTCTGCTCTCATTTGGAAGGAACCATATTACCAGTCTTGATAAGGTAGCCTCCCAGAAGCTGGGTGTGTTCAACTGCCTTAGGGGGTTCTTTTCCCCAACACAGCTTCTTGCTCTGTACAGGGGCATAGTGCATCCTTGTATTGAGTATTGTTCACATGTGTGGGGAGGTTCCTCTCACACCGCTCTCCTAGGTAAAGTTGAAAGGAAGGCCTTTCGTATCATTAACTCCTGTCCACTCACCAACTCTCTGCAATCTCTCTCTCTCTGCCGCAATATTGCATCTCTCTCACTATTCTATCGCTACTATAATAATCAGTGTTCCTCAGAGCTTTCCCAGTGCATACCACCTCCTTTACGTAGGGCACGTGGTACCCGTCATGCAACTCAATCCCACCCCTACTCTGTGCAACTCTCTAACCCAAGAGTGAAATGTTACTCTCAAACTTTCTTCTACTCAACAGCTGAGCTCTGGAACTCTCTCCCAGAATCAGTCTTTCCCTCTTACTATGACTTAAATTGCTTCAAACTATGTGTGTCCAGGCATTTTGGCTCGATTGTCCCTTGATTTTGGCCCTGTCACTCTTTCAACTATGGGGGAGGCACTCGCTATAGGCACTTCTGCCTTTTGCCTCCCTCAATCACATAGAAAAAAAAACAAATAAAAAAACCCTACGTATATATATATACCGGTATATATATATATAGTCAGTTGGAAACGACAGCAACGTTGAGCCTGGTCTGAAGTTGTCAGTCACAGAGGCAAGTTCCGGAAAGTGATGGGAACATTGTATGCCTGGCAATTTCTGGTTTTGGAACATGTAGTTTAGGAAGAAAATGTCGAATATCAGACATTTGCATTTGTGTTTCAATATACCAGTATACCAGTGTATAGTAGTTACATTAACAGCGTGGAATATGGTTATTTAATACTAAGTTTATGTAATTTCAATTTCCAAAATAGCATCTATCTATACATCTATATACTCAGGCCTAATCCCCACATGTTTTTCTTTTTTTCCCTCTTTTCCCTTTTTTGTTTTATCTTTTCTTTAGGGGGTGGCCGACTCAAGACAGAGCCAGAATAGGGACAACACAACAGAAACCAATGAACACACACAAACAAAATACAAATTCACACACATCTAGGTCATCCAGGAGAAGACCCAGAGACCAGGGAATTTGCTTCCATATAATGTGTATGCGATTACAAATTTGGAATAAAAATGCATACTAGATCATCAATTGTTATATGGTATCATTGTTTCTATAATTACATCACCAAATCACAATAGATTATGAACATTTTCACAACTTATTTAAAGATTGCAAGTTCATGCTAACTTCAAGTATTTGAAGCCTTATTCATAGCTCAAGGAAACATTCCTGCCTTCACTTGTGAGATGAAGAGGCATCAGTATGCATGGACAGCAAATAGGTATTTGCTAAGAATGTAAATTAAAATCATGACCTATTATTAGATAGTATATTGTGTCGATGGTGTCCGTGTATGCTACATACAGTATATGGTATATGCAAATTATATCAAGGAGGTTCTCTCTTTAATAACATAGTTATGTTATGTAAGGAAACAATTGTTAACACATAATCTGGTAACACATTAGCTTGATAATGAACAGAGACCAGATATGGCCCATCAAATTCCCAATCGGGTGCCAACTTACACTGAGAGAAATCCAGCTAGCTCTCACAAACACTGTCTCTCTGTAACACACAAGCACACAATACTTCTTTCCAATACACCAACATTTAGCACTACAATGGTGACACATACCTTGATTTTGGCCCTGTCACTCTTTCGACTCTGGGGGAGGCACTCGTCACAGGCATTTTTGCCTTTTGTCTCCCTCATCCACATTGTAAATTGTAATTCAAATTTACTAATACATATGCCTGGTTACCAATGCTCTTAATTGGTGTTGTTCGTAAAATGTTTTAGGTCTTGCTTCAAAAAGTAACAAGTGAAAATGCGTACATCATGATCAGCAACTTCTCTATCCTTTCTTATCTTAACTGTGTGCCTCTTGGTTTAACCAGTCTAAAAAGAAAAGAAAAAAATACACGAATGCTAGTCGGAATTCAGATTACTCTCACTTTCTTTTTCTTTTCACTGCAGCTGACTTTTTGGTTCTATGTTCCCTTTCTATTTTTGTTGTTTTGCCTGCCTTCCACCCGGGTAAAGTTATTGATGTTATGTCTGTGAAGATATGAGGCGAACCGAGCTCGGGGATTGTCAGTAGTTCAATTCAATTCAATTCAATTCCTTTAGTTCATGACATATATACACATTACACATATATACATTACATAATTTGAATTAATACAGTAGGATGCACTGTAATACACACATGATATATTAATCAGAAACATTGATTATATGTACTGCTCACTCGTATTTACTAATCAGTATTATCCAATGAAAACAATTCTATAAAAAAGTAAATCCTAAAATATGAACTTAAAATCCATAAAAATAGCCTATCCTCATGCCTCTCCACCCACCAGATTCTGGACATCAGTATATCCAGGCTTTCTTTGGTAAAATCAACATTGTATTTATCATTGAATAATGTGTTAATTGAGGCCATAAAAACACCCTCTTTAACCCACTCCCTGATGCAGTTGAAAAATGTATTAGATGACAGTCATGGACTTTCGCTTGTATGCTCTTGCTTGAACCAAAGCTACTTGATGATCTAAGAGTAATTGACTGCATTCATAGGTAGTAATGTGACTGCTCCCATAAATTGGTACATTTGTAATTTTCTTGATAGCACTGCTGTAGGCAACATTAAAGGCTTTGAATATTGCTGAGCTAAGTATTTTTGGTGAATTCCACAAGGAAAGTCCATAGTCCGGGCAGCAATATGAATTACAAAGGTACATAATAGTTTTGAGATCTACAAACTTAAAGTCTCTCAAAATACTATTAAAACACGAATAGAAAGTATTTAGCCTAAATTGAATATCATCTGTATCAGATAGATTATGAGTAAGAATATGACCAAGATATTTGTAGTTATCAGTAACTTGAAGACTATCATTACCAAGCTGTAATGTATTATTGTCGGCTTTTTTATGCATATTAAAAACCATGCACTTTGACTTTTCTTTGTTAATAGTTAATTTGTGATTCTTAATTAACACGCACACATTGGTATAAAGAATATCCATATCACCCACTGTCTTTGTAAGAAGAACCAGATCGTCTGCATACGCTAAAATATTACACCTGGTGTAACCATACTGACATCCTATATCCAGACATGATATATCTTCTAAAATGTTATTAATGTAAAAATTGAATACAAAAGGGGAAAGTATTCCTCCTTGCCGGACGCCCTTTTCAATATAAAAAAGTGTTACTAAAAGATGTTCTTCCACTTGACATTTGCCTGCTGATTCCTTAAATATCGCAGTATCATCACAGTAACATTAATTGGTAGATTTGCATTTAACCCGTGGAGCCCCGGCTAGTTTTGTAATGTTTGCGCACCAGAACCCGGCCGGTTTTCAAAAAATGGTTTTATTCCAGAAACAATAGCGAATGGGTTAGGAATGAAGGAAAAACCACGAAAAACCGCTCAAAAAGCTTAAAAAATGGTCCTACAGAGCCCCCGAAAACGGATTTTATAAGAGTAAAAAATTGAAGGCAATTATCCCCAAAAAACAGGTTTTTGCGCGCTCGCGCGCACGCACGTGGACTTTGAGAGTTTTCAACCATCGGCACGGTTGCGTGGGATACGTACACAGTTCCCATACAAATCTGAGCCCTCTTGAGTGGCTACACCTGAGGTTACGGTCGGCGCAATTAGGGTGACGCGCCAGGCGCGTCTCTGGGGCTGTGCGTTACATACATCGCCGACGCGTCAGGCGCGTCGCTGGGGCTGTACGGGTTAATAGTTTCTCTCCTATAATGATATGATCGATACTATCGACCGCCTTGCTCAGGTCTATGGATGTTGCAAATGCTGAATTTGTATTAGTAGTATATTTTTTAATGACATCTTTAACCCCTTATTGGCGGCGCCCAACTTAAGGCGGTCTAGAGAATAATGGACAATGTGGCGGGGACCGCCTTAAGTCGGTAGCAATTTTGAGCACATAATTGGCTCTGAGAGAGAGTCCGAGCGGTGGGAGGAGCATAGGTTGACTCTGGCCGTTCGGCACAGCTCCCGCGCCAGCACTGGGCCCACCTACACACACATCCACACTCACTGCCTCCCTAGACAGGGAAATATGTCAGGAAATTACCGTATTTTAGGGATTTTTCCTTCGTGTTGCACGATCGTTTCAAGACAACCCGTGATCGTAGAAGGACGGTTCTGGTGTCATTGGAAAGCTCAATTAACGCCCTTTCTTGGATACATACTTGTATTATGCTCTGGCTCTTGTTTATGCATGAAAAAGATCATGGAAATAAGCTCGTTTAGGGTAAAACCACCCGCTTGGCAGGTAGTAGAAGTTACCGACCTAGCCGCTCGTGGAGTGTTAAGTAACAAGCAGGCATCCGATGTTGATGTTCCTTTCTTAAAACCAAACTGCCTAAAATTTAGAGGAATCTTTTCACTGAAATAATCATAAAAAATGCATTTCAAACAATTTTAGGAGGCATGAGGATTGCATGACTGGTCGATAGTCTGCGACCCCCACACAGTTACTGTTTTTTTGGAATGGGGGAAATGGTGCCAATAAGTAAATCTGAAGGTAAACAGCAGTGCACAAAATATGCATTATAAAAACTTGCTAGATTACAAACGAAAGTATAGAAGGCATTCTTCAGAAAGACAGAGTGAATCCCATCATGACCAACACCACTGTTTATTCTACATATGTTCTTCAATGTTTCACAAGATATTTTTAAATTACATTTCCTTTTACTAGGCCACATTTCCTTTATCTTATTTGGCAATTCATTTTCACGCTCTGATATTTCTGCATGTGATTCGGAGCATAACAACTTTTCAGCAAATAATTTTATAATTTCACATTCATCACTAATTCCTTCTACAACATTTTTGGCATTTGATTTTCCCTTTTTCTGTTTTACTTCTTTCCAGAATTCCATTATATTTCTCTTGCTAAACTGTTCTACAATAGATTGAGATATTTCTTTACTTTCATTGGTTTTACATTCTTTCAAAGCTTTCTTAAACAGTTTCCTGGTTGCAATCATAAGGTCGTGTTCTGGTGTTCCTCTGACTTTACCCAGCCTAACCCATTCCATAAAAGCCTCTCTAGCAGCACTGTGCAGGGTCTTCACATTATGGTTCCAACCTGGGATTACTTTATGTTTATTTCTTCTAACTTGATTCCCTCTATACCCCTCACTTGCACCATAAACACAATAAACAATTGATTTGTACATATTATCAATCTGTTCCAAGTGTGCTCGATTATTACAACCAATTTGTTGACACCAATGAACTTCCTTATCCTGCATGTTACTTATGGACACATCTACAAGTTCATTAACACCTTATTAGCGGCCTAGGCGGTTTATTTATATGTACCGCCCAGCGGGGTGTTTTTAGCCAAAACAGGGCTGTTTACGTGATCATTTTCATGCCTAAATAAGACCCAGAACGTAAAACAAGTATCTATCCCTGAAAGGGCATAAACAGAGCATTCGAATGACACCATAACGATCCTTTTATGATGGCTAGTTTTCTTGCAATAACCGTGCAACGCGAGTGCAAAAAGCATGTAATTAGGCACTTTCCCCATACAATTCCGTATATAGCGAGTGAGAGAGGGAGGGAGGAGGTGGGATTCGTGTCAGTAGGTTCGCCGCGGTGGTCTGGAGCAGTCATACGCTCGCTACTCTCCTGCCACCACTTGTCTCTCTCTCTCAGCAACATTACGTGCTGAAATTGCCAAACGACCTATGTCGAGCGCCGCCACATAATCCAGCTTTATTTAACTCGACTTATGTTGCGCGCCGACAGTTAAGGGTTAATATTATCAAGATCTGAATTTGTTAACTTACTCCAGTTTACAAAATTATTGTTTTCATTATCTCTATACATATTTATGGGAGTGATACTTATATTAGTTGGAGATTCCTTAACACTTAATTTAACTTCCAATGGTAAATAATCAGATCCAATTTTGTTATAAAGAATATTTATTTTATCTACGCTAATATTATTATTGTTGAACGAGCCAATAATGTGATAGAGCCATTTAGGAATACAATTGCTATACCCAACAAAAGTGCAAGTATCATCTCCCAGCATGTCCTTATCGTAACACAGAAAGGAATTTCTATTCATAAAATTAGATAAATGATGCCAGGCTCTACCTGAAAAGGGATCGGCATTAAAATCTCCCAAAATGTAAACAGAGTCAAAATCATTATTATCAATAAAGTTTTGTATCATTGACAAGGTTTCTAAATATCTATGAAGAGATGACGGCTCCCATGTTACACTTTTAACGCCTTACGAGCAGGCCCGTCAGTAACTTCTACTACCCGCCAAGCGGGTGGTTTTACCCTAAACGACCTTGTTTCCGTGCTCTTTTTCATGCATAAACAAGAGCCAAAGCGTAATACAATTATGTATCCCTGAAAGGGCGATAATTGAGCTTTCCAAAGACAGCAGAACCATCCTTCTACGACCATGCGTTCTCTTGCAACGATCGTGCAAGACGAAGGAAAAATCCCTAAAATACGGTAATTTCCTTACATAATTCCCTGTGTAGCGAGGCAGTGAGTGTGGGTGTGTGTGGAGCTGGGCCAAGTGCTGGTGCGGGAGCTGTGCCGAATGGTCAGAGCCGACCTATGCTCCTCCCACCGCTCGTCTCTCTCTCAGAGCCAAATATTGCTCAGAATTGCACACCGCCTGAAGTCGGTCCCCGCCATATAGTCCATGGTTCTCTAGACCGACTTAAGTCCGGTCCCGCTAGACAAGGGTTAATGTATACATTAATTAATAATAAATGTATCCCTAACATGTTTATGCTTACAAATATCATGTTCTTTTCAAGAGTTATATTATTTATATTAAATATTGAATTTTTCTTCCATACAATTGCCAAGCCCCCTTCAGGTCGACCAGCCATAGATCTTAACACTAGTTCTGAATAAGTTGCACCTACTCCTATACATTCATATATTTCATCGATAAATTCCAATATATCCATCTTATCCTCTACTACAAAAGTCTCCTGCAAGAAAATTCGATCATAGTTGGATAACGTTAATTCTCTTATCAAGTTAATATTCTTCCTAAGTGAGCAGCAATTAAAAGAGCATATTTCGAGATTACCAGTAATTAAATCCATTCTAAATAATAAAGATAAAATTTAAAAAATTGTAAAGAAATACAAATACATTGGCACAAACTTACTGAAAGATTACTGATTAACTCCTTCATAATTCCTTTTTGATTTGTTATAAAATGTATCCACAATTATATCTTCAGGCCAGAGGTTTGCATTAAATAATCTATCCCTATCGTTAAGCTTAATTCCAACTTTAAAGGTTTTATATTCAGTGGCTCTTATTTCAATTTCAGTAAGTGTAACTGTCTCTATATTAAAAACATTATTGATATAGTCCTTTATACAGTACTATCACAGTCCAAATCCCTGGACACTCTGCCAATAAATACGTCAACAGATCTCGATGCAGCTCTCAGTGTGCCGCCTGCATTTCTACCAGATCCCTTGACCCCGGTAGAACGAACCTTTCTGCTACTGCTGTTAAGCCTCCCACCCCTACCACCCTGTTGAAAAAACCATCCATCTTCCATAGCGACCTGACCCCTCCTGTTAGCCACGAAAGGTCTGCTAGGTACCTGGACAGCATTTCCAGGTGGAGGTTGTAGCTGCTTACTAATGGCGCCTGATGACAGGTCTGTGCAGGGCGGGGCAGGGTTGCCTCTCACCCCATCACCACTCCTTCCACCTCCTCCTCGCCCCACCTCTCGCGGCGTTGTTTCAGGTCGTCGAGTCCCAACCTCCGGGTGTGTCGGTACCAGACCACCACCACTGGCACCAGGGGCCCGGCCCACAGTTTCGTCCGTAAGGCGTACCGACTGTGGTTGATGATGTCCACTACCACTGTTGATCCCTTTCTTACCACGGTTGATCCCTGCCTTACCGCTGTCACGACTCCCCGTCAACAAGACATCAGCATATTTCTTCATTCCATCCTCTCCTGTTGTGATGTTACATGTACTGTTGTCTTCTCGAGGATTCCTTAGCGATTCAAAGTCTTCTAAAATATAAATTTCACTGTTGTTGACGTCCTTACTGGCTTCCTCCATTCCAGTTATGTAATATATAAATTTACTTTTTAATTCACCCATTTCAATTTTGATATCTCTTACCGTATCAGCAGTGTTCAATACCTCGGTTTTAATGTCCAAAACTTTGGGTATCAGCTCATTGAGGTTACTAACTTGCTCCGCCAGACTTGATAGCATACCTCCTAGTTTCTCTAAACCAATGGGTGGCATACATTTATGAGAATATGTCACCAGCTTCACTTCTCTCATGGATTAATTTAATTCATCAACAGATTCAAGGACATAATTTATATCTCAAATCTTCTTATATCTGTATCTTCTCCACACTAGGTCTTTCTTTAATATAATACAAATCAGTTCCTTAGCTTTTTTAATTTCCTCATGAGAGTAAAACGATAAAGCAACATCAAGTAAAGTGTCAGTTGGTTGATCTCTTTTGGCAGATTTAAAAAAACACAGTAGACTATTTACAATGCATTTATTCTCCATGATTGATACTCACTGGCAACTCTTGATGACATAGTCTCGTCACCATGGAAACCGAGGAGAAAACAGGAAGTTATACACTCGCCACAGGCAGTGTGACGGTGTGGAGCCTAGGCAGGAACTGGCGATGTGGGTGGCGGTCCCCACTGTTGTTGTGATAACGGCGGGACCTATAACAGGCAGTGTGGACGGTGTGGAGGCCAGGCAGGAACTGGCGATGTGGGTGGCAGTCCCCACTGTTGTTGTGATAATGGCGGGAACTATAACAGGCAGTGTGGACGGTGTGGAGGCCAGGCAGGAACTGGCGATGTGGGTGGCGGTCCCCACTGTTGTTGTGATAATGGCGAGAACTATAACAGGCAGTGTGGACGGTGTGGAGGCCAGGCAGGAACTGGCGATATGGGTGGCGGTCCCCACTGTTGTTGTGATAATGGCGGGAACTATAACAGGCAGTGTGGACGGTGTGGAGGCCAGGCAGGAACTGGCGATGTGGGTGGCGGTCCCCACTGTTGTGATAATGGCGGGAACTATAACAGGCAGTGTGGACGGTGTGGAGGCCTGGCAGGAACTCTGGTACCTCGGGGAACAGGGACAACATAATACAATACTACACTGCAGTTTTTGTTATATTTAGTGTCGTGTCATCCGCAAAGGAGGATACTGTACTGTGTCTTGTGTTGGCATCTATGTCACTTATTAGAATGAGGAAAAGAAGGGGCGCTAGTACTGTTCCTTGGGGAACTGAGCTTTTGACGTCTGAAGGCTCAGATGTTACTTGGCTTTCTCCCACTGATTGTTTTCGGTTCACGAGGAAGTTGTATATCCACCTTCCAATTATACCTGTTATCCCTTTTGCTTTAAGTTTGTGTGCAATAATATCGTGATCACATTTATCAAATGCCTTAACAAAATTGGTGTAAATGACGTCCACGTTTTTCTTTTCTTCTAGGGATTTAAGAATTCTGTAGTAATGTTCCAATAGTTGTGAGAGACATGATCTTCCTGCTCTGAACCCATGTTGACCAGTGTTGTGTAGTTCATTTTTGTTCATAAATGTTGTGATTTTGCCTCGCAGGACTCGCTCGAAAATGTTAATGATGTGGAAAGTCAGAGCTACTGGGCGATAGTTTTTTGGTAGTGCTTTACTCCCTCCTTTATGCAAAGGGGCAATTATTGAGTGTTTCAAAGTATCCGGTAATTCTCCAGTGTCTAGACTCCTTCTCCACATTATAGCCAGTGGTTTTGAAAGGTTTTCCTTACATTTCTTTATTAGGATCGAACTCCAAGAGTCCGGGCCTGGTGCTGAGTGGGATGGAATGTTGACGATGGCTTCTGCTATGTCTTTTGGTCCGAAATTAATATCCAGAATGTGGGGGGTTTCCGTGGGGGGATTATTCATGAAAAAATCATTTTGGTCTCTGATTGCTTTTGTTTCGTCAGGCTTACTGAAGGATGTTTCATACTGTAGATGTAATAGTTCACTCAATTCCTTTTTGTCCCCTGTGAATGACCCATCATCTTTACTTAGTGGGCCGATGTTTGATGTGATTTTTTTTCTTATGTTTAGCGTATGAAAAGAAGTACCTGGAGTTTTCCTTTATGCTTGCAATAGCTTTGCTCTCCTCTTCTATTTGTTGTAGCTCATAGGAGATTCTTAGTCGTTGTTCAATTTCCACAATGTCTCTATCTATTTTGACCTTTTGTCTTTCCTGTAGGTTTTGTTGTCTGCCTCTTTGTGTTAGTAATTTTCTTCTTCTGTACAACTTCCTTCTTTCCCGTTCTTGTTTGCTTCTTCGTCTTGTTTGTCTTTCTGGTATGTGGTGGCTACAGATTTGGGTCATGGTTTCCGTTAATAGGACTAGGCATTCTGATGGTGTCCGGTTGTTCATTGAATCTTGCCAGTCTATTTCCTCCATTTCTTGGTTTACCTCTTCCCACCTAATATTTTTGCTATTGAAGTTAAATTTGCTGAATGGATCAGTTGTTGGTCTAGTTTCTAAAGGTGTTCTGTACACATGCTAGGGTTGTTTTGATCTCAATTAATTTATGATCTGAGTATGTTGTATCCGATATGTGTACTAGGTTGTCATTATTAGTGAAGACAAGGTCTAAGATATTGTTTTCACGTGTGGGTTCGATAGTTATTTTGCATTTGCTTCTCTGGCGTTTATCGACACTACTTGGTCTTCTAGTTGCCTCCACTTGATGTTTGGAAGGTTAAAATCTCCTAACCACATAATATTTGGTGTCGGGTTTCCCAGGGCTTCCACTTATGATTTTATCATGTTGAGCTGGGTTTTGAATTCTTCTAAGGATATGTCAGGAGGTCTGTATGTAACAATAACTGCTAGATTTAGGGATTATATTTTAACTCCAAGTATTTCCACAACTTCATTACTGGTATTTAGAAATTCAGTGGATATCAGCGTGTCATGAATGTACAAGGCTACACCTCCACGAGTTCTATGCGTTCTGTCCGCCCTATGTAGGATATAACCAGGAATCCATACTTCACTATCTGCCTGATCTTTAATGTGGGTTTCTGTGAGAGCCGCAAATATAGCGTTTCCGTCTTCTAGCAGGCCCCTAATAAATGGTACTTTGTTTGTGGTTCTATTTTTAAGACCTTGGATGTTTGCAAACAAGACGGGGGAGGGGCTACTATGTGTACCTAGTAGTCCTCGGGGGATATTTGGTGTTGTTCGTAGAGCACATCCTTGTGCCACGCTCGGGAGGACAGGAGGTACTCTAGCTGGGCTATTTGTTCTTCCAATTCTCGCACTTTGGTCATCTTGTTCTGCCGTTTCCCATAGTGTCTTCTTCCTCTGTCTCGTCCTCGCAAAACTGGAGAGTTTTGTTGGTTAGCATTTGTGTTGTTTCTGGCTATCCTCCAAGTCCCCCTAATGTGGAAATCTGAGCATTTGCTATCATAGCATTTCTTACTCTCTAGTGATGACTGGCAGAGGGGTG
This sequence comes from Paralithodes platypus, assembly GCA_032716605.1. NCBI lineage: Eukaryota > Metazoa > Arthropoda > Malacostraca > Decapoda > Lithodidae > Paralithodes > Paralithodes platypus. Next base: position 5,571,021 of record CM064535.1, read on the forward strand.
GGTGGTGGTATTTGCAGTGTTCACCAAATCTGCATTTGCCATCTCTGATCATAATGTTGCAAATTTTGGGGTGCTCAAATCTGCATTTTACTCCATCCAGTTCACCTTTTGGTCCAAAGTGGCACATTCTTTTCAGGTGATATCTGCATACAGGTGTAGCTGATCCTTGTGTGCCTGAATGTGTTGATGTGGTGATTGATGTTGCAATTTCCTTTGTATCAGTATGCATATGTTGCCTTGGGACCAGTTCCGATTCTTCCCGAGTGGCACTACCTGTCTCTTGATTGATTGTGGTTGGAGCACCTTGTACTGCCGTGGTTGTGATAGATGGCAGTTGGTTTTGATTTTGAGGGCTATCCCCTTCATTCCTCTTACGTTGTTGTTGCTCGGGGGAGTTGGGTACAAAATAAAGTCCTGCCTGGGTGGTGGTTTGGGGTGACATAAGGGTTTCGGCTGGGCAGATAGAGGGTGGAGGGGGCGGAGGTGGCTGAGAGGTAACTTGTGGGGGAGTGGTTGGTTATGAAGGGCAATGTGGGGGCAATTGAGGTTGAGAGTCACGTGGGGTGGTTGAGAGTTACGTGGGGGTGTAGGGGGCTGAGAGTTATGGGTATTTGTGCGTGAAGGAGAGTGTGCGCACATAAGGTGACAATGTATCACTGTAGTGGGACAGCCAGTAACTAAGATCTTCTATGAATCGCGAACATGATGTTAAATTTGTTGGGGAGTGTGTTTTGTTGTCAGTGGAGTGAAATATTTTCATTTAGCAAGGCCATTTGCACTTTCTGGCCAATTTTCTCCATTACATCAGTAAATTCTTCTTGTAGCATACCAGGGGCGTCTTTGAGCATTTTCTTTAGCTTAAGTTCATTTAATTTATTGAAGCAATTTACACATGTAAGTCCTTTTTTACCTTTATTGCGTTTACCCATGCATTGCTGATGAAATAGCAAGTTACATTCTTCACATTTAGCAGTTTGGTCCTCGGACTTTAGCTTGCATTTAGTACATGTATTGGTATCCATCTTTGATCGTAGTTTAGTTTACTTTCTGTATTTTATCTTTTGCTTTAGTGGTTTATATATCGAGGTGGAGAGTGTGGAGTCCTGTGATGCATGACACTGTGTGTGGAGGGACCTGAGGGAGCTGGGGTGGTGCGTGTAGTGTCGGGTGTCAAGGTCGACTGTGGGAGGAGTTGGAGGGAGGCAATTTTATTGGTTTAGTATTTCACCGTACGGCTGTTTAAAGGTTTATCTTTTAGGCTGTATGAGAGTTTTTGTTGTTGTGGACCAAAATATATCGACAGGAGGGCTGGGAAGTTTGTCTATTATAATTATTTGTGTATTTAGCCAGATATTTGACTGTTTAGTTCGGTATCCATAGTGTGCACGGGGTTAGTTCCGATTTCTCCACCAGTCGGCATTGGCCCTCTACTCCCAAGTAAATAAACACGTTGAACTCTATGCGATTGAATCGGTTTCTACTTTATATGCTCGTAATGCCGTGTCTAACGTGAACACTATGGAACTTGAGTTATCGCCATACATTCTTAGTGTTCTGAAGGTGGAGGGTCCCTAGGGTAAAATAGAGAGAAATTACGACAAGGAAGACTTATTACATCCTTGTGATAAAAGAAGGGTGTATGAAGAGTGAACAACACCGACTATATCTCCTTATATACTGGGCTAACTTAAATACTGTATTATCATTATTTACATGTCGATTTTATAATTTTACACCATACAGTAGTATGTTGATATTTATCCGTTTTCCGTATATTTTGTTAATGATTACTATGCGAGCGAAGGCGAAGCAGAAAACAAAAGTTTGTTATAAGACACCAACATTCCATTACTCACTTCCTTTCTGTAATATATGTTTGTTATTATTTGTTTTATATATATATATATATATATATATATATATATATATATATATATATATATATATAGAGAGAGAGAGAGAGAGAGAGAGAGAGAGAGAGAGAGATCAAATAATGTCTACGCTTTGGAAATTAGAGATACTATACAGATTATAAGCCTTGTTACAACAGCAGAACTGCGCATGAATACCGTACAGAAATCTTTGACAACAGAATATTAACCCCTTCTTTACCGGTGACGTCTTTTTGTATTTGATTTCAGCTATATTTAGACGATTTTGTCTAAGCTTGGGAAGGATATATGATATCTAAAAGGATTAATTGAGATAGGCTGTAGCCTTGTAATGAGTAGACATCCTTCCTAAGCTGTACAAAATCGTCTAATAGTGGCCAGAATATAATGATAAGTACATCACCGATACAGAAGGGGTTAAAGTACATCACCGGTACAGAAGGGGTTAAAGGCACGTAATACAATCTACCGGTACATAGGCTAGGCCTACTTATAATTTCAGTGATGCATAATACAGATTTAGTTAATTAATATGGTCAAATCTCCGATGTATTTAGCTTATTGTAATAACCTCTACCCGCAAAAATCCCGCAACCATAGAAATACCAGAGTTGACAAAATATAACCGATGGAGTTTGGATTTTAATCAACATTTGATGTCAAACAAGTTTAAAAGTTAAAACCTACACCAAATATCACCTTATATATGGGCTAGACTTAAACTTACTAACTGTAAATTGATGAATTTTACACCAGAATTTTAGACCAATTCACATGGATCATAATGTAGGTAAGGTATGTCCGTAAACGGCACCGGTACCAGGTATATAGTTTTGCTTCAACCGACAAACTTCATGATAAATCGTATATTCTCCTATTATGGAAGGTAACATAATTATGTTTATACAACGGACTTTGCTTAAACCTCCTCAAATAAACCGTTAGTTAAGTTAATTCTTAGGTAGGTTTGGTGGGTTTGATATTGTTGCACGCCAATGGTTGGCAAAAGAGCCAAGTTCAGATTTATATAATTTTGCTGCATTAAAATGGTAAAACTATGATGGATTTTGCTTCTATTGCCAACGAGACTACTTAATTTAATCTAAATTTCCCTGCATATATAGACGCAATTTATCCGACACGTAAGCATATTATATAAATGACCTATTCACAAAATTGGCATATGTTGAGGTGAAATTAATAAAATATAGATTATAAAATATGTATATTTTCAGTTGATAGATACCGGTAATGTTGGGCATAGCCTAATCAACTCTTTTCATATGTTTCGTTTTATTACCGGTACTTACTTTACATCTAGCAGCTTTGCCATTGTACCAAGATCAATGCCTTACATTGTGCTTTGTTTCTTATGTTATTTATCATGGAATGTGTCTGTTGAAGCAAACGATATACTTGTAACGTATATGTACCTTAACCCTCATGGCCCGGGCAGGCTCTCAAATTGACAGTGTGGGCTACCCGGGCGATCTGGCCGAAAAACATCTAGGCCTAGGCTACCGTATTTTTGTTTAGTTTAACTGCTAGAAATTTCCCACGCATCTATAAATGTAGTGCGGTTTCCAATCTATAGACTGGCATTGAGTAGAGCTCTCTATGTCAACTGGTTCAGTTGTGATGACGATTTCAGTGGAGAGCACTTGCAGGCGATGTTAGCAATGTTAGCGATGTTAGCAATAGATCTTTTCACTACTGAAACAACGACATACAGACATACAATAACAAACGAGTCTTCTCTTTCTTGTTTTCGGAGGTGCGGTGACGTAACGATCGGCTTTGTTTACATGCGTCGGACGCACAGCGTTCAGACCAAGCTGAATAGGCTTTCAAGCTTACAGGTTTTAAAATGACACCCGGGCTCCTGCCCTTAATTCGTGGTGTCATTTTAAAATGACAACCGGGCCAGGAGGGTTAACCTACATTTGAATCTATATGAAGAGGTCTAAAGACACACGATTAGTCCTTGTCTCTTCATTTAGTATATAATATATACGTTTGTTATATATCTGCCGGTAGGCTACACTTCGTGATGAATCGTATTGTCTCTCATTATGGAAGGTAAAATAGATTGATATAAACATATCTTGTGTAAGAATGGAATGGTCGAAATCACATGAAAAATCTCCCCTACCCTCACCCATCCACCATAACAGACATTTCATATACATCATTAATGTGGTTAATAGATTGTTGGTGTCCTATTAATCTTTTGTTTTCAGTTGGCTTTGCATAGGATACGGTAATCTAGTGTAGGCTAATGGTATACGCTTTGCCGTGAATTGTGGTTACCTCCCTAATACATCGATAAACATAAATGTGTATACAAATATATTGTGTAAAATGAGACAATAAAATAAATATCAGTACAGATAATTGTTAGGCCTAGTCCTTATACAAGAAGATATTAGACAGTTTCCAGACGGCGATGGATGATAAAGAGCTTTGCGCTTTATATACAAAATAATAACAAAACTTTTCTCTTATTGACCGTTGCCGTCTGATAGGTACTGTATGCATCTGTAGTTTTATGAATGAAATAAGGACTAGCAGGGAGCAGGGAGGTTTTAGGAAGGGAAGAGGATGTGTAGATCAGATTTTTACCCTGAATTGTGTTGTGGAGAAGTATCTGGAGAAGAAACAAAAGGTGTATGTTGCCTTTATGGACTTGGAGAAGGCCTATGACAGAGTGGATAGAGAAGGTTTGTGGAAAGTACTTAGAATATACGGAGTAGAGGGCAAGTTGCTGAAAGCAGTGAAGAGCATGTATGAGGGTGCAAAGGCGGCAGTACGTGTGGAGAGTGAGCAGAGCGAGTTCTTTGACCTGAATGTTGGTTTGAAACAGGGGTGTGTGATGTCCCCGTGTTGTTTACTGTATATATGGATGGAGTTATGAAAGAAATACTATCAAGAGCAGTGGATGTTGGTGTATCGCTGAAAAGGGAGGGAATTGAGTGGAAGCTACCTATACTGCTGTTTGCGGATGATACAGTTCTGATGAGTGATAATGAATGGGAGTTGCAGGGTCTGGTAAATGAGTTTGGAACAGTGTGCGAAAAACGGAATTTGAAGGTAAATACGGGGAAGAGCAAGGTTATGGTCTTCGAAAGGGGTGAAGTCACAGAGTGTGAGGTGAAGCTGAACGGTCAGGCTATGGAGATCGTCAACTCTTTTAAGTATCTGGGCAGTGTGTTGAGTAAAGATGGGACTATGGATGAAGAGGTGCGGGAGAGGGTACAACAGGGGAAGAGGGTTGTAGGAACGCTAAAAGCAGTAACAAGAAATAGGGTGGTCAGTATGGAACTGAAGAAGTCCTTGCCTGACAGTGTGGTAATCCCGACACTGACTTACGGAAGCGAAGCATGGACGTTGGTTGAGAGACTCAGACCAAGAGTGAGAGCAGTGGAAATGAATTACTTAAGGAGTGCGTGCGGAGTTACATGGAGGGATAGACAGACTAATGAGGAAGTAAGAAGGAGGTGTGGTGTGGAGGTAGATGTGCTGGAAAGTGTGAAAAGGAACAACTTGAGATGGTTCGGCCATATGGAACGTATGGAAAGCGAGAGAATGACTAAGAGGGTGTACGAGAGCGAGGTGGAGGGACAGAGGGGGAGAGGTAGACCGAATATGAGGTGGAAGGATAGAGTGAGGAACTACATGAACGAAGGCGGTGCTGGTTGGGGGGAGGGGCGTCGACTGACTGGGGACAGAGGTGCATGGGGGCGGTTCGTTCGTGGCCACACCTTCGGGGATCACGGCGTCAGGCAATAGATAGATAGAGAGATAGAATAAGGACTATATATATTTGTGTAAAATTACTTAAGATATGTTCATAATAATCCAAACATCCACACATATTAAAGAAGAGAGCTCAATATTCAGTCCTATCATCTATTCATCATATTGTTTTATGTTACTGCTTTGAAGCTTGTTATTGTTTCCTTAATATATTTTCCTTACATCTTTGATTGTTTGAAATCAATACAAAAACACATTGTCCTGTCCGTGTGTGCTAAAACAACCTGGTACAACACAAACTTGACCAGTCTCTTTGTGTACAAGCGCGCGGCTGCATCGTACCATAGGGCCAGGTACTGGTTTGTTTATTATTGTCACGTGACCTGACGTCACGGCCGCACTATGAATTGGTTGGGACTAGGGAGAGGGTTTCGTGTGCAGGGATGCACTATGGCGGCCGCGCCGGGAGTGTCGGCGCTGTATGGGTGACCGATGGTATTTTTTACTCTAGATTCTCATTTATTTTCACTTGATCACTTTTAACACTTTACATAACTGGATTTCACTTTAACCCTCTCACGTTCTTGACGCAATTTTGAGCCTATTAGGGATACTTTAAAGCCTTTGTTACCATCAGGGGTATTTAGAAACCTTTAGTTTAGTTACTTCAACCTCTGCAGTTGTCTTTGAGTTAGCTGTGGGCAGAAAACTAATTTTGGAGAGGTAATTATAAGAGTGAGAGAACTCTATTTATTATTGCTAATCTGGCAACCTCTGCGTCATAAAAACGTGAAAGGGTTAATTTTAACTATTGGTACTACTGGATAATCCACTATTGATATACGTTCAGAGGAAACGCGTATACATTATTACGATTGACGTTCGTGGCAATTCGATTTTCGCCAGGTCAGCAATTCTTCCTGGGCACCTATTTGAAAAACCGTTGGAAATAACACTAAAACAGGCTTGTCTTCACTATCCTGGTCGTAATTTAATATATGTTGCACTCAATGTATTCACTATGACGAACTAGATCCATTTGCGAAGTATTGTCTATTAATCTCCATTATATCCCTGGTAAAATGCTCTATACTGGAGAGCAAAATCGACCACTAACCTCCACCAACCACCCCTACACTACCACTCGATTTTTTTTTTTTTTTTTTTTTTTTTTAAGAGACAATGAACGGAGGAAGGAAAAACACAGATAAAACAAATAGGTCCATGTGCCTAAAGGCATCCTCCATTCATAAAATGTTTGTAACAACTGGATTTAAACATTTGTTGATTGTAAGTTTGTGGAAAGCAATTCGAGGGAAGTGAATTCCAAAGAGTAGTAGCTCTGGGGATAAATTAATTCTGATAAGCAGAAGTTCTGCATTGTGGAGGAGAAAGTGTAAATTCATGGGCGCTCTCAGCTGCCCTAGTTCTACGGGGAAAGATGTGGAGAGGCGGCACAATTGAAGCAAGTTCCTCGGAACAATTGCTGTGAAAATATCTGTAGAATAATGCAAGGGATGCAACGTTTCTTCGTATGGCTAATGTAGGAAGGTCCTGTGTGATTGCAGGGTTATTGATTAATCTAATAGCTTTATTTTGAATTTTGTCCAACTGCCTCAATGCAACCACTCCACTTCCACCCCACAGAGGTGAACAGTAATCCATCTGAGAGCGCACATGACTTTTATATATTACGGCCAACTGCTCGTCAGTGAAGAATTCTCGAACTCTGTACAGGAGTCCCAGTTTTTTAGAGGCATTCTTAGCAATGCTTCTAACATAATGTGTCCAGCTCAAGTTAGTAGTTAATGTTACACCGAGAATGTCAATACTAGGGGAAGTGGGAATATTTACATCATTAAAAAATATATGGGAGTCAGTGAGATTCTGTCGGTTAGCAAATTGAATGTACTTGGTTTTCTGTGCATTAAAGGAAACTAGATTCTCTTGTCCCCATTCATTAATTCTAGAAAGGTCCTGGTTCAGAGAAATTGCAGTATTTATTTTTGAATTTATAAGATCGGGTTGGGTGAAAGAATTGGTAAATGTGAAGGAACTGTGGAGTGTTGAGTCATCTGCGTAGGAATGTATTGGATTATGAGTGGTATATATGAGATCATTGATATGAATGAGGAACAGAGTTGGGGCCAAAACTGATCACTGGGGAACACCAGCATTTATTGAGTGAAATTGAGAATAAAGGCCATCTACCATTACACGTATTTTTCTGTTATGAAGATAAGAAGAAATTAGTGGAACTAATGATGCAAGGCCGTAGTGTGACATCTTCGACAATAAGGATTGATGCCAGACTCTATCAAATGCCTTTGATATATCCAGTGCTATTGTATGTGTTTCACCATGTTGGTCTGTAGCTTGGTTGATTTGATGCGTAAGAAGGCAAAGAATGTCTGCAGTTGATCGACATCGTCTAAAACCATATTGCCTATCACTGATTAATTTATTATTCTCAAGATGCTTAATTATGTGATTATTTAATATAATTTCAAAAACTTTGCCAAGAGTGGAAGTTATAGCTATTGGTCTGTAGTTTGATGGATCTGAAGAGGCACCTTTTTTAGGAACTGGATGGATGTTTGCTTCTTTCCAGGGTACTGGGAAGCATGAGGTATGAGTACACAGACGGAAAAATTTTGCCAATACAGGAGCGAGCACCAAGGAGCAATTCTTAAGTACTATTGGAGGAATTTCATCTGGACCAGGAGCCTTATCTACTGAGAGATTCTGCAAAATAGTTTTGACATGTCTGGTGTGGATCTTAAGTGAGGGAATTTCAGGTGAATTAAAATTAAGTACAGGGACATCTTGATTTATTTCATCTAAGGTTGAGTTGGTGGAGAAAATATCCGCAAGAAGGTTAGCTTTACCTCGTGGGTCACTTACAAGATTGCCAGTCGGAGATGTTAATGGTGGAATGGATGAAGCAGTAGTGAAGTTGGATTTGAATGAGTTAAGAGTAGACCAAAATATTTTGTTATCATTTGGATTATTTAGAAGTTTATTTGCCTGCTTATGGAGAAAGTTTGATTTAGTTAGGTTTAATACAGTTTTGGCATGATTTCTGATGTTTCTAAAGTAATTAAAGGCTTCATGTGTTTTGATCTTGTGTATGCATTGTAGGCTATTGCTTTTTGTTCAGTTACTCTAGCACAATTATGGTCAAACCATTTAGGTGAATTAGATCTTTTACTGTACTTTTGATGAGGAATAAAAGTTTCCATTCCAATTTTTACAAAATCTTGTATGTGGCTCAAGGTGGAGTGTGCATCATTAGAAAAGAAAGAGGTCCAGGGAATATCAATAAAGAAACCTTGAAGACCCTCCCAGTCTGCCCTATCGTAATGCCATTTAGTCACCAAAACAGGTTCAGAGTGGGAAGGTGTGGTAGGTGATAGACAGGTGGCCTGTATCAGACAGTGATCAGAAGATCCAAGTGGGGACCTCACTGTAACATCATAATTTTCTGAATTGGTTGTTAAAAATAAGTCCAGTAGGTGGGAATTATGATTAGGATTATCTGGTACACGGGTGTGTTGGTTGACTAGTTGAATGAGATTAAATGAGTCTGCAAATAGCTCACATTCAAGACCAGCATCATCAGTCCTGGCTGAATGAGTGATCCATTCAACATTATGGACATTAAAATCACCCAACACAGTGATTTCAGAAGAAGCATTTAAGTTGAGGACACGGAGTTGTGAGGACAGAGAATCAAAAAGACTTTGCTCTGGAGGAGTATTTGGGGAACGGTAGATGCAACATATGTATTTAAATTTACCAGCAGAAATTAATTTGTATATAGAATAATCAAAATAGGGACAATTGAAACTAGTAACCTCCTCCAGGGCAATTTCCTTATTAGGAAATTACCTCATTTCAACTTCATAACATATATTTTTGTTTTGTAAAAGTAGGCCGTTATTCTTAATTTTACTCCATTAATACTGGCGATCCTTAAGGACCAGTTTTGGCCCCAACTCTGTTCCATATTTATATCAATGATATATCTACCATTCAAAATCCAATGCATCCCTACGAAGATTATCCAACACTGCACAGTTCCTTCACATTTAGCAGTTCCTTCACGCAGTTTGATTTGATATATTTCAAAATAATCACTAATATATAAAGTAAGTGAATGGGAACAAAAGAATCTAGTTTCCTTGAATGTTCAGAAAAGCAAGTACAGTTCCAGACAACACTCTCGACTTGGTTGGCAGCATTTAGCAACCCTTATTGGGGAAATGGGATTGGAGTTGGCAAGGGGGTCTTCTACACTCAATCAGGGTGATTATGAAAGAGGGATTGTGATAGGCTGATAGAACACTATTGCAATAGTTTTAATGTATTGAACTAAATGTTACGACCGGAACTCGTATAAAACAAGGGCTCTTAATCATTGGACTAGAAAGGCACACAGCCACAACGGTAATGCTAGATCCAACCCTCGAACTTATAATGCCGGCACACAAAAACACCTATACCCTCCAGAGTTAAATCTGCAATAGCGGGGTATCCTCTAACTCGGTATAAATGCACTACTACTACAGGCTGATGATCTCTAATACAGCCTGATCACGTCAACATACAATTACGTTAATAATGTATACAAGGAAAAAGATAGAGAGCTTAATTAATCACTGGAATGATTTAATGCAAACAAGAAGAAGGTATAATTAAAGTTACTCTAAACAATAATAAACTGTCACTCCTATATTAAAGAAAGTGAATGAAAGTCCTAAAGCATCGAACAGGAATCTTCTGAAGAAAGTCTGATGCTGCTTAAGATGATCGAATCGGATTTTGGACTGTTATATAAAGCAGGAACAAGATATGACAAGTGTAGGGATATACAGTGTTAACTGGCATGGGAATAACGATAAATGCACAATAGTATTATCTCCGCCAACAAAAGAAGTACTTCCTCAGGCAACGCAAAAGCCTGCTCGGGTTGTGGAACTCAACAACAACCAAGGCTTACAATCAACGTGAATAAAAATGCTGCATACATAACATAAGAGTTTATAATCCTAATATGGTGTCTGCTAGGCGAATAAAGTCTAGCTGGGATGTCGTAGGCTATGAAACAATGGCTGAGCAAGCGGCTCGTAGCCTAGCGAGGTCCTTAAGACTGTACGGCCAAATTACGTTAAATGACGGGGTGCTCTCTTGAGAGATCCAGATCGCTAGTATCTGGTTCTCTCCTGGCGACCCTCTTCAAGTCAAAGCAAAACGAGTTAGCACAGTGTTGGGTGGCAGAGGCAAAAACCCTCACTCGCAACACAGTGCTAAACTCACAAGGTACACAGTCAGAAAGACAACCTAGGCTTCCCACGTATCCGTTGCGATTGTGCAAGTTCAACAAAACCTGGTACACATCGGAAATCACAACATCAATAGCCTCACCCCAGTCTAGCATTAAATAGCCCAGCAGACAACCAAGAAATAGGTAGGGAGACACCGCGAGTGTGTCGAACCTCTACAGACAAAATGTTAACCCCTCCAAAATGTCTAACTAAACATGGAATATCTGAGAGCTTCAGCATATAATACGATGGCCGATATATGAAATCGTGCAGAACCAAAGGGGAGTTATGATGTTAAATAGATTAGAAGCATAAGAGGTAAGAAGTTGAGAGAGAGAGAAAGTGTTCTATAGGTAGAAGTCGGGGACAGGTGGCAAGGGAGGTATGAACGGTATGCTGGTCAGGCAAGCTCTGAACAAGGAAGGCACAAAGGCAGCAGGGAGTGCGAGGGAACCACTTACTGACGCGGCAGGAGGGCGGCAAGGCGGCCAGCCACTCAGAGGGCCCGGCCGTGGCATGACGTCACCGAGACAACGTGTAACACTACGCGTACTACCCTCTGCCTCCTGCACTTACTCACTCACACTCTCTAGCTGTATCATTCAGTCTTATACATTAAACTTATAACTGATGATATAAAATATAATGCATTGTCACAGGCGAAAATAAAGACCACTTCTGTACTGCCTATGACATGACGATTCACAAGAAAGAAAGTACAACATTGTAGATAGACTGTAGCCAAATTCATTGCCCTGGCGAGTGTTAGCGAGTGGCCTAGTGAGCGGCTGAGCCCACGTGGCGTTCTGCTAAGCTGCAGGCATCACACCCCACCCAAGATATTAGACACTCAACCATGACCTCCATATCTGACAAGAAGAACCCCGATAAGACTCGCCACCCCTAACCACTTCGCAACAAAGAAGGCAAAGATCATTTCTCATCAAAAATAATTACAACCCCTCCCAACACAATAGCTTAATTCATACTGCTATGCTCCTAGAGCGAGCTTCTACTAGCCCAGCCTTCTGAGAGAAGTACAGGTTCGACTCAGAACTTCAGCTATAACATACTTTTAAAAAATTAACTATTAAAGAAAGAGTATTTATAGAATTTTCATTTTTAATATGTTTATGGCGGCTGCACTTACAGGGGCAAGCCAATTTTACTCCACACTCAATACACACTGACTGAACGGCGAGGATTCTCCTGCAAACAAGCCCTCCCGTGACAAACAATCAGCCTAAACATTATCAGTGCCCTTAGCATGCCACACATCCAACTTGTGTTCCGGCAGCACAACAACACCTGACACTGATAAACTGCCCAGTTCATCACAAGACTGGCACTTCTCTTCGCTCTTTCTGGCAACGGGGCCTGCCAATAACCTTTCACTAGTTCTACCTTCGTGATTAGCGATGCAGCCCCGATGCGGTCTATGGTATCGTCAACTCTAGGTAATGGATAGGCGTCTGTCATGGATAATGCTTCCACACTCTTGCAATCACCATACACACGGATCTTGCCACTCAGGTTGCAAACTCACTGGTAATGACCACTCACGATATCCCTTATCCCTCAGACCCTTGGGCAATGGATAGCTGTCTGTCAGGGATGATGCTTCCACACTCTTGCAATCACCATACACACGGATCTTGCCACTCAACTCCGGTTGCAAACTCACTGGCAACGACCACTCACGATATCCCTTATCCCTCAGACCCTTTTTCCACATGTCGTCTAGCTCTGTTTTCACGACAGGCTGTTGAACAGGATTTATACGGTAGGGAATTAAACTGAGCCTTGCACTGTCTCCAGCCTCCATGTCGGATTCTACCCCGTACATCAGGCCTGGAGAAGCAACAAACATGCGGATGCACTGCCACAGCCTAGTAAACAACTTATCTCGCAGAACAACATGCCTAGTGCCCTCCCACAACCCAGCCGAGACCGCAGCTTCTAACCTGTAGTCTCCCTCCTTCTCCACCTTCGTCCCTAGAACAGCCAGGTCATGAGAAGGACAATCAGTACCACCTGTGCAGTCACTCCCATAGTTCATTATTGCTAAGGCTTCCCCGCCAATACCGTCCATGCGCACCCCCGCATTCCTTACGACTATATCTGCCTGAGCAGCATCACTGCTTTTAGCGACATGGCCAGATACAGTCGGTTTATGGTAGGGCTGTTACATTCGACTAGAGCAGCATTGGGAGGCTATGCGACGACTGGGCACATCCACTCCACTGCCAACCTCACCAATCTGCTCAATGTCCTCCTTCTGACCACCACCCTTGGCAGCCATGGGTCGACCCTGACCTGACAACCATGTCCAAGCCTCGTCGCCCACCTTGAAGCACGGAAACAACGAGGCTAACGGTCTATTGACATTCAAGTGACCTGCCTGCGGAACATCTTGCACCACCTGAGTTGTGAGGCTCGGGTGCTCGGCACGACCAGTGGAGTATGAACCGAGCTGGTGCTGGAGCGCTGCACACTGCTGCTCACGCAGGTGCTCTAGCGCTTCCACAGCCACCAGACTCGTGTCCCCCGCCCACTGCTCCGCCGAGACATGACAATCCCAACTCTCCTCCACCTGTGCCCTACTGCCCCCCTCTCCTTCTCTACCTTGGCCGCTGCAGACCAACGCAGGGACAGTAGGCTGCTCAGGTGGTTGCCTTACAAACTCCTCCAACAGGTTCACATGACATGTTTCCCCGTCCTCGTGTTCGATAGCCCCGTTCCCACAACTCTCCTCCAACTGGGAACTACTAAGTCGCGGAGTGCCACCACGCCCAACCATGTCACAAGGGGTGACAGGTTCTGGGGCCACTCCGGAGCTCACCTCTGAGTCAAGTACTAAGCCGCTCCTAGCTGGAGCAAAACTCACAAAACTCCCAACTTTAGCTTGCTCCTTCCGACCATTCCTCCGCTGGTCTAGAGACTGAGGAATAGGCTGTGACACTTTGGATGCAAGAGGTCTTGTAACAACGCATGCCATAGGTTGTACTTGACACTTCTCTACCCACTCCTGTTCCTCCCTACTCACTTCGGCCGGCTTCTCGGCAACGACTAAGGGTGAAACCTCAGAAGTAGGCACCGCAAATTCGTTGCCGAGAAGGAGGTCGACGCCCCCAACAGGCAAGTTCTCCACAATTCCAACATCTAACTCTCGTGTCACACCATCTACCTCCAGTTCCATCCTGACCAACGGGTATGACCTGATAGCATTGATACCTTGCACCACAACCACCCGTGCTGCATTTATTGGTCTACCAGTAAAGTTCTTCATCAAAGTCTGAGAGGCACCCATGTCTCACAACAGCTTAACTCCATGCTTCTTACCAGACCACTTCACGCAGCCACGCCCTCGATGGTCGCAAAAGACATCGCGGACAGGGTTCGAGCCTTCCGGATTCTTCTCCACTGGCTGTGTCCCAGCCTCTGACGTTATACCCCGGGCAAACTCAGACGACTTCGGGGACACCCCAATGTTGCGAACCAAAGACACAAATGCATTAGGTAGCTTGCTTGGACAGGCTCTTGCAAAATGCCCCTTCTCATGACAATGAAAACACTCTAACTCCCCCTTGGGCTTCCCTTGAGGTGGGGAAGGGCCCGGACCCTTCTTAAACGGGACGGTATTAGATTTATTGTCAGTTTTGGTGTCGTTGCTCTTGTTGTTATTATTATATGGTGTATCACCGACTCGGGGTGGGGGGGGGGGAGTGTTACACCCCTTGTTACCTGCATCGTTCCGTTGTGCAGACCCGCACCCACGAATCAGCGATAGCCTACGGTGAGCCATCTCAGCTGCCTCCTGTAGAGTTTTCGGGTTTTTTTCTTTAAGATTCAACGTCAGATCGCCGCCCGTACACTTGAAAAATTGTTCTAGAAGCATCAGCTGTTTCAACTCCTCAAACGTCGATGCCTTCTCAGAACGCAGCCAGTTTCTAAATGCATCGGACAGATCCCGGGCATGCTCAAGAAAGGTGTACTCACGACCCTTCGTTACACCCCGGAACTTCAATCTGTACGTCTCTGGTTGTAACTCGTATGCCCGCAGGACAGCCTCCTTCAATACCTCATAATCGATGCAAGACTCCAAGGGCAACGCATCATATGCCTTGAGTCCTTTGCCAACCAACCTAGAGGAAACAAGGGCTGCCCACTTAACCTCGGGCCATTGGTGCTCCCGGCACTTCTTCTCAAAACGCATGAAAAATTCGGTGACACCCGACTCATCAAATACAGGGACTAACTTGAGCAGGTGCGATAAAGACTGATCAAGACCTCGATTCCCAGAACCGAGACGCTGCCCTGTCGACTCCACCCTAGATTTCTCAAGATCTATGTCTGCACAGTACCTGGCCTTTCTCTCCTCAGCCTGGATCCTAGCCATCTCAATCTGCTGCTCAGATTCATGCTTTCGTTGCTCAGCCTGCATTTTTGCCATCTCAAGCTGGAAGAGCATATCTGCAGTTAAACCTTGAGGAAGAGGAGTTGCAACAATTGGAGACTCACCCAAGTGCAAACTACGCTGCCAGTGACTATCAGCCTGCGGGAACGTACCCGGCTATGGAGCCCGAGGGGGCGCCATGGAAGTAGTCGAGTGGAATGGGGGCTGAGCCGAAGGTGCCCCAGCTCCCGCTCCACCCGAAGCCCCATGCACCCCGCCGAGCACCCAGGCCACCAGGTCACCTCTCGTCATGCTGCTAGTGCCCACATGACCCATGACCGTGGCCAAACACTGGCGACCATACCGACCAATCCCCGACACCCGGTCAACAGTAATAGGCATCTCCAGAAACTTTTTTGCATCCTCCTCACTAGTTATAACTCTAATGCCTTCTAACAAACCCCGCTGCTGCACCTCAGAGCCTGCTTCCCGTACTGTGTCCTCACTGTACACTGATCCGTCGTCCGAAATATTGTCCACCGAAAATTCTCAACGTTTATATAAAAAAAAGGAGTACCTAAACTCTCATGCAGCACTATTCACTCAAAAATGCTTGAAGACTCTTAACCTCTCCGCGGCGCACAGGGGGATTTCTACAGGGTAAGACTGTGCGCACCTATGATGATTTTGGGACCTATTGCCAATTTTGATAAAAAGTACATCATCGTGTAGGGAATGTTTGCGTGCATAGGCTCATATATATTTGACCCCCCAAAAAATGTCTGGGGGGGGGTGGGGGAACGGTCCGTAGTTGAAAAATGTGGAGCGAATGGCACTACGCGGCTAGATTGTCATCGAGCGACGAGATTTCCCTGCCGAATTTTCACGCGCCCAGGGGATAGAAGGAGAGGGAGGAGGGGGTGGGTTACCGCGTATTATCACGTATATCTCCTTTTTTGAGCCCTTTTAGCTATGTAGAGTATGTATACGTGTGTAGGCCACCCATATAACAATGAATATGCCTCATAGTGACCAAAAATTGCAATATATAAGGGAATTATAAGAGAATTTTAGGCGGGAATGAAGATGTGTTGGAGGTTTGGCGGCAATTTATGAGCTGAGAGTGTGGTTTACGCCATACATATCACTTATATCTTGTACGTAGAGCACGGTCATGCTATAATACAGACTTGTACGTATGTATACGTGCCATATATCAAAATATATACCGCATATAGACCAATTCATGCGATATTTACGCACATTACTATTGAGTTTCTATGCGTAAACCAAGGTGTGAGTGAGTTGTGCTGGGAATGAAAGGGGGAGAGGGTGTGTTACGCCATAAATATCACGTAAATCTTGTATTTAGAGCACTGTCATGCTATAATAAAGACGTGTACGTATGTAGGCGTCCCATATAACAAGGAATATGCCGCATATAGACCAATTGATGCGATATTTACGCAAATTGTGAATGTGTTTCTAGCAGACGGAAGCCTGAAAGGGTGGGTGGGGGTGGGTTGGTGGGAGGGAGGCATGCAGGGAGGGAGTGAGTGAGTGAGTGAGTCATGGAGAGATGGAAGGCAGGCAGATCTCTAGATAGATAACCAGCTTTGTGATAATTGTGGAGGCGCCCGAGGCGTATGGATGTCTTGGTATTTTGAACCTTATGTCTACCAGATGTCTGGTGTTTGTTGCCATAAAGAGGTCTACAATAACATGAGTCAGGAATGGAGAGAGAGAGAGAGAGAAACTGAGACATGCGTATGTCGTACGTATAAATGGACTTCAGAATTGCATTTTTATGCAAGCAGACATTGCATTTTAGACACATGTGAAGTACCACAGAAACATGTAGGCCATTGACTGTAAATAAAGTACTATAATATAGACCACCAACGAGGGTGGTCAGTAAACACAGGCAGATTGCCTTTTGTGATAGAGGGCTAAATATAGAATGGTGTCTCCTTACACTTGCGAAAGGGTAGATTGCCACCAGAGAAACTTATACTTATTTATTCCCAAGTAATATGCAATATAAATGTATATTCGAGACCTACTGCAATTATTTGTATGACAGTCATGACTATGTATAATCCAATATACGCGCGTAGGCGAGACATAAGAAAGCTGGTTGAGCAATTTTCGACACCCACACAGTTATTATTAATTTTGATTTACAATATTATACAATACAAATGTATTTGTGAAGAGTATTTTATCCATTATTGTATTTATACCAATTTTGTTCCCAGACAGAGCTGCTGTAGCTGGAGCATCAAGGAGCGGCAAGGGTCACCTCGTGACCGCGTGACAATGAGTGGAGTCACACTGAGAGGGGCAATTTTGCTGAGTGTTTGGGCAATTTTTGACAGAATAAAGTTATATAATTACTAATTCTTGACAGAGACAAACTTTTATAAACCTTGGCATGATATAATTGATAATCCCATCAATTTACAAACGTAAATTGGTGGGATAATTTTTTTTTTTTTGTATATTGTCATTTCGATTGTAGACACAAAGTTTTGAGTGATATTTGGTATGAGCTCCTGTGGCATGGTTGGTAAGGTCGCGGACTGGAAAACTCAAATTGTGGTAGGGTAGTGGGATCGAATCCAGGAGGGGGTTATGGGGAAGGTTTTATACTGTCTAGAAAATTTTGATAAATTTTTTTTTTACAAGATCATGCCATTGTATTCAAACAATATGAAATATTCATAGAATATATCATATTGTAAGAATACAATGACATGACCTTGTTTATTTTTATTTTTTTATTGTTTTATTTTATTATCTTAGTAGGTTTGACAGGATTTATTGAAACATATTTATTTTTGTACAATTCATTTGAGGTAAGAAAATAATTATATACACATTACTTAGGCTAATAACAAACATATATATTGATATACTAAAAAAAGAAGGCATATTACATGTAAATCTTTGAAACTTATAAACTAAATAATGAAACATACAATTATATAATGTAAAAGCTACATCACAGGGACATCTTTGGAACTTATACATTATATAATATATATGTTACATTATGAGGTAGCGTGATCAATTAGGTCAGGTCAGGTAAGGTAGGGCGCCAGTCCAGGGCAGAGCAGGGCAGGGGGCGAGTCCAGGGCCGGGCACGGGGCGAGTCAAGGGCAGGGCAGGGCAGGACAGGGGGCGACACTCAATAATTCTTGAAGGTGTGGTAGTCCCTGAAGCAGTCACCCAGGCAGAGTGGAACTTTGCACTCGGCGCACATTGAGGTGACTCTTTTGGTGACATGGGGTTTCCTGACACTGGTGCTGCAGATGGTGCACTGCGCCTGCCTGCGACGAGTGCCAAGCATCTCGGTGTTGATTGGGTAGTGTCTTTCGACACCCACCTGGATGCGGTCAGGAACGTGATCCCCACGCCATGCTGTACGTCTGTGAGTGGTGGTGCCATACTTCTCCAGGAGTTGGTATGAGACGTTGTACACGAACTCCCGGAATTTCAGCTTCTGGTTTGGGGACATATCCTTCTTCACCAGCCACAAGTTGTAGGCGTTGAGCATCGTGATATCAACTAGGTGGAGGAAGAGCTTGTGATACCACTTCACAGTCTTCCTCAGACACTCAACGCCTGACAGCTGACAGTCAGACTTGTCCACCAGGCGCATGTTCTTAGTGTAGTCCACTACCATGTCGGGCTTGTAGATGGTCTTCCTGGTTCGGTAGTGGATTTTGCCAGAATCCATCTGGGCACCTGTGTGGACGGTGGAAAGCAGGTGGACGTCTCGCTTATCCTTCCACTTCAGGGCTATCACTTTCCCACACTTCTTGAGCTGCTTGAATTTCTGCCCCATTCGTCGCCTTCTTCGCACATGCCTCTCGCGGTGTTCCTGGGCCAGGTCGTCTTCTGAAGGTGTGTCAGTGGAGGAGGCATCTGTGAGAGGAATGACATTACCTGTGAACTTTGGCATAAACTTTCTTGTCTTTCTGACAGTCCCACATGACCCCGTTTGGTTGTCATGAAGAAACTGGCAGAGAGCAGGAGAAGTATACCAGTTGTCAGTGTAGATGATGTGGCCTTTGCCCAGGTAAGGTGCCAACATTTTCCTGACGATGGCACCTGACATGCCCATGGGGTCATTGGCAGCGGCTTTCGGTATGTCAATGTCAGTGCCTGTGTACACGATCATGTCAAGCACTATTCCAGTTTCGCAGTCACACAAAACGAAGAGCTTGATTCCGAACCTATGCCTTTTCAAGGGGATATACTGCTTAAAACAAGACATCATATGAAGAGCACGAGCGACTCATCAATCACCAAATTGAGGAAGGGGTAAAAATATTTCCTATACCTCTCCAACAACATGGTGAACACATCCCGAACTTTCCATATCCTGTCAATCCTGTTAGGATTTTCGTTGTCTGCAAAGTGCATAAATCTTAGCAGCAACAAAAATCTGTCACGAGTCATGAACTTATTGAAAGTTGGGGTGGCGATGAGAGGGTCGTGCTTCCAATAGTGTTGCAACACATGCTTCTTGATCAGAGGCATGAGGAACAACAAGGCAAAGAACGTCATAAATTCTTCCACAGTCGTATCCACCCAGCCTCATATTCTCGCTTTTGGAGAAATGACGTCCAATCTGCCAAACACCCACCTGTAGTAGGCGTTTGTTTGGGCAACGATGTACGTCATTACCTCCATATCGAAAAAAGCGAGGAAGAAGTCGCTTTCGTTCGCTTGATCGTCACAGGGCCAGTCGTCAGTTGTTCCTGACGTCCCAGGATTGAACTGGGGCACGTCAGGTACAAAATTGACCCCGTCAGACCAATCGAACGAAGGCAGCCCAGGGATCGGAATGTCGTCTGCGTCTGCTTCATCGTCTGAAATATCGCTTCCATGGTCGCGATACAGCACTGCATCATCATCACCCTCCTCTTCACTTGACAGACGATGCCCTTCCTCATTCTCGTCACCGACGTCGGACTCACTCCCACTGTCCACTCCCAAATCCCCCCACCCTTGGTCCCGTGCTAGGGCTTCGTCGTCGAAACCCGGGCTGCCAATGCCCTGCGAATCACCATCAAACAGCAGGGCGGCATACTTTGATGGTGTCAGAGTTTTCCGGGTCACTTTAGCACGTGCGGGAGTCTTATGGACAGGGACAGCAGAGGCGGTGGCAGGGGAGGTGGCAGGGTCGGCGGCAGGGGCAGCAGTGGTGCGTGGTCTTGTGGCCCTGGAGGCAGGCAAGATGATGGTGGTGTCTGTCGCCCTTCTCTCTGTTCCTTGGGCAGGGGCGGCAGGGGCGGCAGGGGCAGCAGGGGCAGCAGGGCCGGCAGGGACACCAGGGCCAGCAGTCGCTTTCCCTCTCCCTTTCCCCTTCCCCTTCCCTGTTCCTTGGGCAGGGGCGGCAGGGGCAGCAGGGGCAGCAGTGGCAGCAGGGGGAGGGGCCGGCAGGGACACCAGGGCCAGCAGGGCCAGCAGTCTCTTTCCCTCTCCCTTTCCCCTTCCCCTTCCCTTTTCCTTGGGCAGGGGCAGCAGGGGCGGCAGGGGCAGCAGGGGCAGCCAGGCCAGGGGCGGCTGGTGGTGGTGGTGGTGTCACTGTGGCTGGCGTACGGGTTCTCTTCCCTACGCCCGTGCCTTTAATTTTTCCTGCCCCCGCAGGTTCTGCAGCCGTAGGGCGGCCTCCTGCGTCGCTGGTACTGGTGGCAGGGGTGGCAGGGGTGGCAGTGGTGGCAGTGGTGGTGGTAGTGGTTGTTGCAGTGGCCTGGGTCGTGGTGGTAGTGTCCCGAAACACCAATGACCTCTGTACCTTTGTTGTGCTTGCACGTGTTTTTCGTGCTTTGGGTGCTGGTCTTTCATCCTCAGAGCTGTAGGGCGTGTCGTACTGGTAGGTAGGGTCTTTAGCAGCCACCCTCTGCCTTCCACGGCGGCTAACACCACCAGAAGGAGGGCTGGTTGTGTGATCAGGGAGCGAGCGTGTGGGACGTGTGGGCTCCATGACTAGTGGTTGGTTACTGGCGCGGTGGTGCTTGCACGAGTGTGGGGCGAGCGTTTGGCGGGGTGGTGTCGAGAGTTGACATGTAGTACTATACCCACACCAATTTTCAGCCGCCTGGCTATAAACGCGCGGTTTTGGTACGCGTTCAAAAGCTCTGCTCTTAAGAGTCTCCCCGCAGTCCGCCGGGGGAACTCTTAAGAGTCTCCCAGCAACTCCCGTGTTAAGTGTTATACTACTTGCCAAAAAAAAATCTATGTCCACTATATTCCTTTAAACAAAAAACAAATGACCACAACACTCCTGCAATATTTCTATAATTTCACAAAATCCTAAGCAAGGTCGCCATTTGTTACGACCGGGACTCGTATAAAACAAGGGCTCTTAATCATTGGACGAGAAAGGCACACAGCCACAACGGTAACACTAGATCCAACCCTCGAACTTATAATGCCGGCGCACAAAAACACCTATACCCTCCAGAGTTAAATCTGCGATAGCGGGGTATCCTCTAACTCGGTATAAATGCACTACTACTACAGGCTGATGATCTCTGATACAGCCTGATCACAACAACATACAATTACGTTAATAATGTATACAAGGAAAAAGATAGAGCTGAATTAAATCACAGGAATGATTTAATGCAAACAAGAAGAAGGTATAATTAAAGTTACTCTAAACAATAATAAACTCTCACTCCTATATTAAAGAAATGAATGAAAGTCCTCAAGCATCGAACAGGAATCTTCTGAAGAAAGTCTGATGCTGCTTAAGATGATCGAATCGGATTTTTAACTGTTATATAAAGCAGGAACAAGATATGACAAGTGTAGGGACATACAGTGATAACTGGCACGGGAATAACGATAAATGCACAATAGTATTATCTCCGACAACAAAAGAAGTACTTCCTCAGGCAACGCAAAAGCCTGCTCGGGTTGTGCAACTCAACAACAACCAAGGCTTACAATCAACGTGAATAAAAATGCTGCATACATAACATAAGAGTTTATAATCCTAATCGGGTGTCTGCTAGGCGAATAAAGTCTAGCTGGGATGTCGTAGGCTATGAAACAATGGCTGAGCAAGCAGCTCGTAGCCTAGCGAGGTCCTTAAGACTGTACGGCCATATTACGTTAAATGGCGGGGTGCTCTCTTGAGAGATCCAGATCGCTAGTATCCGGTTCTCTCCTGGCGACCCTCTTCAAGTCAAAGCAAAACGAGTTAGCACAGTGTTGGGTGGCAGAGGAAAAAACCCTCACTCGCAACACAGTGCTAAACTCACAAGGTACACAGTCAGAAAGACAACCTAGGCTTCCCACGTATCCGTTGCGATTGTACAAGTTCAACAAAACCTGGTACACATCGGAAATCACAACATCAATAGCCTCACCCCAGTCTAGCATTAAATAGCCCAGCAGACATCCAAGAAATAGGTAGGGAGACACCGCGAGTGTGTCGAACCTCTACAGACAAAATTTTAACCCCTCCAAAATGTCTAACTAAACATGGAATATCTGAGAGCTTCAGCATATAATACGATGGCCGATATATGAAATCGTGCAGAACCAAAGGGGAGTTATGATGTTAAATAGATTAGAAGCATAAGAGGTAAGAAGTTGAGAGAGAGAGAAAGTGTTCTATAGGTAGAAGTCGGGGACAGGTGGCAAGGGAGGTGTGAAGGGTATGCTGGTCAGGCAAGCTCTGAATAAGGAAGGCACAAAGGCAGCAGGGAGTGCAGGGGAACCACTTCCTGACGCGGCAGGAGGGCGGCAAGGCGGCCAGCCACTCAGAGGGCCCGGCCGTGGCATGACGTCACCGAGACAACGTGTAACACTACGCGTACTACCCTCTGCCTCCTGCACTTACTCACTCACACTCTCTAGCTGTATCATTCGTCTTATACATTAAACTTATAACTGAAGATATAAAATATAATGCATTGTCACAGGCGAAAATAAAGACCACTTCTGTACTGCCTGTGACATGACGATTCACAAGAAAGAAAGTACAACATTGTAGATAGACTGTAGCCAAATTCATTGCCCTGGCGAGTGTTAGCGAGTGGCCTAGCGAGCGGCTGAGCCCACGTCGCATTCTGCTAAGCTGCAGGCGTCACATAAAATACGCAGAAGACTACTACAGCGATTTAGTTAATAATATGTATTTGGTACGATGAACAAATAATGCATGGTATGAAAGTAATTGATATAAACCATTGTAAATAAGCTTTGTTGTGAACGAGTCACCGCCATAGCAGTAATTTGAGTATCGAATTTAACTCTTTCAATCACAGTACAAATTAATGTTGTAGTACTTATTTTCTTATTTCGAATATACTACCAGAGTGGGGGATAAATCGACAGTCATTTAGAAGTTCGTATACTTTATTTAACAAATTTGCTACTACACTAATAACTGTTTCTCTGTTCGGGCCGAGATGAGTTCAAGACACGGATTGAATATTACGTAGACCCACCATAGGTTGTTCTTTGGAACCCTAGAACTCCCGTTACTCCCTATTTGGATTCCCGATATTCAGGTATTGACTCAAGTCGGCTTCGATCCAAAGGCACGTTACTAGTTTCTAAAATAATATGGTTTTTACCGAGCCCTGCTGTGTCTACTCCAGAGACCAGGACATCAATGAATCATACCTTTATTCACTTATCTAAAACAAGAGCTATATTCATAAACTAAACTTCGAAATGATATACTTTTACCGGTCCTACTATGTCTACTCTCAGAGACCAAGGCGTTACTACATAATTATGACCTTTCAATTAATATTTCCTCTTAACCATATACAATACATTTACTCATATGACAAGGGCGTTGTTACAATTTTACCTCAATTGCCTTATCTAAATACTCTTTGATTATATAATATTCTCGTTACTTCATACAATACATTTACTCAAATGTCCAGGGCATGTTTACAAGTTACCTCGATTGCCCTATCGAGAACACTCTCGGATTATATATTCGCGTAATCCTCTTACAAATAATTTATATGCACATATACTACCTAGTCAATAATAATTCTTAACCTAATGTAAGCAGTACCTCAATAACTCTACATTGACAAGATTCTCCACTTTTATTCGTTTACATTGATTCTTATGATTTCAATATTATCCTGGACTTAACACCCGTAACACTTAATACAGAACTGACCGAATATTCCTTTAACTATGATAATAGATAAGCTTTCCTTTATAACCAAAAGATTTCGTTGATCATACGGACTAGTGTCCTTCCTACCTATTTCTCAAACTAAAGCTAGTCTAATGGCAACTATTATTTATTCCCCTGAGCCGTATAGTTGCGTGTCTATCCTCAAGAATTATTCCATTTTACTTTACAATTAATATCTATTTGCTGTCCTATCAGATCCTATACTAGTTATAAGCTAATTGGCATAGAGCCTTCGCTAACAAGAATTACTATTTCCCTCTTAACACATCATCATTTTATTTATAAACAAAAGTCTAGTATCTTTTCTCTTTAGTTTGTCCTATAAGGACATCAATTATTATGGAACCACTGGGTTAGTCACGCATTTTCTCTCTTTCTTTAAGTCTGGTTCGGGCCCAATATGGGTCCTTTAAAAATATATATATTGTATACTGCTAGGTGTGTGCTGGAACAATTCCACCACCTCAGAGCTGGCCAATAGCTCTTCTGGAAATTCTCGCTTCCGTCTACTATCTGTCGTCCCTCTTGAATCGTTTGGCTGTAGGTATACATGCCAGCGATGTGACGACAGGCGGCCGGATACTGAAGGTGTATCCGCCTAGTAGGAGAGAGCGATGCTAGGCCTGAGGTGGTCTTTACTGGAACGTTTGGTGAGGGTTGGATGGCTGGAATAAGTGGTTCCGAGTTCCCCTTGGTGCCCAAGTGGGTTGCAAGAAGCGCGCCCAGTGGGTTCCTAGAGGTGAATGACCGCTGCAGCCTCCCCCCACCCCCTTAATATAGTCACGCCTCCCGCTCTCCGGTGCTTTTGATTGGCTGAGCCGGCCGCTCGGCCACCCGCGCATCTTGAATTCTCTCTCTCTTCGCCTCTACTCTTCTCTCATCATAATATGTTCCTGGAAGCTGGTTGCAAATGTCTTGTACTGGCTTACGGGAGTATAGGGCTGGCACTGATGTATTAGACCCATTGCAACCAGAGGAAATGGCCGGTGAAGAGAGCGAGAGCGAGTTTAAAGGTGTGGCGGTACACGTAGCCGTCCGCACCGAAAATAGAGGCTTCTGATTGGTCGGCCGGGAAGGCGTGGCATGTTTATGTTGTGAGACTGAACTGTCAAACTCAGCTGATTTAGAGGGAAGGTAAAAGGGGGCGCGTTGATTGGTGGATGGCCTTTTTACTTTATCACACCCTACTAAATTAAGGCGAGCTCCTGATCGCCGTAACACCGTTCCTTTGAAATCCCGGCCATCACTCTGCCAATCCACCAGTCCACTATGTTCACAAATGCATCTGTATAACTGGAGTGCTGGATTTTGATTTCCAACTGCAGTTTTAGCCAATAGGACTTGCCCGGGTTGGCTGAGGAGTTGCTTGAATGCTCGGGTAGTGTTTAGTCTCTGTCCTTTTTCACTGACCAGGGCTATTAGTCGGCGGAGCCGGTACTGAGGGTCAGAGAGGAGAGGCATGGTGCCTTTCAACTGGCAGGCATGCGCCTCGGGGATCCTATTTATACCCTCGTCCGGGTGCCTGATTGGTAGACGGCTAATTCTACCACTGCGGGTAATGTTTTCTGTGGGGCCCACGGACTTAGATGCTTTGGCTGGACTTTTACCCGGGAAGTTAGTTATGCGATTTTCCTTTGATTCATTGAATTTAATTGAGGGAGAGCCATGTGAGTTTTTGTCTTCAAGAAATACGTCTTTCTCTTTTACCTCTGTTCGGAAACACTCTTCCTCACTACTTAGACTCTTATTGAAATCTCTCGGGAGATCTGAAACTTCGCTGTCGGGGACCGTAGACTTCTCATCATTGGTATGTTCACAGTAATCTCTTTCCCCACTTGTCGTAGTCTCTTCGTCTCCCCCATTCCCCTCTTGCCCGAACTCAGGGAAACTCTCGTTTGGCTTGCGACTAACAGACCACCAGAATGGAGACTCCTCGGTATAATTCCTTCTCAGATTAGGACCTTCAGCATTAGGTCGAGCCGAGGAAGTACTAGGATCACCAGCCCCAAATCCTATCTCCTCCTTACTTTCTTCCTCACTACTCCACTCACTCAGGTCTGGCAGTAAAATACCTTCATACCGTTTGGTATGACGGATATGGGTAGCCGACACAATACCTCCATGATGCAAGTACAACACCTGCTATTGCCCGTTTACCTCCACAACCTTGAAAGGACCCTCGTATTTCTCTTCCAGCTTACCAGCTCGGGTGGGATCATGTCTCTTCACCAGAATATATTCCCCCCCGGTCATATGGATTATTTAGAGTAAGTTTCTTGGGCTGTTGCTGTGTAATACAGTCATGGACTTGCTGCCGTCGCTCCCCTTTTTCCCTCAAATATTGTTCTGGTTGGGAATATTTGGTGGAATGAAGGGGGTAGGGTAGTAATCGTTCTTGAGGCAGTTTTGGCGTGATTCCAAAAATAATCTCATAGGGAGAATACCCAGTAGTTCTACAAACAGTGGTGTTTATCCACCAGATAATCTCTGGCAGAAGTTCCGGCCAACCTCGGACTACTTCATCCCCTTGTGAGCTCAGACTAGCCCGTACACAATTCGCTAACACCCTATGGTTTCTTTCACATACAGCATTCCCCTGGGAATAATACGGGGAGGTTTGTTGAATATGGTAGCCCAAGGTATCTCCCAAGTGTTGCCAGATTTCGTTTTTTAATTATTTTCTCCTATCACTCAGAATGCATCCAGGGGAGCCATATACAAAAATTACCTTCTCCAAGATGACCCTAGCCACAGTTTCAGCTTTCTTGTCTGGAAATTTCACAAGCAACCGTATATTTGGAAAAGACCTTGACACAGGTTAAAATGTACCTTTTGCTCGTCTGTCTTGGTAGAGGTCCCATAATGTCCACAGATAACTTTTCCCACGGCTTACTGGCCGTAATGTGTCCGGGCGACTGTTTAGGTCCCCGTCCATATTTGCCCCTTTGGCATCCCAAACAATTTAGGATAACTTCTTTAACAATTTTTTCGGCTTTCGAGGTCCAGTACCTTTCGTTAAATTGCTTCAAAACTCTAGACTGACCCAACTGAGCTCCCCTTCCCTCTTGTCCGTGGAGGATCTGGATCATGTGTTTAGCCTCCACATAATCTAATACTACCTTGTCTTTTGAATCTCTCCAGGCTCCCTCAGAAAATTTTACTTTGTCGCTATACATAGGATCATTCTGTTCTTCGTTAGGTTGAGTGTGTTGGACGGGTGCTACCGGTAGTCGAGATAGGCCATTGGCATTAGTGTGTAATTTACCTGGTCTATGTCTAACTTCAAAGGAGTATTCCTCCAGGATCCCCTTCCACCTAACAAGCAATCCGTCTTCCGTTTTCATCTTCCAGAGCCATTGCAAACTATGGTGGTCCGTGATAACTTCGAAATGAACCCCGGCTAAATATGGACGAAAATATTGTACAGCCCACACTAGAGCTAGGCATTCCTTTTTAGTAACGCTGTAATTCTTCTCGCCCTTATTCAGCGTCCGGCTAGCGCACGCTACTATGCCTTCTTTTCCATCCACTTTCTGGGACAATACGGCACTGAGCCCTTCATCGGAAGCATCGGTGTATAGTTGGAATGGCTTGGTAAAATCTGGATGACAAACTATGGGGTTAGAAGTCAATTTTTGTTTCAGTTGATCAAAAGCTATCTGACACTTCTGATCCCAGTCAAACCTCCTCCCTTTTTCCAGTCTCTTAGTCATGGGGCGAGCAATTTTTGAGAAGTTGGGTGTGAACCTCTGATAATAGGATGCAATTCCCACAAATGCTCGGATCTCTTTGACAGAGGAAGGGGGTGAAATTTCTGCAATAGATTTCACTTGATGGGGGTCCGGTTGGATATCTTTCTTTGATACTACATGCCCTAGGTATGCCACCTCACGGGCCCCTAATTGGCATTTGGAAGGCTTCAATTTAAGTCCCGCCCCCCTGATTTTCTCTAATACTTCTTGTAGTCGATTGATATATTCCTCCCAACTAGTTGAAAAAATTATAATATCATCCAGGTAAGCTAAGTAGGTTCTCCAGGTTAATCCCCTCAGTACTTCGTCCATGACTCTAAGTGAAACTGGCTGGTCCATTACAAACTCCGAAAGGCAAGACTGTGAACTGGTAGAGTTTGCCTTCGCTCGGGGCAAATGCGGTTTTCTCCTGGTCCTCTGACCTAACCAACCAGTATCCGTTTTGTTGGTCTAGGGTAGAAAACCAGGTTGACCCATCGAGTGATTCTAGCGAGTCATCAATACGAGGTGGGGGTTGCGCGTCTTTGATGGTGACGTGGTTTAATTTCCTATAATCTACACAGAACCAAGTAGACCCATCTTTTTTTTTACCAGGACTACTGGACTGTAGGATTCCACTACTATCCACTGCTTAATCATCTCCTCTACTTGTTCCTTTTCCTTTTGTCTCATAATAGGATTTTGTCGCCTATAGGGTTGCCTAATAGGGGGCCCTTGAGTATGTATCTCGTGAGTGTGTCGGGTTCGGGCCGATCCGTGGTCCCCTTCATTTTGAGCAAACCCGTCTCGGTAAGTCCAGAGCAATTCATGAAAGGTATTTACCTCGGCGCGTCCGAACACTAACCGCGGCCCCGGCTACGACGCCCAGTTGCACTCGTCGCTCCACCCGCAATTATGCCGGGAAGCGATTTGATAGTGTTTTATAGTTTATTATGTCATTTATTATAGTTATTATGTTATTTTCACTCAATAAAGTTATTTACATGAAGTTATTTGTGTCTCTTGTCACTTATTACTTAGTTTTATTATTATTATTATTATTATGATTATAGTGTCACTTTCACTGGACTTTTATAATTGATAGTGTCATTGTCACTGTTATGTATTGTTAGGTAAGCTAATAACATATATAGTGTCACTTTCACTTGTTCGTATTGTTATGAAGGCACTTATTATTACTTGTGTGTGTCTCTTTCACTTATACATAGTTTGTTATTATTATACTGTCACTTTCACTTGTTCATATTGTTATTGAAGGCACTTATTATTACTTATATGTGTCCATTTTCACTTATACTTAGTTATATTATTATTATTAGCCTAAAAGTTGAGTGTCACTGTCCCTGGTGTCACTTCCACTTCAAAAGTTTTTTAGAGTGTGGAAGTCGTTGAAGCAGGTGCCAGCACACAGTCCAACCTGACACTCGAGGCATTCCCAAGTGGTTTTTGTGGGTTTGCGAGGTCTGCGAGTTGTGTGGCTGCACACATGGCACCTCTTCTGCACTCTTGACTTAGTATGAGGATCCTGGAAAAGTAGGGGGTTGAGCTGGTGCTTCCTGAAAAAGTCAGCACACCCCGTCTGTCCAGCTGGCCTGGTCCTTGTAGTGGCCTCCCTGGTGTACCCGCATGTTTAGCCAGGAGCTCAAGTAGCACCTGCTTATGGAACTTCTGCAGGGACTTGTACTTCTTGGCTCCTGGAGTCCTCAGACAGTAGATGTTGTATGCATTGAGGACCGACATATCTACCGTATGCAGGATAAACTTCTTATACCACCTACATGATGTTCGCAGGCAGTCGATGAAGCCCATCTGCATGTCGGACATGTCGAAGAGGCTCATATTGATGTTGTAGTCCAGGACAGCAGCTGGTTTCTGGACGGGGTTCTTGGTTCTTCGGTCCACCTTCCCTGTGGCGACCATCTTGGCCTTGTGGCATGTGCTGAGGAGGTTGACCTTGCGCTGGTCATGCCAGTGGATGGAGAGGATGGGGCCACTCTTCTTGTGGAAGATGTTCGCCTTCTTCGTCTTGGTTGGGTAGCCTGGCATGCCCTTCCTCTTGGCCTTGACTGTGCCGACAGTTCCGGTCTTGCGGTCATGGAGGTACTTGGTGAGGAGAGGCGACGTGTAGTAATTATCTGTGTAGAGGATGTGGTTTTTATTGATGTGCCTCTCCATCATCTTCTTCACTACAGCGCCACCAAAACCAATGAGGGGGTCAGTCACAATTTCTCCACCCTTGCCGCTGTAGACCACAAAGTCCAGCACATACCCCGTCAAACAGTCGCAGAGGACGAAGAGCTTGATGCCGAAGCGGTGTCTCTTGGACGGGATATACTGTCGGAAGTGCAGCCTACCACGGAACAGAACCAGAGACTCGTCGAGGCACATCTTCTGGAAAGGAATCAGGTAGGTGGTGAACCGATGATGTATCATGTCATACAGCTTCCTGATCTTCCATAATGAGTCGGGAAGGTGGACTGCCATGTTGTTTGTCAGGTGGAGATAGGAGAGGATATCGAAGTACCTGTTTCTGGACATGTACTTGCCAAATGCTGGAGTCGTTATGATGTCGCCAGTGATCCAGTAGTCTGCCAGAGCGTGCTTCCTGATATATGTCATCAGCATTGTGAATGCCAAGAACACATATAGTTCTGCCACAGTGACAGCTCTCCATGCCACCATCTTGGCACTGGTCTTCCTGCCAAGAAAGTTGGCACAGATCTCATGATGGTTGTTGGTCTCCTCGACGAGGTATTCCATGACTTCATCGTCATAGAAGCCACAGAAAATTTCACTGGGGTTAGCATCTGGGCCACAGGGAAATGTTGGTGACACCCCGGACCCCATCTGTACCTCGTCAAAGGCAGGACAATCTGGCTCAAAATCAGCCCCATCTGTCCACACAAACAGGTCTGATGCTGATCCTCGTGCAGGTACAGCAGGCACACGCTCTGGACGCCCTGGCTCACGCCCTTGGCCACGCGGACACCCACGCCCACGCCCACGCCCAGGGGCAGCGGCGCCGGCTGCCTGACCACGTCCACGACCTCGCCCTCTCACTCGTCTTGCTGGGACTTCCTCCTGTTCCTCTTCCTCTTCCTCCTCAGGTGACGTCAGGTCATCTGGGGCAATGTTGTGGTCGTCATCATCCTCTTCAGGAGACAATTCTGGTTCCGAAGTGACCTGGCGTCGGCGGCGTGGGAGGCTGCGGGAGCTTCAACACTGGGAGCCTCGGCCTCGGGAGTTGGGCTCCTTTTGCGGCCAGCCGAGGGCTTCTCCGCAACAAATATTGCTCTGCGGTGTGTTGAGGGCTGTGGCACATCACCAATACCACTTGAAGAGGCCCTTTGGTCCTCCTGAAGGAGAGATGAAGTCGAGGGCTTTGGGTGACCCACGCGGCGTCCCGGGTCAAGGCGTCGTGATAATGGAATGCGGGTGGTTGCTTGTCAGGTCGGCGTCACTATCACTCTGTTCAGCTTCCCTAGCCTTTTCTGCGGCTGCCCTGCGTGCTTTTTTAGCTGCACTTTTCACCAGCGACTGTATACAAATATTTACCCACTTTCAAGGGCGTACAGGCAGGCAAAGGGGAAGGTCCTGGGGTAGGGCTATGGCTAGGCCTAGGCCTAGGCCTAGCCCTAGGTTGACCTAGCAAAGATGGCTAGGGGGTAGGCCTAGGTTCTAGGACACTTGGAAGTTCAATAGCACCTTCCTGAAACACTTCCACATCAGGATCATCACTACTGTCTCCCCCCTCAAACAAATCCACATTATCGTCATCTCCAAAGCCAACGAAATCGTCTTCTTCGCTTGCGCTGATAAATGTTTCTTTGTCCACCAAACTTTCGCCACTGCTCTCTTCAATATCAATGAGTGCTTGCAGTATGCCGCTATCACTTAACGAACGCTTCACTGTCATTGGTTATTGTTTCTTATCTGTTGCTACAGGCGTCGAAGTTGCGAGTGGGGTAGCAGTGTAGCGCGCGGGAGGTTGCACAGAATCGGACACGTCGGAATCCATTTTTCCTGTATTACTCAGTATGTCGGTCACGTACGAACTGATAACGCTAGTAGTTGAGGCTTGGTGGCGCTGCGATCGCCCCTGCAAAACAAAATTTGGCCGCACGAATTTTGAAGCACGCATTCAAGCATAAGCCTTTTAACAGGACATCCGGGCACCTGCCCTTCTTTCGAGGTGTCCTTCTGAAAGGACACCCGGGCTGGAAGGGTTAATCGTGTCATCGCCAAAGTTGGCTACAACTAATTTTCTCTGGTCGGTAGTAATAAAGGTGGGATATATTCTCACTTTATTCTGTGCATCAGGTTAAAAAATCCCGGCAGTCATTCCCGGGGCTTGAGGAATTTCTATCATTCTCCATGATCTAGGGGGGGGGGTAGAAAGTTTCCCTGTGGTAGCTACTATTTGAGGTCGTAGGGTGGTCGTCGTGTCTTTCGGCCCGCACTGTATAGTTACCCCCAACTGACTCACGAGATCTATTCCCAGATATCCATCGACTCCGCTATTGGATTTTCCTGATAGAACACAAAAATCTGTGGTGAATTTAATTCCTTTCCATTGTAACACCACCGTATTAGTTCTCCCTATAATCGTCAGTGGTTGACCCCCGGCTCCTGACAACTGAATACTAGTTTGATTTAAGGGGCCAATCTCTTTCCGACTATTCCTCACAAAATTCTCCAAAAGACAACTTCTGTTTGCCCCTGTATCAATTAACATGTTTGCGGCTTTCCCATTTATTACTATGGTTTCACAAGGCGTTTGTCTCTCTAATATGTTGACCTCACTATACCGCCTTTCTATGTGAGGTTTAAGGGAAAATTGTCTCCCCCTTCCAGCATCGTGATTTTTGGCTGGGTTTGTGTCTCCCTATATTCTACAGGAAGCATTCCTCCCTGGTTTGGATCGGTTCCCCATGGTAGGGGTCGATCGTTTGGAAGTGCGGGCCTGGAGTTAAATCTAGGGGTTGGGGTTTGGGGACGGTTAGAACAGTTCCTAGCTAGGTGTCCGGTTTGTTTGCATATAAATCATCGGATCATTGTTCTCGGATAACCTTTGTTTGGGTTCTCCTCCTCCCCTTTCTTTTTCTCCTCTCTTACCTCTCGGGCTTCCATTATTTTCTTGATTACCTCCATGAGTTCCTTAGTGGTAGTCACTTCATGGATAATGCAGCGCCTTCTAACTTCCACAGGGCATGCTTGGATCATAATCTCTCTGATCTCTGTTTCCTGGCTCTCTTGGTCCATATGGGGATACGCAAGTTTGACTTTTTCGCGATTTCCCTCCTCAGGGCTCTCACATTTTGGCCGTCTAGTTTCAGACTCTTAAGTTTGTCTCTGGCCTTCCTGGTGGAGGTTTCTTGGCCAAATTCTTCAATTAGGGCACTCCTAACTTCTGCCCATGACACTAGTCCCTCTAGACGTAATCTTACATCGTTCAGGGCCTTGCCTAAGTGTGCCTTTCCATAGGC
Source organism: Paralithodes platypus (assembly GCA_032716605.1). Taxonomy (NCBI): domain Eukaryota; kingdom Metazoa; phylum Arthropoda; class Malacostraca; order Decapoda; family Lithodidae; genus Paralithodes; species Paralithodes platypus. The sequence continues at coordinate 5,604,826 of CM064535.1, forward strand.
GATGTTCTTTCCATTTTCTCCTACGTCAAGTAGCGTGAACTGACTGTTACGACCGGCACTACGAAATAAACAAGGGCACTTAATAATGGACTAGAAGATAGACTATATCTGCAACAACGGTACGCTAATTCCAAACCCTCGAACTATTACGCTGGTGAACAAAACACTTAAACCCTCCTGAGTTAATCTACTGGATAATGGGGTATCAATTAACTGGGTTTTAGTGCACTTCTACAAAGACTTTCTGGTGACGGCAAAGCCTACTCACAACAGGAGTACTTTACGTTAATAAAATGCTCTTAAGTAATAACAATGCTTGAATAAACTATAACAAGATTTAATAAAGAAATATATGCTTACGTTAACTTTAGTGTGAGTCTGTACTCAACACTAAACTCTTCAATGCTCTATAAAACACTGAAAGTCTAGTCCTACAGCAAACAGATAGGGAATCTTCTGAAAACGTCTGATGCTCTAAGATGCTCGTTAATATAGAACAGAAATAATGCAGGTGCAGGACACCAAAGCGTGTATCTTAAATACACCAATAAGTAGGATACATATATATAACAAGGGAGTGCAACAACTCTGTGACAGCACTAATAATAACCACTCAAAACAGTACTTCCTTAGCCAAAGTAACAGCCATACTGGGTTGTGCACCAAGCATCAACCTAGGCTACAATAATACGTGAATAATTCCTAAAGCATACACAGTTAAAGTTAATAAACACAAGGCTGTCTTTCTAACTAATAAAGTCTAGCAGCGGTATAAAAGGTACCAGGAGGCTAGGCAGAGCGCAAGCATGCTCGTAGCCTACTGTCTCCCCTTGAACAGATTTTCCTATGTTACGTTAAGTGACTAGGAGGCTCTCTTGGTAAGTCCAGATCTCAAGTATCTGGTCTTGCCCTGGCGCTCCACAAAGGTCAACAAAATGAGGTAGCAAACATACGAGCAAGAGTAGGCAAAAGCCCTTCGCTTGTATGCTGCTACACTCGCAAAGGCAAAATATGCACAAGGGTTACAGGCTAACCTAAGCTCCGTCAAAGTCGCACAGGCTCTGACTTGCCACATATATAACTCAGACAATGACCAAGGATACCCTCCACTGTCTAGCATTAAATAGTAGGAAAGAACAACTCAATAATTAGAAGCACCCAATGATAATATGACTCATGTGACTATGACTAATAATCCCTAAAGCTAGTGCAAAACATATATGTGAGAACTGGTGCTGGTAATATGACTGGCCGACTATGGAAGTCGTATGCAGAACCAGAAGGGATAAGTAATTGAATAAAGATGAGAAGTATTGGAAAAGAAGAAGTTCAGAGAGAGAAACAGTAGTACAGGGAGTTAGATTGGGGGACAGATTGCAAGGTACGTCTAGGACCAAGCACGCTATACCAAGCTCTAAGGAGATACGCGGTGGGGACCCCCCCAGCACCAACACTAGGACAGCGGCACCCAATCACAGACCACTACGTCATGAAAAGCAAGCGTCCTAGGACGCGCCAGGCCCGCCAGCCAATCAAGTGCGTGGGAAAGCCCGTGCGAGCTAGGGAGGCACATGTACATACACACGCACATAATACAACCTCGCTGCCTACCTCGCTCTTTCTCCTTAACTTCACACTGCATATCTTATACTCTATTACTGATATAAAATACTTCCATGTGTCACAGACAAGAATAAAGACCACCACTGATCTGGCTGTGACTACATGAATACTAGGAAAGAAAGAACATCGTTCTACGACTATTATAGCCCATTCCACTGCCCTGGCGAGCGCTAGCGAGTACGAGCACATTCTGGCAAGCTGGCCAGCATAACACCCCGCCCAAGATGTGGGACGTTTTAACCTCCGGTAAACGCCACATCTGACCAGACAGAATGCTCATAAACCCCGCCTCACCCAGCTACTCCCCCAAGTTGTGAAAACAAGGCACAATCACAACATAAAACACTTCATTATATAAAAAAAATCTACACAACACTTCCCCAAAAGAATAGTATCACTAAACAATATTACGCTCAACGAGCAAGCTTCAAGAAGCCTAGCCTACTAAGACAAAAACACAGGATGTCTTAGATTCTTGCTGTAACATACTGCACTTATATACTATCAAAAAGAAAGAGTTTTTATGTGAGATTTTTATATTTTTAATTGTGTTTTTGGCGGCTTTGCACTACAGGGGCAAGCCTAATTTTTCTCCACTGTCAAACTAACACGGACTGAACGGCGAGTGTGCTCCTTAAGACATACCCTCCCGTGACAAACAATCAGCCAGAACATTATCAGTGCCCTTAACATGCCACACATCCAACTTGAGTTCCGGCAGCAAAACAACACCTGACACTGATAAACTGCCCAGTTCATCACAAGACTGGCACTTCTCTTCGCTCTCTCCGGCAACGGGACCTGCCAATAACCTTTCACTATTTCTACCTTAGTGATCAACGAGGCAGCCCCGATGCGGTCTATGGTGTCGTCAACTTTAGGTAAGGTATAGGCGTCTGTCAGGGATGCTGCACCAACACTCTTGCAATCAACATACACACGGATCTTGCCAATTAACTTAGGTTGCAAAGTTACCGGCAACGACCACTCACGATATCCCTTATCCCTCAGACCCTTTTCCAACATGTAGTCCAGCTCTGCTTTCACAACAGGCTGTCGAGCAGGATTTATACGGTAGGGAGCCAATTTGAACCTTGCACTGTCTCCAGCCTCCATGTCGGGTTCTACCCCGTACATCAGGCCTGGAGAATCCACAAACGTGCGGACGTACTGCCACAGCCTACTAAACAACTTCTCTTGGCGCTTAGGAACAAGAGGTTGCAACTTATCTCGAAGAACAACATGCTCATTGACCTCCCACAATCCAGCCGAGACCGCAGTTTCTACACTACAGTCTCCCTCCTTCTCCACCTTTGTCCCTAGAACAGCCAGGTCACGAGAGGGACATTCTGTACCACCTGTGCAGTCACGAGAGGGACATTCTGTACCACCTGTGCAGTCACTCCCACAGTTCATAGTTGCTAATGCTCCCCCGCCGATACCGTACATGCGCACCCCTGCATTCCTTGAGACTACATCTGCCTGCGCAGCATCACCGCCTTCAGCGACATGGCCAGATACAGTCGGTCTGTGGTAGGGCTGTTGCATATTACTAGGGCAGCATTGGGAGGCTATGCGACGACCGGGCACATCCACTCCACAGCCAACCTCACCAATCTGCTCAATGTCCTGGTTCTGACCACTACCCTTAGCAGCCATGGGTCGACCCTGACCTGACAACCATGCCAAAGCCTCGTCGCCCACCTTGAACCACTGAAACAACGAGGCCAACGGTTTACTCACACTCAAGTGACCTGTCAGCGGAACATCGTCCACCGCATGAGTTGTGAGGCCTGGGTGCTCGGCACAAACAGTGGGGTATGAACCGAGCAGGTGCTGAAGCGCTGCACACTGCTGCTCAGGCAGGTGCTCAAGCGCTTCCACAGCCACCTGACTCGTGTCCCCCGCCCACTGCTCCGCCGAGACATGACAATCCCAACTTTCCTCCACCTGTGCCCCACTGCCCCCCTCTCCTTCTCCACCTTCGCCACTGCAGACCAACACAGGGACAGTAGGCTGCTCAGGTGGTTGCCTCACAAACTCCTTTACCAGGTTCACATGACATGCTTCCCTGTCCTCGTCGAGTTCAATAGCCCCGTTCCCACAACTCTCAAGACTAAGATCTTCTAATTGCACCTGGGAACTACTCTGTCGCGGGGTGCCATCACGCCCAACCATGTCACTAGGGGGGACAGGTTCTGGGGCCACTCCGGAGCTCATCTTTGGGTCAAGTACCGAGTCACCAAGGAGTGTCACTGGGTCCAAACTCTCAACCCGACCACCAGCCTCGACTTTCTCCTTCCGACCCTTCCTCCGCTGGTCTGAAGCCTGGGTACTAGGCTGTGACACCTGAGCGGACTGAGAACTCTCGAGCCCATCTTGCCCCTCCCTACTCGTGTCGGCCGCCCTCTCGGCAACGACAAAGGGTGGAACTTCGGACGTAGGCACCGCAAAGTCGTTACCGAGAAGGAGGTCGACCCCCTCAACTGGCAACTTCTCCACATCCAACTCCCGTGTCACAACGTCCACCTCAAGCTCTACTCTGACCAGCGGGTAAGACCGCGTAGCATTGATGCCTTGAACCACCACAACCCGAGCCGCATTAATAGGCTTGCCAGTGAAATTCTTAACAAGTGTCTGGGAAGCGACCGTATCACGCAACAACTCAAGCCTATGCTCCACACCAGCCAACCTCACAGTGCCGTGCCCCCTATGACCACAAAAAGCATCTCGGACGGGTGACGAGCCCTCTTGCTGCTTCTGCACCGACTGTGACTTCGCAACCGACATATTACCCCGGGTAAACGCGGAAAACCTCAAAGACACACCGATGTTGCTCACTAGTGACACCACTGCTGTAGGCGGTGTGCTCGGACATGAGCGCGCAATATGCCCCTTCTCATGACACCTGAAACACTCCACTTCGCTCATGGACTTCCTCTGAGGTGAGGAAGGGCCCTGGCCTCTCTTTAACGGGAAGGGTTTCGACTTGGGATCAACATTGGCAATAGTACTCTTAAATGGATAATTATTTGTGTCATTAATTCGGGGGGGTAGAGTGGTACGCCCCTTGTTACCTGCCTCAGCTCTCTGTGCAGACCCGCACCCACGAATCAATGACAACCTGAGGTCAGCCAGCTCAGCCGCCTCCTGCAGAGTTTTTGGTTACTTTTCTTTCAGGTTAAGAGTCAAGTCACTGCCAGTACATTTTAAAAATTGCTCTACCAACACTAATTGTTTCACTGCATCAAAGGTAGTTGCCTTCTCCGATCTTAACCAATTCTCAATTGCATCTGACAGCTCTCTAGCGTGTTCCTGGAAAGTACTCTCCTTTCTCTTGGGAACAGCTCTAAATTTCAGCCTATAGGTCTCTGGCTGCAACTCATACGCCCTCAGGACAGCCTCTTTCTACGCCTCATAATTCACGCAGGAATCTAGGGGCAAAGCATCATACGCCTTGAGTGCTTTCCCCATCAAACGTGACGAAACAAGGGCTGCCCACTTCTCCTCGGGCCATTGGTGCTCCTGGCACTTTTTCTCGAACCGAAGAAAAAATTTGGTAACTCCTAACTCATCAAACACTGGGACCAACTTTAGTAGATGCGACAGGGACTGGTCATGGGCTCGACCCCCCTGGACGACACGGTTCCTTGTCACCTCTATATGAGTTTTCTCTAGATCAACATCGGGATGATACCTTTCAGACTCAAACTTGCGCTCAGACTCTCGCTCATGCTGCTCGAGCTTGCGCTGCTCAAGCTCAAGCTCAGCCTCATGCTTTTGCTGCTCGAGCTTAGCCTGTCGCTCCTGCTGCTGAAGTTTGGCGAGCTCGAGCTGAACAACATTTCAGAAGACAAACCCTGAGGAGGGGTTGCTACTATTGGGGACCCACCCCGTGAATCACCTAGAAGCATACCCAACCGCCAGTGGGCATCGGCCTGCAGGAACGTACCTGGCTCCGGAGCCCGAGGGGGCGCCATGATAGGTGTCGAGTGGAATGGGGGCTGGGCCGAAGGTACCCCAGCTCCCGCTCCACCCGAAGCCCCATGCACCCCACCGAGCACACAGGTAACCAGCTCACCTCTCGACGAACCGCTAGTACTGGGAAATCCTAAGACCGTGGCTACACACTGCAGTCCGTACCGGTCCAGCCCCGACACCCGGTCCGCAGACACAGGCTCCTCCAAAAAAATCCGAGCATCCTCCTCATTGTTCACCACCCGAACGCCGTTTAACAACTCCACCTTCTGCACCTCCTCGCCTGTCTCTCGCACTGTGCCCTCACTAAGTTCAGACCCGTCCAGTGACATGATGGAGTCAACAACAAAAAATCTCAAGTCAAGACAAATTTAGCCAAACTCTCGCGTAGCTTTATTCACAAAAAATATTAGAAGATGTTCTTGAGTGCAATACTAGGTCACCAATAAACTCCAACAAGTTCTAAATATCCTCAAAACAATTGTCCACTGCCAACAATGCGAGAAATAAATTCAACCCCAAATGGAAATCAGATTTCTCCAAAAAAAAAATGCAATATTCAGTTCACTCTATTCTGGTCTAAGGTCGCCATTTGTTACGACCGGCACTACGAAATAAACAAGGACACTTAATAATGGACTAGATGATAGGCTATATCTTCAACAACGGTACGCTAATTCCAAACCCTCGAACTATTACGCCGGTGAACAAAACACTTAAACCCTCCAGAGTTAATCTACTGCATAACGGGGTATCAATTAACTGGGTTTTAGTGCACTTCTACAAAGGCTTTCCGGTGACGGCAAAGCCTACTCACAACAGGAGTACTTTACGTTAATAAAATGCTCTTAAGTAATAACAATGCTTGAATAAACTATAACAAGATTTAATAAAGAAATATATGCTTACGTTAACTTTAGTGTGAGTCTGTACTCAACACTAAACTCTTCAATGCTCTATGGAAACACTGAAAGTCTAGTCCTACAACAAACAGATATGGAATCTTCTGAAAACGTCTGATGCTCTAAGATGCTCGTTAATATAGAACAGAAATAATGCAGGGGCAGGACACCAAAGTGTGTATCTTAAATACACCAATAAGTAGGATACATATATATAACAAGGGAGTTCAACAACTCTGTGACAGCACTAATAATAACCACTCAAAACAGTACTTCCTTAGCCAAAGTAACAGCCATACTGGGTTGTGCACCAAGCATCAACCTAGGCTAAAATAATACGTGAATAATTCCTAAAGCATACAAAGTTAAAGTTAATAAACACAAGGCTGTCTTTCTCACTAATAAAGTCTAGCAGCGGTATAAAAGGTATCAGGAGGATAGGCAGAGCGCAAGCATGCTCGTAGCCTACTGTCTCCCCTTGAACAGATTTTCCTATGTTACGTTAAGTGACTAGGAGGCTCTCTTGGTAAGTCCAGATCTCATGTATCTGGTCTTGCCCTGGCGCTCCACAAAGGTCAACAAAATGAGGTAGCAAACATATGAGCAAGAGTAGGCAAAGGCCCTTCGCTTGTATGCTGCTACACTCGCAAAGGAAAAATATGCACAAGGGTTACAGGCTAACCTAAGCTCCGTCGAAGTCGTACAGGCTCTGACTTGCCACATACATAACTCAGACAACGACCAAGGATACCCTCCACTGTCTAGCATTAAATAGTAGAAAAGAACAACTTAATAATTAGAAGCACCCAATGATAATATGACTCATGTGACTATGACTAATAATCCCTAAAGCTAGTGCAAAACATATATGTGAGAACTGGTGCTGGTAATACGACTGGCCGACTATGGAAGTCGTATGCAGAACCAGAAGGGATAAGTAATTGAATAAAGATGAGAAGTAATGGAAAAGAAGAAGTTCAGAGAGAGAAACAGTAGTACAAGGGGTTAGATTGGGGGACAGATTGCAAGGGACGTCTAGGACCAAGCACGCTATGCCAAGCTCTAAGGAGATACGCGGCGGGGACCCCTCCAGCACCAACACTAGGACAGCGGCACCCAATCACAGACCAGTACGTCATGAAAAGCAAGCGTCCTAGGACGCGCCAGGCCCACCAGCCAATCAAGGGCGTGGGAAAGCCCGCGCGAGCGAGGGAGGCACACGTACATACACATGCACATAATACAACCTCGCTGCCTACCTCGCTCTTCCTCATTAACTTCACACTGCATATCTTATACTCTATTACTGATATAAAATACTTCTATGTGTCACAGACAAGAACAAAGACCACCACTGATCTGGCTGTGACTACATGAATACTAGGAAAGAAAAAACATCGTTCTACAATTATTATAGCCCATTGCACTGCCCTGGCGAGCGCTAGCGAGTACAAGCACATTCTGGCAAGCTGGCCAGCGTAACACTGTTCTAATTCTAATTGTTCGATCCATAGCTCGCTTTCTTCTTTCCCCTCTTCCCATAATCTGAATGGTAATACGGCCGTCATTGTGTCTGTTCTGTTAGATAATTATACTCAATCTAAATGATTTGTCGAATCCCACCGCTTGCCACCAAAATGTAGTACTTATTTTCTTATTTCGAAAATACTACTAGAGTGGGGGATAAATCGACAGTCATTTAAAAGTTTGTATACTTTATTTAACAAACTTGCTACTACACTAATAAATGTTTCTCTGTTCGGGCCGAGATGAGTTCAAGACACGTATTGAATATTACATCGATCCACCATAGGTTGTACTTTGGAACCCTAGAACTCCCGTTACTCACTATTTGGATTCCCGGTATTCAGGTATTGACTCAAGTCGGCTTCGATCCAAAGGCACGTTACTAGTTTTTAAAATAATATGGTTTTTACCGAGCCCTGCTGTGTCTACTACAGAGACCAGGGCATCAATGAATCATACCTTTATTCACTTATCTAAAACAAAAGTTATATTCCTAAACTAAACTTTGGAATGATATACTTTTACCGGGCCTACTATGTCTACTTCAGAGACCAAGGCGTTACTACATAATTATGACCATTTAATTAATATTTCCTCTTAACCATATACAATACATTTACTCATATGACAAGGGCGTTGTTACAATTTTACCTCAATTGCTGTATCTAAATACTCGTTGATTATATAATATTCTCAATACTTCATTCAATACATTTACTCAAATGACCAGGGCGTTGTTACAAGTTACCTCGATTGCCCTATCGAGACCACTCTCGGAATATATATTCGCGTAATCCTATTACAAACAATTTATATTCACATATACCACCTAGCCAATAATAATTCTTAACATAATGTAAGCAGTACCTCAATAACTCTACATGGACAAGATTCTCCGCTTTTATCCTTTTACATAGATTCTTATGATTACAATATTATCCTGGACTTAACAACCATAACGCTTAACACAGAACTGACCGAATATTCCTTTAACTATGATAATATATTATTATGTTTCCTTTATAACCAAAGATTTCGTTGATCATACGGACTAGTGCCCTTCCTACCTATTTCTCAAACTAAAGCTAGTCTAATGCCAACTATTATTTATTCCCCTGAGCCTTATAGTTGTGTGTCTATCCTCAAGAATGATTCCCTTTTACTTTACTATTAATATCTATTTGCTGTCCTATCAGATCCTATACTAGTTATAGCTAATCGGCATGGAGCCTTCTCTAACAAGAATAACTATTTCCCTCTTAACACATCATCATTTTATTAATAAACAAAAGTCTAGTATCTTTTCTCTTTAGTTTGTCCTATAAGGACACCTCAATGATAATGGAACCACTGGGTTAGTCACGCTTGTTCTCTCTTTCTTTAAGGTTGGTTCGGGCTCAATATGGGTTCTTTAAAAATATATATATTGTATACTGCTAGGTGTGTGCTGGAACAATTTCACCACCTCACAGCTGGCCAATAGCTCTTCTGGAAATTTTTGCTCCCGTCTACTATCTGTCGTCCCTCTTGAATCGCTTGGCTGTAGGTATGCAAGCCAGCGATGTGACGACAGGCGGCCGGATACTGAAGGTGTATCTGCCTAGTAGGAGAGAGCGATGCTTGGCCTGAGGTGGTCTTTACTGGAACATTTGGTGAGGGCTGGGTGGCTGGAATAAGTGGTTCCGAGTTCCCCTTGGTGCCCAAGCGAGAGAGAGGAAGTGGGTTCCCAGAGGTGAATGACTGCTTCAGCCTCCCCCACCCCCTTAATATAGTCATGCCTCCCGCTCTCCGGCGCTGTGATTGGCTGAGCCGGCAGCTCGGCCACCCGCGCGTCTGTGAATTCTCTCTCTCTTCGCCTCCACTCTTCTCTCTTCATAATATGTTCCTGGAAACTGGTTGCAAATTTCTTTTAGTGGCTCACGGGAGTATAAGGCTGGCACTGATGTATTAGACCCATTGTGTTACGACCGGGGCTCGTATAAAACAAGGGCTCTTAATCATTGGACTAGGAAAGCACACAGCCACAACGGTAACACTAGATCCAACCCCTGAACTTATAATGCCGGAGCACAAAAACACCTATACCCTCCAGAGTTAAGTCTGCGATAATGGGGTATCCTATAACTCGGTATAAGTGCACTACTACTACAGGCTGATGATCTCTGATACAGCCTGATCACAACAACATACAATTACGGTAATAAGGTATACTAGGAAAAGATAGATATCTTAATTAAATCACTGCAATGATTTAATGCAAACTAGAAGAAGGTATATTTAAAGTTTCTCTAAACAAAACAATAATGAACTGTCACTCCTATACTAAAGAAAGTGAACGAAAGTCCCAAAGCATCGAGCAGGAATCTTCTGAAGAAAGTCTGATGCTGGGGTAAGATGATTTTGAACTGTAGTATAAAGCAGGAACAGGATATGACAATTGTAAGGACATATAGGGTTAACTGGCACGGGAATAATAACTGCACAATAGTAGGAACTCAAACAGCAAAAGAAGTACTTCCTCATCAACGAACTAGGGTTGTGCAACTCAACAACAACCTAGACTAATAAATGCTGTGAATAATAATGCATACATAACAGAAAGAGTTTATAATCTAAATCTGGTGTCTGCTAGGCGAATAAAGTCTAGCTGGGATGTAGTAGGCTAGGAAACAATGGCTGAGCAAGCGGCTCGTAGCCTAGCGAAGTCCTTAAGGCTGTGCGGCCAAATTACGTTAATTGACGGGGTGCTCTCTTGAGAGATCTAGATCGCTAGTATCTGTTTCTCTCCTGGCGACCCTCTCAAAGTCAAAGCAAACGAGTTAGCACAGTGTTGGGTGGCAGAGGCAAAAGCCCTCACTCGCAACACAGCGCTAAACTCACAAGGTACACAGTCAGAAAGACCACCTAGGCTTCCCACGTCTCCGTTGCGATTGTACAGGTTCAACAAAATCTAGTACACATCGGAAATCACAACACCAGTAGCCTTATCCCAGTCTAGCATTAAATCCCCCAGCAGACCACCACGATACAGGAAGGGAGACACCGTGAGTGTGTCAAACCTCTACAGACAAAAATGGCAACCCTTCCAAAATGCCTAACTAATCATGGGTTATCTGAGAGCTTCAGCATATAATACGATGGCCGATATATGAAATCGTGCATAACCAAAGGGAAGTTATGATATTAAATAGAGTGGAAGAATGAGAGGTAAGAAGTTGAGAGAGAGAGAGAAAGTGCTCTATAGGTAGAAGTCGGGAGACAGGTGCAAGGGATATGTGAAGTGTATGCTGGTCAGGCAAGCTCTGAGGAAGGAACTCCTCGGGACCCCTCCAGGATCACTCACAAAGACATGGTGGTCAGCCAATCACAGGCTGCCATGTCACCAGGCAGCAGGGCTGCAGGAGGCGCCAGGAACCACCAGCCAATCAAGAGGCGCGAGACGGCACGCACGCGAGCCTACAAAGCGAGGGGGTAGGCAGCACATGTATACGCACGAACACACTACCACCCCACTGCCTATATTATTCTCTCTCCTTAACTATATACAATGCATCCTCTGTTCAACTCATGATATAAAATGCTTCCCGTTGTCACAGACGAAAATAAAGACCTCCACGGGACTGTCTGTAACAACACGAACACTATGAAAGAAAGAACAACATTGTAGATAGACTGTAGCCAAATACCTTGCCCCGGCTCAGTTCACATCAACAAATATTACAACCCCTCCCAACACAATAGCTCAATTCATACTGCTATGCTCCTAGAGCGAGCTTCTACTAGCCCAGCCTTCTGAAAGAAGCACAGGTTCGACTCAGAACTTTAGCTATAACATACTTTAAAAATTTAACTATTAAAGAAAGAGTTTTTATAGAATTTTAATTTTTAATGTTTTTGGCGGCTGCACTTACAGGGGCAAGCCAATTTTACTCCACTCTCAACACAAACTGACTGAACGGCGAGGGTTCTCCTGCAAACAAACCCTCCCGTGACAAACAATCAGCCAAAATATTATCATTGCCCTTAGCATGCCACACATCCAACTTGTGTTCCGGCAGCACACCAACACCTGGCACTGATAAACTACCCAGTTCATCACAAGACTGGCATTTCTCTTCGCTCTTTCCGGAAACGGGGCCTGCCAATAACCTTTCACTAGTTCTACCTTCGTGATAGGCGATGCAGCCCCGAGGCGGTCTATGGTGTCATCAACTCTCGATAAGGTATAGGCGTCTATCAGGGATAATGCACACACACTCTCACAATCAACACACTCACTGATCTTGCCACTTAACACAGGTTGCAAAGTTACAGGCAACGACCACTCACGACATTCCTTATCCCTCAGACCCTTGGGCAATGGATAGGTGTCTGTCAGGGATAATGCACACACACTGATCTTGCCACTCAACTCAGGTTGCAAACTCACTGGCAACGACCACTCACAATATCCTTCCTCCCTCAGACCCTTTTTCCACATGTCTAGCTCTGTTTTCACGACAGGCTTTTTATCAGGATTTATACGGTAGGGAATTAAACTGAGCCTCGCACTGTCTCCCGCCTCCATGTCGGATTCTACCCTGTACATCAGGCCTGGAGAAGCAACATACATGCGGATGCACTGCCCCAGCCTAGTAAACAACTTATCTCGCAGAACATGCCTAGTGCCCTCCGACAACCCAGGCGAGACCGCAGCTTCTAACCTGTAGTCTCCCTCCTTCTCCACCTTCGTCCCTAGAACAGCCAGGTCATGAGAGGGACAATCAGTACCACCTGGGCAGTCACTCCCATAGTTCATTATTGCTAAGGCTTCCCCGCCGATACCGTACATGCCCACCCCCGCATTCCTTACGACTACATCTGCCTGCACAGCATCACCGCTTTTAGCGACATGGCCAGATACAGTCGGTCTATGGTAGGGCTGTTGCAATCGACTAGAGCAGCATTGGGAAGCTATGCGACGACTGGGCACTTCTATGCCACAGCCAACCTCACCAATCTGCTCAAAGTCCTCCTTTTGACCACCAGCCTTGGCAGCCATGGGTCGACCCTGACCTGGCAACCATGCCAAAGCCTCGTCGCCCACCTTGAACCACCGAAACAACGAGGCTAACGGTCTTTCAACATTCACGTGACCTGCCCGCGAAACATCTTGCACCGCCCGAGTTGTGAGGCTCAGGGGCTCGGCACGACCAGTGGGGTATGAACCGAGCTGGTGCTGGAGCGCTGCACACTGCTGCTCAGGCAGGTGCTCTAGCGCTTCCACAGCCACCAGACTCGTGTCCCCCGCCCACTGCTCCGCCGAGACATGACAATCCCTACTCTCCTCCACCTGTGCCCTACTGCCCCCCTCTCCTTCTCTACCTTGGCCGCTGCAAACCAACACAGGGACAGTAGGCTGCTCAGGTGGTTGCCTCACAAACTCCTCCAACAGGTTAACATGACATGTTTCCCCGTCCTCGTGTTTGATCTCGACAGCACCATTATCACACTTCTGAACTTCCGGATCATCCAACTGCAGTTTACAAATATCTGAGGGAACCAACCTGTCTAGATGCTTCCGAAGCAACCCAAGTCCTCCCCCAATATCAAACTGAGCAACCCTTTGTTCTCTCTGTGCATAACGTTGCTGCCTCGGAGTCTCTTCCTGCCCTACCTCCTCACTAGCTGTGACAGGTCCTGGGGCTTCTCCAGACTCCAACAATGGTGCCAATACTGAGTTGCCAAGAAGAGCTGCTGGTACTAAACTCTTCAAACTGTTACCAACATTAGCCATCTTCTTCCACCCGTTCCTCCGTTGATCAGAAGACTGAGGAATAGGCTGTGACACTTTGGATGCAAGAGGTCTTGTAACAACGCACGCCATAGGTTGTACTTGACATTTCTCTACCCACTCCTGTTCCTCCCTACTCACGTCGGCCGGCTTCTACGCAACGACTAAGGGTCAAACCTCAGAAGTAGGCACCGCAAAGTCATTGCCGAGAAGGAGGTCGACGCCCCCAACAGGCAAGTTCTCCACAACACCCACATCCAACTCTCGTGTCACACCATCCACCTCCAGTTCCATCCTGACCAACGGGTATGACTTGACAGCATTGATACCCTGCACCACAACCACCCGTGCGCGTTTATTGGTCTACCAGTAAAGTTCTTCATTAAAGTCTGAGAGGCACCCGTGTCTCGCAACAACTCAACTCCATGCTTCTTACCAGCCCACTTCACGCAGCCATGCCCTTGATGGTCACAAAATACATCGCGGACAGGGTTCGAGCCTTCCGGATTCCTCTCCACTGGCTGTGTCCCAGCCTCTGACGTTATACCCCGCGCAAACTCAGACGACTTCGGGGACACCCCAATGTTGCGAGCCAAAGACAACTGCATTAGGTAGCTTGCTTGGACAGGCTCTTGCAAATTGCCCCTTCTCATGACAATGAAAACACTCTAACTCCCCCTTGGGCTTCCCTTGAGGTGGGGAAGGGCCCTGACCCTTCTTAAACGGGACGGTATTAGGTTTATGGTCAGACTTAGTATCGTTGCTCTTGTTGTAATGGTTATATGGTGTATCACTGACTCGGGGGGGTGGAGTGTTGCGCCCCTTGTTACCTGCCCGTTGTGCAGACCCGCACCCACGAATCAGTGACATCCGAAGGTCAGCCATCTCAGCTGCCTCCTGAAGAGTTCTTGGGTTTTTCTCTTTAAGATTCAACGTCAGATCGCTGCCCGTACACTTAAAAAATTGTTCTAGAAGCATCAGCTGTTTCAACTCCTCAAACGTCGATGCCTTCTCAGAACGCAGTCAGTTTCTAAATGCATCGGACAGATCCCGGGCATGCTCAAGAAAGGTGCACTCACGACCCTTCGTTACACCCCGGAACTTCAATCTGTACGTCTCTGGTTGTAACTCATATACCCGCAGGACAGCCTCCTTCAAGACCTCATAATCGATGCACGACTCCAAAGGCAACGCATCATATGCCTTGATTCCTTTGCCAACCAACCTAGAGGAAACAAGGGCTGCCCACTTAACCTCGGGCGATTGGTGATCCCGGCACTTCTTCTCAAAACGCATACAAAATTCAGTGACACCCGACTCATCAAATACAGGGACCAATTTGAGCAGGTGCGATAACGACTGATCAAGACCTCGATTCCCAGAACCGAGACGCTGCCCTGTCGACTCCACCCTAGACTTCTCAAGAAGTCTGCACAGTACTTCGCCTTTCTCTCCTCAGCCTCAGTCTCATATCTGGCCCTTCTCTCCTCAGCCTCACTCTCTCGCTGCCATTGCTCGAGCTCATATCTGGCCCTTCTCTCCTCACCCTGAATCTTAGCCATCTCAAACTCCCGCTGCTGTTGCTCAGATTCCCGCTTCTGCTGCAGCTGCATCTTAGCCATCTCAAGCTGGAAGAGCATATCTGCAGTTAAACCTTGAGGAGGAGGAGATGCAACAATTGGAGACTCACCCAAGTGCAAACCACGCTGCCAGTGACTATGGGCCTGCGGGACCGTACCCGGCTCCGGAGCCCAAGGGGGCGCCATGGTAGGAGTCGAGTGGAATGGGGGCTGGGCCGAAAGTGCCCCAGCTCCCACTCCCCCCGAAGCCCCATGCACCCCGCCGAGCACACAAGCCACCAAGGTCACCTCTCGACATGCTGCTTGTGCCCACATGCCCCATGACCGTGGCCAAACACTGGAGACCATACCGATCAATCCCCAACTCCCGGTCAACAGTAATAGGTATCTCCAGAAACTTCCTTGCATCCTCCTCACTAGCTATAACTCTAATGTCATCTAACAAAGCCCGCTGCTGCACCTCAGTTTCTGTTTTCCGTACTGTGTCCTCACTGTACACTGATCCGTCGTCCGACATAGTGTCCACCAAAAAATCTCAACGTTTATAAAAAAAAAAAGTACCTAAACTCTTATGCAGCAATATTCACTCAAAAATACAAGATGCTCGAAGACTCTTTAAGTGTTACACTACTTGCCAAAAAAAAATCCACGTGTCCACTATATTCCTTTAAACAAAAACAAATGACCACATCACTCCTGCAATATTTCTCTAAGTTCACAAAATCCTAAGCAAGGTCGCCATTTGTTACGACCGGGGCTCGTATAAAATAAGGGCTCTTAATCATTGGACTAGGAAAGCACACAGCCACAACGGTAACACTAGATCCAACCCCTGAACTTATAATGCCGGCGCACAAAAACACCTATACCCTCCAGAGTTAAATCTGCGATAATGGGGTATCCTATAACTCAGTATAAGTGCACTACTACTACAGGCTGATGATCTCTGATACAGCCTGATCACAACAACATACAATTACGGTAATAAGGTATACTAGGAAAAGATAGATATCTTAATTAAATCACTGCAATGATTTAATGCAAACTATAAGAAGGTATATTTAAAGTTACTCTAAACAATAATGAACTGTCACTCCTATACTAAAGTAAGTGAACGAAAGTCCCAAAGCATCGAGCAGGGAAATCTTCTGAAGAAAGTCTGATGCTGGGGTAAGATGATCGTATCGGATTTTGAATTGTAGTATAAAGCAGGAACAGGATATGACAATTGTAAGGACATAGAGGGTTAACTGGCACAGGAATAATAACTGCGCAATAGTAGGAACTCAAACAGCAAAAGAAGTACTTCCTCATCAACGAAACAGCCTACTAGGGTTGTGCAACTCAACAACAACCTAGACTAATAAATGCCGTGAATAATAATGCATACATAACGAAGAG